>RMBW01000015.1:0-429988 GCA_004009845.1 Davidsoniella eucalypti | reverse complement strand
CGGGAAGAACAGACGTTGCATCACCAAATCGTGACTGCCGTAGGAAATATCGCAGCCTGATTTCTCATATAGACTAGTAGAGGCGTTAATAGCACTTGCAAGCATCGACAAATGCAATAGCTGCCGCTCGCCAAATCGTCACCTTTTCTCGGAGATACCCGAGAAAAATATGATATAGTAGTGCTAGCCGAAATGGAAGCTGGTATACAGCTCTAAATATCCACACATCAGCATGGCCTGCATGAAATGCCCTCACGTTGGGCCCCTTGGGCGGCAGAAGCAAGGAGGGGATATCTCGGCTGCGATAATAATGTAGTTTCTACCTAATATAGCCGCTGTTATGGTATGTGCTATTGGTATATATTGCATGTACAATTCACGATAATACGGTAGGTGGCTTCAGCAGCTTTGTAGTGCGGGATCGACATCCCGCCACCGGGTTCTCTGCCGTATTATTTTATATAGGGCAGCCTGAGAGGAGGTGGAGAAGGAGGGGAATAAGAGGGGCATAGACGATATTGAGCTAACCGGTGAGTGCTAAGTGCGATATAGAAAGCGGCTTGTTGAGGCTTCTGACGGCCCGCTGGAGGATATTCTGATTAGATAGCTGTGTCCTGTAGTATTTACAGATTACACGATACTTGATTTTTGTGAAAAAAGTACATATAAGATACTTTTGTACGGATAGCATCTACTAATGAACATGGTTGGTAGCCTGACCCTCTGCACGTACTTTCATAGAATGTGGATTCCTCTAGAACAGCACTTAAAGCTCACAAGCCTTATGGTGTATATCGTGTATTCTTTGGAGGCTTATATACATATTTCTTGTGGCACGATTCCCCAATATTTCGCTTTTCTCCTTCTTCTTTCTGTAATCCGACTGGTAAATATTTGTTGGCTGACTTCAGATGACAGTCTATGGGATAACTACATGTATAGTGCTCGCATAACGGATGACAATGACAACTGCAGGGCGCTCACCGAACAGGAAAAAAATTACAAGATGGACGCATTTTGTTATTTATACTGTATAAACAACATGTCATCAAGCACAATAACCCTAATAGACAAACACCCTGTCTTATGTTAGGGTCTACGATCGTACTAATCCTGTTTTCACTTGAAAAGGGATTGTTTGCCTGGACGTACAGTAAGCTTGCGAGATTGCTATTCGGTATTTTTTCTAGAATACGACTACTTCCTTATGAGAGTAAAAGGACTATCAAGAAATTTCGATGAGAGAAGAATTAGAGGCTCTGTCTTTGGCGAATTGTCTTTGACGCTTGGCAACGTTTTCTTTGTACGCTCGAAGTAGCGGCAACTTGGCTTCTTAAGGTCGTGGAAGACGCATTGGAAAATTGGAATATATAGATAATTGAGATCAAAGGAAGGCCATGGCGCTATTTTTAACTTATATGAGAACTAACAGCACCCTCACTGAAATACCAGTCTCAGTATAAAACGTAGTGAATAATAGAGATCGTAATGCAATGATGTAGGCTAATGTTCTGGATTATGGAGTGGATACAATCCCCATGAAAAGTGAGTATGGGGATATCAAAGTCTGTACTGTTTACCTGTACCAAGAGCATAGTGATCCTATTCTAGCCTTCACATGCAGAGACCGTTCGCTCCTTTGATGGGGAGACCCAAACTTGCGCGGTAAACCTTTCATGCTGGCGATAAGATAATACTCGATAGCCGTCATCATGGCGGCAGATTAAAGTGTGGTTTTTTGTGTTACGTTGCGGGCATCGAGCAGAGGTTTTGACATCCAGTTGGTAAAAGACTAACATGAAAGAGAGGAATTGAAGATTGAAGTTTCTTTGAATAGGGCTTCCAAGTAGACTCTACATTGATAGCACGATGATACCTATATCTTATGTATAAGCATCTATATGTGTTAGTGTTTCTGTATAACAATCAATAACGCACTAGTTATACTCATAGTATGGCAATGATGCTGGTTTGTTACCGAATATTCCAGGCATTCATCTTAAGTGTGCGGCTTGATTATAAAAGAAACTGTTTGTGATATAATAGACGACAAGTAGTCGAACAAAGAACTTGGACTTGACATATTGACAATAGACGACAAACAACAAAGAAAAGATACAATAACTTATTCTTTTGTTTTTGAAATCATATCAAAGACTCCATTCTTGATTGATAGTGAGACTGCTTGCTCCTTTGCTAGAAATCGTCTGTTCCTTTACCAATGCTGCATACCTATTGTCTAATATGTATTGCTTGATACCGTCTTTGATCTTACAATGACTACTATCAACTCCATCAAAGAGTATCGATATCACGATCGAATAAAGAGAATCGTGAGCTAGAATTACTATAAATTGACCTCTGATCCTCCACCAGATCTGTTCTTGTGTTTCTTCTGTTCTGCATCTCACAACCAACACCGGAATTCACTCTACATTACTTCACATTTTCTCAATCGACATTGGATTGTCATCTGACTACAATTGAAGTACAACATCATCGTTCACTTACACTAGCATTATCACCGACCTTCGACATCTTCATCATGTCTTACGCCAACTCTGTGCAACCTGGCCCTAACAACCAGGTCTACTATCCTGCCCCGAACGGCATGGTGCCTCATCGTCCCCAGAACCAGGGCTTCTATCCGCAGCCTGGTCAAATGCCTATCCAAGGCCCTCCGATGCCTCCTATGGGACCTATGATGCCTCCTATGGGACCTATGATGCCTCCCATGGGACCCACGATGCCTACCCAGGGCTATATGATGTCTTCTCACGGTAGCGCAATGCCTCATCAGGGTAACATGATGTCCCCTCAAGGTTACGTGAACATGATGCCCCCCCAAGGAAACATGATGCCCTTTCAAGGTAACATGATGCCCTTTCAAGGTAACACTATCCCTCCTGCAACGGGTTCGTTCAACGCCGGCCACAACCCCGGATTCGACAACAACACCAACTATCGCCAAGCTTCGGGATTCCCTCCTTCGTACGAGCCTACCGACCGTGTCAGTAGACACAAGGAACTCAAGGAGGGAAGACTGGAGTCTCACAACAAGCGTGCCAAAAAGTTGCGTGACAAGGCCGAGTTTCTTGAGGCCGAGAATGTCCGTCAGGAGCTTCACTCAGCCGTTAAGCGTAGTAGACAGGCCGACACCGACCCAAGCAAGCGCTCTGGTAGTGGTCCTAACATGGGACTAGAGACCGTCGAAGAGGAGTGTGAGCGCCTGGAGCGCCAGCACCGCATCGACCATGCTGGTCGCATCCTCGATGATCACTATGAGAATGAAGAGGGCCGCCGCCCTCGTTCCCGCCAGCCGTTCCAGATCCCCGGTCCCGTCACCAACACCTACGGTGAGCGTGCTTCCGAATACCGCGTTGCCGATAGCTACAACCCTTATGCCCCGCAGGATGGTTTTGCGCCTTCTGGTGCGCAGTGGAAGGACACTATGGAGTTCGCCGCTCGCTATGCTGGTAACAAGCCTGCGGAGCGCTCTTCCAGCCGTCGCTTTGAGTATGTCCCGACCGCCTCGGGAGCCTCGAGCTCGCCGGGAGCCCGTGGGTACGATGTTGCCGGTCTGGAGGATCGCTTTAGCAACCTCAACGTGAACGTTTACCGTGGCAGTAACATGGGCGAGAGCACTACTCGCGACAGACGCTAATTCATCTGTTTTGGTGTTACGTCGTCTTGAGGCGACACGACTAGATGCCGCCTGACTTGGTCTAAGCTGGTCTTGACTAAGTTGGGTCCCGAGCTAAGCATCACCCATTTTCCTTGCGTACTTGATGTTATGTTCGATGTTTTACTGACTTTTGCATTGTTTTGCTCTTTTGTTTTGCATTTTTTAGAGTTTTTTACTTACTTTTTGGATTTACTAGAAAAGATTGACTTGGCTGTTGACTTTATATATAAATACAAATCTAAAACCCAACCCTTCTATTGTGCCAATATTAACTGATACCGTGATCTCTATGCTATGAATGTAAATTTATTCCGTCGACAAATAAGATAAAAAAACCATGACGCCGTAAACCTTTGTATAACCCTAATTCAAGAAGAGATCTAATCTTGTAGCTTTACTTATACATGTGCCCAGCCGTTTTCAATAAGTACCTGCATCTCGTTAATAAGACAAAAGTCACCGGGTTCTTTATTTTGTGGATTCTCCTTTTTCCACTTGCGCAATCGGCTCGACACCATCCAATCTTTAGTAAAAGTAAACGTGAACAGCCTTCTAAGTCGACTCTCCCACAGACCCCATATTATTTGGCTAACGGTCAACCAGCTCTCATCCCCAGTTGGGTGTGTGAGTTCGTATGCCCGAGGATTATATGCTACGCGGACCTGTGGATTGAGGAACACACCTAGCTCGGCAGATAGGGGATTATCGGCATGGATGAGACAGCATTCACTACCTTCGAGATGATGTAGTGCAAGAGAATCCGAGATACCTCTGAAGCGTAACGGAGTTGAAGCTACAAAGGGCTCGGTGGGCATGGCCACGATTCCGTTCCAGCAGCTCTTGACTGGGACAGCAGCTTGGTTCAGAAGTAGGGCATTTCGTGATATAGATGACCTAAAATACGGCCACGTCGGTATCAAATGAGCACTGCCGCTGGAGTCTCGCAAGGCAAATGTATCGTAGTAGGTCGGTGGTTGCGAAAAATCGAGGGAACAGGCAGCAGCAAAGCTTCCATCGTTTGTATCTAGTAGCCGGAGGGCATCCTCGGCCTGTAACAAGAGTATTAGTATGTTTATCATAGAGAAGATCCGAGATGTACTAATGTTATAACTTACAGTGAATATCACGTCGTTTAGAAACAATATCTTATCAAAATGTATACCTGCCTTGTGCAACTCTTCCAAGTCTTTAAGGGTACGATTACGTAGTTTCGATAAGAACGGAATACGTCGGAGTTCACGCTGTCCACGTGGAGTATCAATCCACCCTTCGCCAACGGCCACAGCTTCCATTTCGTCCTTGTGAGTGATATAGGACCGAGTGATGTTACTTGCAACGCCAATATTCTTGAGCTGGTGGTCTAATTCACCTAGCGCAGCTTTAGTATCATCCCAGCTTCCACTTTCGTAGACGCTAACAAAAACATTCTTTGGTCCCAATGCCTCGGCTAGCTGCACAACTGCCTTGTTCCAATGGTTGCGTACAATGTCTGCGTCATTCCAATGCATACTAGCAATATACACGCGCTCGCCATGATGCCGCCGAGCAAGATCGATAATATCACCGCTGTCGTGGGCTACGGAGAGATGGACGTAGATGCGGGCTATGTCGAGGATCTGCAATAGACCGAGCAGAAAGATGAAGATCCGCGGCCATGGCGTGCGCATCAACCGTCGTAGTTTAAGCTTAAAAGAGCGCGACGAGTAGCTAGATCGGGCACGGTAGGAGCTTCCGGCACTGTCGAATGGAAGCAATGGCGGCGGCGATGTGCGACGCTTAGCTGAAGGCGCAAAGAGGCGCGCCATTGGAGTTGGGTGGTCTCAATTAAGCGTGAAGCATTGGTTGTCTAATTGGGAAATTGGAAGCATGGGCGCTTGAGAAGAAGAGTCTAGGAACAAACAGGTTGCTATGCGGAGCCATGGTTAGAGGTGAGGTCAAGTGTGGATGCTAGGCTGGCTGTGTAGGACAACTATCGCTATTAGTCTGCCAGCTGTCTACAGCTGGCCCAGCTATGGAAGGACACAGGAGTCAGGGGCTCGAAGCCTATGGCAGCAAGAGGTGGTATTTTGAAGTCTTAGAAGCTCAATGAAGTTTAGACATCAATCCCGATTGAAGGTTTCAGCAATTTTCTACGCGCAACGCCACTTCAGCCTTCGAGAAAGCCATTGGTTAGCATAAATGTGTTGGGTTTTGGCTGGAAACTTAAGGGAAACTAATCTATGTACTGCCATACTGTATGCTAAAGAGTGGGGCAATACAATCAGCACAACATATGTAATCAACAGAAATCAACTTATCGAAAAACTAACAAGGACGCGCCTCTGGTCCGGAGGCTGACCAGGGTTTGGGCGGCCATTTGGCACTTCGCTTAATGGAAGGAGCGGCAGCAGCTTGCCAGGTGGCCTGAAGTCGCAATTGCTCGGAAACATATATGTATGTATGTATCTGGTGCTATTACTAGGCAAACATAAGCGCTAAGCTTCTGAAGAATACAGTTGTAGTTGGTTTATATGTAGACAGAGAGCCATTGCTTAGTTTAGTTGGTAGCAGCTAAATGGGCAAGAGCGGAATTTGCGCCTTCCCATAGCAAAAAAGTTGCTGACAACACCAAAATACCTGTACTTCCTTTTCTTTCCTCGTTTCGTTTCTTTTTGTTTCTTTTCTTCTAGTCTTTTTGACCACGTCTTGTTTTTATTTTTCGCCTATTTCGAGGAGCTCTTACGCTTCCCTTTCTTTCTTTCTTTCTTTAGTACTGTCGCTCTCTCTGCTGATTTTAGCCCAGGTATGATTTGTGTTTGGCATGCCCTCAGCATAATTAAAACTGCTTCTGCAGCCTAGATACAACCAGGCTCTGGCTTCCACATCGTGTTCCCAAGCTGACATTGAGATTTTGATCTAGCCTTATCCATCCCATTACGGCCTCACCTCTACCATATCAATTGTATACTAGACACACCATGGCATCATCGTCCACGCCGCAGGGCACGCTGCGGCAACGGAAGACCCGCGACAAGAGCGTTAGTCCCGCGCCTGTCGACCGCACGCCTAGCTCCGGCGCCATCAAAGAGAACAAAAAGGGCAAGCCGTCCGTCCACCCTAATGCCGGCGAGCTCGCACACAAGATCGCCTTTTCTATGATCACCTTGCTGGCCTTTGCCACGCGTTTCTGGGGTATTAGCCACCCTGATGAGGTCGTCTTCGACGAAGTCCACTTTGGAAAGGTAAGATCAATCAATCTAGGGACTATATTTCACACTTATTTCTGACTCTTCTCGCTAGTTCGCCTCGTTCTATCTCGAACGCACATATTTCTTTGATGTCCACCCCCCCCTCGGAAAGCTCTTGTTCGGCTTCGTTGGCTGGATGGTTGGTTACGATGGTAGCTTCAAATTCGACAACATTGGGGACTCCTACATTACGAACAAGGTCCCCTACGTCGCCTACCGTGGCCTTCCCGCTTTTCTGGGTGCCATGACCGTCTCTGTCGTGTACCTCATTATGTGGGAGTCTAGTTACAGCCTGCCTGCCTGCATTTTAGCTGCTTCGTTGGTTCTTCTGGACAACGCCCATATTGGCCAGACTCGCCTGATTTTACTGGATGCCACCCTGATTCTGGCCATGGCCTGCTCTCTGCTGTTCTACATCAAGTTCTACAAGCTGCGCCACGAGCCATTTTCTCGCAAGTGGTGGAAGTGGCTTATCCTAACTGGCTTCGCTTTGTCTTGCGATATTTCCACCAAGTATGTCGGCCTGTTTGCCTTCATCACCATTGGCTCTGCCGTCGCTATTGACCTGTGGGAGCTGCTTGATGTGAAGCGCCCTGGTGGTGCTCTGTCTATGAATGAGTTCATCAAGCATTTTGCTGCTCGCGCAGTTGGTCTGATCATCCTTCCTTTTATATTTTACTTGTTCTGGTTCCAAGTTCACTTCGCGGTTCTATCCCGTTCCGGCCCCGGTGACGACTTCATGACGCCTGAGTTCCAGGAGACACTCAGCGATAACTTGATGCTCGCCAACGCTATCGATATCCACTACCAGGACTCTATTGTTCTGCGCCACAAGAATACTAAGGCCTACCTGCACAGCCACCCCGATCGCTACCCCCTGCGCTACGATGACGGTCGTGTTTCCAGCCAGGGTCAGCAAGTCACCGGCTATCCTTTCAACGATACTAACAACTACTGGCAAATTCTTCCCGCTGACCCCAATGATGATGGTGCCGGCCGCATTGTCAGAAACCACGATATCATTCGTCTGCGCCACCTGGTCACTGACACCATTCTTCTTTCTCACGACGTTGCTTCGCCATACTACCCTACCAACCAGGAGTTCACTACTATCAACATCCCCGAGGGTATCGATAGCCGTCTCAACGACACCCTGTTCGAGATCCGCATCGAGAACGGCAAGGACAACCAGGAATTCAAAACTGTTGCCAGCTACTTCAAGCTGATTCATAACCTCAGCAAGGTTGCCATGTGGACCCACACCAAGCCTTTGCCTGAGTGGGCGTACAAGCAGCAGGAAATCAACGGTAACAAGGCTATTGGTCCTAGCTCTAATATCTGGTACGTTGAGGACACTCCTTCGGTTGATCAGGACGATATCCGTCGTGTTAAGGAGCCTCGCCCTGCCAAGCACATGCCCTTCCTCAAGAAGTGGCTTGAGTTGCAGAGTTCCATGTTTTACCACAACAACAAGTTGACTAGCAGCCACCCGTACGCTAGTCAGCCTTACCAGTGGCCTTTCCTGTTGCGCGGTGTGAGCTTCTGGACTCAAGACTCTACCCGCCAGCAGATCTACTTTGTTGGCAACACCATTGGCTGGTGGTTGGCCAGCAGTTTGATGGCTGTCTATGCCGGTATTGTCATGGCTGATCAGCTGTCTCTGCGTCGTGGCCAAGATGTTTTGGATCACCGTACTCGCTCTCGTTTCTACAACTCAACTGGCTTTTTCTTCCTTGCCTGGGCTACCCATTACTTCCCCTTCTACCTGATGGGACGTCAGCTTTTCCTGCACCACTACTTGCCTGCACATCTTGCGTCGTCGCTGGTTTGTGGCTCGCTGCTAGAGTTTGTGTTCATCAGCGAGTCGGATCCTGATTACAGTAACAACAAGAAGAGCAACAAGTCTGAGCCTAAGCGCCATCTCAGTGCTGCTGAGCGTTACGCAGGCCAGAGCATGTTGGTTTCCTGGATTGTTTGCATTGCGTTGATCGTTCTACTGACTATTTGCTGGTACTTCTGGTTACCTTTGACTTACGGCTACCCCGGCTTGTCTGTTGATGAGATCCAGACCCGCAAGCTTCTCGGATACGATCTTCACTTTGCCAAATAGAATGCTGGCACTAAAGAGGATCCCCGAACATCAATCATGCCTCCACCGCGTCATGTACGTGTGTCCTAAGCGCTATCTCTTACACACAAACGCATATACTTTCATCGGGTTTGAAATGAATCACGATGCTGTTATATCTTTCTTTCATCTCTTTCATCTCATTTCTTTTGTGTCGACAATTGGTCTCTTTGTGTGATTGATTTCTTGGTAAATGTATGTATATTTTGTAGAAAGGGGAGGGGGAGAAGAGTGGAGCCCGTTGCCGTGCTGGCACAGCATAGGCAACAAAGATCAGGTCAGTTGGGCAATGCTGATGTAGTGTAGATTAAGGGGTTTCTAGGATGATATTCTAGAACAATTAGACAAATGTTTCTTTACCAAAGCCAAACAAAGATGATATGAGATGACACTATTTAAAAAAGAATTACGCCGGCTACTTTGCTAGGAACAAGAAGATGACAAGTCTCAGTCGGGTTCAAAGTAAGGAATCAGATAGGAATTATAAAAAAATATATATAAATAAAAAAAAGGGTTTGGCATCAAGATCTAGTCGAGAAACTTCAACCTCCCCTCCTACAACCCTCGGGGGGTACCTTTGAGTTCGAGTACGCCCCCCTCGTCGTGGGGTTTTAAGAGCGACCAGCACATATTCCCAATGCTGCTGTCCATTATCGTTTTCTTTTTCGAAATTTGTCGTCTTCTGATACGCCGTTTCGTGAGGCCTTGAGCTTGACTTTTCCTCTTTCGAGGGGCGGCCAACCCCGCACCTTTTCGATCGTTGGTCTCCCGAGTCCATCGCACTCACCTCGGGGAGCCACACTTACAATCGGCGGGCAGCCTCCTTGAAGGTTCCGGATGCCCGACCCCGCGGCGCCGGAATCTTGTTGCTGTGCTTCATTCATAGCACCCGACTCGATTACGCCAAAGTTTTCTTTCTTGCGGTCACGATCACCAGCTTCTTGGAGGCTCACTAAATAGTGGGGATGGTAGCTCCACTTAGGGAGTTGGTTTTGTGGGTTTGTCTTTTGGGAATGGTTTTGTGGAGGCACTGTTTTTTCTTTTTTTTGTTTGTTTTTGTTGCTCATAGCTGAGGTATGGACCACTAGTTCATCGGGACTAGGAGACGGTGTCGTTCCGCACATACAAAGCTATTGAGTTTGTCGAGCGGAGGACAATATACAGACAACTTTAAATATCTGTCCGGTAACCAACCCGGCGTCGTATGATATTAGTGATTTAGGTAGACGTAATATAATCAAATCAAATCAGGTGTTAACGCGCAGGGAGCACTGTGTGTAACAGAACCCTTTTTGTTACAGCTAAACTTGATATACAGAATTCAAGTAACGTATTTCACCACTTCACGGGCCACACCACTTCCCGGGCCACTTTTCCAGACTACCTAACTTGTAACCCTCATAACTCCATGAAAAGGTGGTCAAATCAATTACTTCTACTCGGAATCCGATGAACTACTTGCATCTATCTCCTCTGGGCAGGTCATTGCATTGTGACCGGCCTTCTGACAGATGCCACAGTGCCGCGTGCTCGTTTTGCGCCGTATTGACGACCCCTCCCCCGCACCTTTGTCTCGTCCTTCCTGCTCAACAACGCCCTTCTCCATCAAAAGCTGGCTGGCTTCCTCACCGGTAAGAGGCCCCGAATCCTGTAATCGGGTTCTTTTGGCCCGACGGCGTTTCGAGAGGGCTTCGTTAGCCTCTCGAAGTGCCTTGACCTCACTGGTCAAAAGTGTAAGCTGGTGGTTAACAGCTACTGTAGCCTTGGCCAATTGGTCAACAGAGGCTAAATTCGGTGTTGGAGAGCTTCCTTGATGCTTGGTCACTCGATCCTTGATGAGAGTCGACTGTGAAATGGCCTCCAAAGCCCGTCTCAGTCGATGTTGTAGAAATCGCAGTCCTAGATAGCGTACTTCGCACGCATGTTGGTGACCAAACGGAACCACGCGTCCAACACATGGGGATCTTCTTGCAAGGCCCTTTGGTAGTCGTAAACGCGAGAGAAATGCGTACGGAACTCTAGTCGTCATGCAACAAAGCGGTCAGTCCAGTTCTTTCCGACGCATTTAAGGCCGCGTATCCCGAGCAAACGATTAGCCATATCTTTCACGTCAACCCTCCGGGGGGAAAACCCTCTTGCATCTAGCTGGAGGATATATTGAACAATCGACTCCTCTTCACTCGGGGTCAAGATCGGCAAGCCGTAGGTTCTATCAGCATCAAAGGCTCTTCCAGCTATTCTGTACTGGAGCGTCGTTCGTGGGACATCGAATTGCTTTGCGAGCTTTCGAATACTCAATCCCGGTGTCGTTCGCTTTGCCTCGATCACAAGAATGATTCGAGACTCACGGAGAAAGTTTGGCATCGTAAGTGTGTAAGTAAACTCGTCTTGAAGTTGGAGTGGTGGTGGTGGGGAAAAGTGGCCCGGGAAGTGGTGAAATACGTTACATGTAAAAAAGGAATAGTATAGATGTTTGCCAGAACTTCCATGGGATTAGCAGTTCCATAATACTACTCTATCAGGAAGGTTGGATTAATATTTGCTCGGTTATTTATCATTGAATAAAACTCGACTCCGTTATAGTAATAGTTCTGACTCTAGTATCGGAGATATCTTGTAGCTTATAATCACAAGATGATAGTGCTGACAGAAAGTGCAGAATTTAATTGGGTAGGTTTTGCCTTGAAAGAAGTAACACAATTCCAGTCTTGGGGCACACCCAAGGAGAAGGCTATCTCTTACTAGTATTATATGATAATTAGTAAATATTTGAAATTAGATGTCCAATAATGTCTCCGTCCTTAAGGCAAAATCCTCTCTTATCATTTTACGTGTCTGTAAAAAGGACTGGTTGGCTAGGTCAGATATCCGCTTACTTGTTAACCTTGGATATAGCCCTGGTGACTGATAGCTTTGATTGCTGGTAGATGAGAAAGGAAATCCCACGCTATTTCAATATCATTGTTTTCGGTTACAACTACCAGACTTTTATCGTTTCAAGGACCCAGATGTTCTAGACTCTATGCGTACATACATATTAGACTAGGGTAAGTTGGGTCGTGATATATCAGCGACGATCCTTTTTTTTTTATAGTTTAAAATTTGACGTTTCTTAAAAAAGTGATAGGTAGACATAGCGTTGGTATTACTCATCCCTAAATCAAGACTATAGATACATCTAGTGTCACAAAAATGCCAATTTGCATCATGAATATAATGTGAACAATCAACACTATAAATATATATTTACCACGACATGGTTGTAGTTGCCAATCTATCAACATAGACCATCTTCCCTAAAAAACAACGATATGTTGTCGTCGCATCAGTAGACCGATTATTCCTCGGCAATCATGCACAAAAAGAGCAACTTGTAGTTTTACTACTGATAGCCTGTGATGGTATGTAGATGAACCCTAACTCCTTTTATCTCCTATTCTACTACATGTAGGTCACCTGTCCACTTGCATCTATATGTAGTTTTGTTTGGTAGTTTACCTCGGACAGTATTGCTATGAGAAAGGCTAATTGGCGTGCAATGATAAACAATCAGCGTATTATGAGTGGGTATCGTTGCAGCAACTACAAAAACCGTAAAGATAGATAAATCTCTAAATCTCTACTGGCTTAAAATTTTGTTAGATTTCAGAACTTATATATTTACACTTTGCTTCTGCCTTTTTGGTTGTACTACTACATATATCATTAATGCCTATTTGAGTGCACAACTAGGCTGCTTTTAGCTTGCCTTACCCTTGTACATGTAAGTTGCATTTCCCTTCACAAACTTGCTAGGCTATCTTAAAATTTCTATATTTATTAATGGATACAGTCTGACTTCATAGCGTCATAATACGAGTTTAACCCGAATTATCTGTCTCAATCGCAGTATCAAAGTCCCTTTTGGCTTGTGAATCATTAGCCTCCATCAATAATAGCACATACATCATCAAATCTACAGAAAGAAAGGCCTATAACAACAGCCATGTCTACTCATAGTCTGTCTGATGAGTCTTCATGTGCGTCCAATACTACGCGAAAAGATGCACAATCCAATCGTGGCGGCGGCGTGCCCCGCTTACAACCGGCGGAGCTTTCCATAAACACGGAAAATATATCTGCACTTTATAGGTCATCCTCACAAGAATCACCAACCAGGCAACATTCCACTTCCCCCCATATCAGACACCCAGACATTGTTATTTTTTCTGGCGGAAGTGCTGCAAATGGTCTTGTTGATGTCTTCGAAGAAGTTCGTGCCGCAAATAAAGCTGCCCTCACCTACGTAATCCCCATTTCAGACAACGGTGGGAGTAGCAGTGAGATCATCCGTGTTTTCGGTGGTCCCGGTACGTTTTGTGTATAGATAGATGTATCATTGTTTTTGGCATTGATGCTAACACATGAGATAGGTATTGGCGATATAAGATCACGCCTGGTACGGCTCATTCCTGAACACAATAGCCAGGAGAATGCACACTTGAAAACGTTATTCAATCATCGTTTGTGCTCGCATTCTGTAGCAGCCGCTGCGGAATGGGATCAATTCCTAGATGGAACCCACCCAACATGGGCCGGAATATCTACTCCCAAGCTCCAGCTAATCCGCTCCATACTCAATAGCTTTAACTTTGAAGCCATCAAACGGACACGGCCATCAAGCCGGTTTGATTTCGGAAGTGCTAGTCTTGGGAACATCTTCCTCACGGGCGCTCGGCTTTTTACCGGAAGCTTTGAGGCTGCGATTTATTTACTGTCGTCTATATGCTGCGTCCCGTCGAACGTCAACGTCATGCCGGCTCTCAACACAAATTTCGCCCATCATATTGCTGCTGGGTTGGCCGATGGAAGTATCATAATGGGCCAAAACAACATCTCGCATCCCGGCGAGCCCACCGCAATACCATTGACTTGTCAAGCCGGAGATGAAGAGGATTTGCTAGGCTCTATCAACCTGGCCACTAGTATTTTGCCTGAAGAAGAGCACGAAATTGAAGCTGAAGATGCAAATTTGCCCGGGTCCCTCCCTGCGCTTCGTAAGGCTGCCATTGCCTTTTCTAAGGAAAATGAAGAGGATTTGCCAGCCCGCATTGAAAGGCTTTGGTATATCAACCCATATGGCCAGGAAATTCGGATTTCGGCCAATCCTAGGGCCTTAGACGCCATCAGTCGATGTGGAACTGTAGTATATAGTGTCGGCTCATTATTCACGTCAATCGTCCCCAGCCTGGTTTTAAAAGGCATTGGGCATGCACTATCCCGCCCTGATGTTAAGAACAAAGTACTTATTCTTAACGCCACCCTTGATCGAGAAGTAGGCCCATCGAGTAGCCCATTCACAGCGACGGACTTTGTGCAAGCTATTGCTGGAGCATGTGCCCAGTCGATCAAACCCGGGCTCAAGGTTGACGACAAGATGTGTGGCATGTTCGTCACCCATTTGATATATCTTGACTGCCCGTCATCCCCCCGCGTCGACCGGCAGCGCCTATCGCGTATGGGAATAGAGTCTATTAGGCTTTATGGGCCAAAGAGTGCGAACGGAGGGCCTCATCGCTATGACGCTAATGGGCTGACTCAGGCACTCAAGGCTATTGTTGGAACACATGATTCTCGAAATGATAAAAGTCGGCGTAACACGCTGGGCGGTTAGCCTTTGGGTCAGCAGCAGATAGATTGTTTCAGTAATTGTAATCTCAAAAACCACGGCGATTCGGCCATTTCCAATAGATTTATGTCAACTGGGAAGTTATATTTCTTTTATACTATATAAAGTCATGACGTGTCAATATCAGATAAATCATTCGCTTTGGGCCTTTTAAAAAAGGCCTTTTCATCTGTGTAACGGCCCAAGTGCATGTACAAGTGTACGTAAACGTATAAATTTGCTAATTCATGTAAAACACAATATATATGGCTCGTCAACTTTTCGCTTAGTATCTTTCGGTATACCGACTTTTCTTTGAAGTATACTGGCGCTTAGGTTGATATATCAAGATAGCCATATTCTCAGACGGTGGCTGGAAACTGGTAGCTTGGGCTTGTCCCCAATTAAACGGTGTAGTTCGAATGCCACCTGTGATGACCACGCCTCCGGGTGCGACTCCGAGTCTTCTCAAGTTGCGTATGATGGTGTTATAGTCTCCGAAGAACGGATGGGCCCGGACATCGCGTTGACCAGCCCCCGATTTCTTGATGCCGTGTCCCAGAGTAGAGCCCAAGAATCCCATAGTCCAGGGACAAGTAGCCGATCGGATCTCGACAGTGTGTGCTTCGGAGTTTCGATCGATTTCCATGACAAGCGTAAACAAACGTCCGTTATATGTATCAGAGGAGGCTGTTATATCGGAGGGGAAAGACCACGTCAGTCCATTATCTAGGGAAATAGGTTGGCTATCGCTGATTATGGCACCGTTGACGCGGTGTATGGTGTGGTTCACGACGTTCGTGATTATAACTGCTGCAACACGGCGGGGGCCGACTTTTGTTCGAATACGCATACCACGCCGGACTCGACTGAGTTTGATGAATCGCCCGGATGCGAGAGTCATTAAGGTATTTCCAGATAACCCGGGAACTTTTGGACATGAAGACGTCATTCGGTATGTGAGCTCATTGAAAATTAAGTAATATATATATATGTAGGTAAGTGCTGGTAGGATAAAAAAAAACTTGGGTAGAAAAAGAATAGTTATTGAATAACGTACATTGGTGTAAATATATATACATTCATATATCACGATGTGATATACAAATTATATAACGCATGATTATTTATGAGCTAAGCGTTAATTTGTTCCAGTCTATAGTGTCAATTATCAAAGGGCACATTTAGTGTAATCAATTATATTAGCCTTCTTTTTTTTCTTTTTTGCAAAAGTCGCACTTTGATATAATCACGAAGAAGTACATTTATTTGTTGTTTCAAAGGTACGTCTCTTTTTCTAGTTTGAAACCGGGCAGATTTTCTTATCTATTTTTAGGCATCGCAGCTTGATTATTTGGTGGCGTAAGATATTCGGGCGGGAAGTCACCTTTTTGCTTCAATGTCCGGTCGCCACTGAAGGCAAGCCAATTCCGGCTGTGTTCCGCTTCTGTGGCCTTGACAGATATATGTATATCTGTATACATATAGTTACAGGACATCAGCCCCTTCAACTCACTCTTGATACTACTGGAGTCGCCTGTCAAACACACCTGTAAAATTGTAGAATCCACGCTAACCCTTGCATCAAGGTAAGCAAAAAAAGTACTGCTGCGTTTAGTTTGTTGCTCCCTCTGCGTTTGACGCTGTTTGTTAGCAACCGCAGCCTTGTAGTCCATCACGCCCACCAACCATTCATCAACCACCTAGCTACAGCTTCCACCAAAAAACCCTCCCCTTTTACTGGTTACTTACTACCCTAACAACAAGTGATTTTCGCTTGGTGCTCACCGCCGTCCCTTCATCAACGTATCGACCTACGAGGGTGACTTTTAGCGTTTCTCCTTATCTGTTCTGCCATCGCTTTTCTTCCAGCCTGTTTTTTTGTTTGCTGACCTTCCATTCTTTCTCTGCACTATTGCATTGTTGTGCCCCCCTCTGCCCTCCTCAAAAAGCTCGCCGTCGTCGTCGCCGCATCGACACGGCTCCATTGCTACTGCCCATCTTCCATCGCAATGGCCTCTGACTATGATGCGTCCTCCCTGAGGATCCCCGAGCGCAGTCCAACGAGACCTCCGCCTCCGGGCGCTGTTGCCACACCAGTCGCTGTAACCTCAATGGCTGCCTCGGGCCCTTCCTCCTTCGAAGCCGACCGCCATGCCAGCGGCCTCCGGACACCCGACAACATATATTTCAAGGGCTCAATGCAGCCTCCTGTGAATTCCAGTCTGCCTGGCTCCCCCTCCCGCAGCCGTAGCCGGCCCCCTTCGTCACAGCCACCTCCGAATACCGACCACCCTCTCGCTCAATCTCAGTCACATACAGTCGATGAAGCCAACGTTAATGGTGCAGGCCTACAAGCTCCACGAGCCAGCAGCGACCGCCAAAGGCCAAGCAAAAGTGGCCGGTCAGCCAGTGGCCAGGCTCGCATCTGCAAAAAGTGCAGCCAGGTCCTGACTGGCCAGTTTGTGAGAGCTTTAGATGGCACTTTCCATTTGGATTGCTTTAGATGTCGCGTAAGTTAACATTTGTGATTTCGATGCTTTATTCTCAGCCCACAAGCCGAGATTAGCTTACCCCTCTCCCCCCCCCCCCCCCCCTCCTTCTGAATATCTACATCGCCTATAGTTATACTTGGCCGGATACTCTTATCACCTATAGCACACCATTGCCATTTGCCCTTTGCCCCTTGACGATCAATTAGCACGCCCTTGTCGTATATATCTTGCACCCCATTGTACTAATATCTTCTATCGTCACCATCTCCAGGATTGCGGCCAAATCGTAGCCTCCAAGTTCTTCCCCGTTGACGATGAAAATGGCGAAGGCCTTTATCCCCTTTGCGAGACAGATTACTTCCGCCGCCTCGGCTTGCTCTGCTATAAGTGCGGAAATGCTCTTCGAGGCTCATACATTACTGCTCTCGACCGCAAGTACCACGTCGACCACTTCACTTGCTCCGCCTGCCCAACCGTCTTTGGAGCTTCCGATAGCTACTACGAACACGACGACCAAGTCTATTGTCACTACCACTACTCGACACAATTTGCCCAACGGTGTAATGGATGTCAAACAGCTATCCTGAAGCAGTTTGTAGAAATCTTTCGCAATGGTCAAAACCAACATTGGCACCCGGAGTGCTACATGATTCACAAGTTCTGGAACGTGCGTTTAGCGGCATCTGATGAGCCTGCTCAGGTCGCTGGCACTGGCACACAATATGACCGTGACGTCGTTCGGGAAGCTGAGGAGCGTATGGAAGAAAAGGTTTACCAGATCTGGAGTGTTCTTTCTGCCTTTGAAGAATCATCTGCTGCCTGTATCTCCGACATGCTGCTTCACGTTAGCAACGGCGCACACCTTGATGGTGTCATCGTTGCAAAACGCTTTATCTACCATGTGGAGATCTTGTTCCAAAGTGCTGACCGTCTTGACGGCACCATGACGGCAGCACAAGGTGTGAAAAGTAAGTCAGATCTACTAAGCATGCATATGTGTTTTCCCCCAATAATATCATCTCAAATCCACTTGATTACACCTATCACTTTTGAGAATGGAGATATCATGGTGTTGGTTCTTCACAGCAGCTTTGATACGCTTGAGAATCCCCATTCTACAACTGTTTTGCTACATCATATACTCTCATCCCCCCCACCCCTGCTCTAACTTAAACATACGAAGACCATTTTCGACCATGCAACAATGGATCTTCTCCTATAATCTTTCTTTATGGTGTCACTTGTACTAACAATGATGCTTCTCAACTTACTTAGATATGTCATATGGGCGTGAAGCTAAAATTCTTTGCAAGAAGATCGTATCATTTTTTTCTCTACTCTCTAAAACATCCGAAAACCCTGGTGGCAAGCTCGGTGTCACCCAAGATCTTTTATCTCTGGTCACTGGATTAGCTCATTACCTTAAGCTATTGATTCGCATATGCCTACAAGCTGCCCTTAAATTGGAGCGCGAATCGAAATCCCCTGATGGTATCTATGAGTTCCTCGACGACCTGCGTAACCTAGAGACTCACGATGTTGAGGAAAACCCCCTTCTCATCATGAACGGCAACTCCAGATTATCAGCCAAGGATTCCGACCACTGCGCTGCTTGTAACAAATCTGTCGAAGATGAATGCGCACGACATGGCGACCTACGTTGGCACATCGCCTGTGTTAAGTGCACACATTGTGCCCGCGAGTTGGGACGATCCTTGAATGATGCTAGACTCAACACTATAGACAGGCGGGTGTATTGCAGATCATGCGCCAACCCTCAGGGCATCAATCCACATCCATTCGAGCATATAACGAAGTTGCAACAATACGCATTCTTGCTCAAGGTAGCTTTGGCTCGTCTTCTCGAAATCCTTCGGACCAACGGTGCTCTCCCTAGTTCAAACGATGACGCCAGTGGCTATATATCTGACGGCCATCACTCAAAACACCCCCTTAACCGTGGAGAGCCTCGCTCCCAGTCCCAGTCTCGTGTAAGCGAGCGCCGCGAGTCTTCGTACGAAAATTCCCTTAACGAGGTCCGGCGATTACGGAGTACGCGACTGGACAAACATGTGTCGTCTAGTGTGCGCAAAGCTCGTACATCACGCATCATGGATGGACCTGATGGACTGGGTGATAATGGGTTTGCTAGCCGGAATATGATACCCGAAGACGGGTCCCCAAACGACGGAGGGGTCATGGATAAAAAGCTGAGTACAATGGACGCACTTACATTGGATGATCTACCGCGTATTGTAGCGGCAGAACAGGCCAAGGAGCTCCACCACCCTCGAGCTGACGGCCAGCGCAGCCTTGACCCCACGTCCAAGAATGCAGGATCGCGCGCCACGTCTCTCAATCGGGAAGACCGCAGCGGCAATAGAGAAGCTCCACAGAGAATTGGCCATGTGTACTTCTCTGAAATGTCCGGCCTCGAGTATTTCATTGTACGCCACCTTGCTGTGCTGACCATGCATCCTATGGTTGAAGGTCAGTTCACCCTCGATGAACTTCTCGGTTTCATCGAGTCTCGCAAGCCTGCCCCATTCTGGAAGAATTTACACAAAGCCTTTAAGAACGATGGTCGTAAAGGTGTGAAAAAGAAGGGTGTATTCGGTGTCCCTCTTGAGCTTATTGTCGAAAGAGATGGCGCTGAATCCACTGATGGTCTGGGTCCAGGTGCTCTCCGTATCCCTGCCATCCTCGATGACATCATCACTGCGATGCGCAAGATGGATCTGTCCGTCGAGGGTGTGTTTAGAAAGAACGGAAACATCAAGAAGCTGGGCGAGCTGTGCGAGACCATTGATCGTGAAGGCACCGACAGCGTCAATCTGATGGAACAACCTGTTGTGCAAGTGGCTGCGTTGCTCAAGCGGTATCTGCGTGAACTTCCTGATCCCCTAATGACATATAAGCTATATAAACTGTGGATTGTTGCCGCTAAAATCCCAGACGAAGAGAAGCGGAAGCAATGCCTACACTTGACATGCTGCTTGCTTCCTAAGTACCACCGAGATTCTCTAGAAATTCTGTTCTACTTCCTGAAATGGGCTGGTACTTTCCATCAGATCGATGAGGAGTCGGGTTCTAAGATGGATGTCAAAAACTTGGCAACTGTCATTGCTCCCAATATCTTGTTTGCCCAGGTTCAAACTTTGGCACTCGACAGCGAGCCAATGTACGCCGTTGAAGCTGTTGAGGTGATGATTAATAATCTCGAGGAGATGTGCATGGTAAGTGATCACTCTTATGTATTCATTCTTTGCGCCATCAAGAGATCGATCAATTCTAACTATTATCCTTTGATACAGGTTCCCGGTAATTTGGCTTCTATGCTGCACGACCCTGGCCTAATCAACAGCAGTAGCAATGATCTTACTACAAAGGATATCCTTAAGCGCTTCCAGGATCGTCAAGGACGGCCCTTTGAAAGCTCTAACGAAGTCTACAATAAAGCCGATATGTCGTCTCGCCCGCCACCCCGCCGATACGATACTGATCCATCTCTTTGGCAGCAAGAAGCTACTGTTCGGCACATGATGGAGGCCCCTAACCCTGCTTATGGCAGCAACAGTCAGCCATCCACGCCACCCAACCAGCACTCACTACCTCAAGTACATTCTGAGCCAAGGGTTCCAATCTCCCACCAACAGGTCCCGCCAACTCAGGGCGGCCAACCGGGACAAGCACAAGGGCAGGGCCCTATGGGTATGCCTTCTGCTCCTGCGAAGGCGTATCATCCACCTCCGGTTCCCTCGATATTGCAACAGCCACAGCCACCACCACAGTACATGCAAAAACCAAGAGAACACGGCCCTGCCCAACCGCCACAGTTACAAATGCCAGTCTCTGGCGGACCTCCAGGCCAGGCGCTGGCACCTCGTGGATATAGACATGAAGATGCGACTTCCTACAGCCCAAATACCTACGAGCCAGAGGGCCACCCGGATGGTGAATTACCGCCGAATGGAAATGGACAGTCAGGTCAGAAACGGGATTACAGAAACTCGGGTAACTGGGGTCGGCAACAACATGCCAATGCCGGTTCCGGAGTTGGCGTAGCAGGAAACAACTAATATTCTTGATACTTTATTTAATGGAAGCCAGTGGGGTTTACTTCAGAATATAGGTGCTTTGCCGCATCTTTCCTAATCTTTTTCTTCTAATTTTGCTTTCTACGTTGTTTATTACCTTCTGAGAACTCTTTCAACCAGGTCACATGGGTATATCTTCTTATTTTCCTTTTTCTTGAGGACGAGGGCAAGAACCAACCATCATGTTCTCACTGGAATTTATCCTTTCCCATTCTTCTCTTCCCCCTCTATCTATTTTTCTCTTTCTTTTTTACTTCTTACATATCCATTGGTTTTAGCGGCTCATCACCGGCTATCAGTAACCTGTTCATTCATGCTGCGGGATAGGCCCGCTTTTGTTTTCTCTATTCCTTATTCTCATGCCTTCTTCCATATTCTCGTTTCATGTTCTTTTTTTTTTTCTTGGGCTCTATCGTCTCTACATATGGCTTCATTTTTTTGGTTCCTTATATTCACATTCACATACATTCTACGATTCTTAAGCCAAATTTTTAAATTATTCTTCATTTTTGTCTCTCTGCATCTTTCCATCTTATTCTTCACTATCTTGCCTTTGAAGTATTATCATCATTTATAACTACAATTTTTTAGGGCTATTTCAAAATTATGTTAAAAGGTAAGACTCATAACCTTTGGATATACTTGACCGTAGTTCTGCTCATACATTTACTTGGGCCGTCAATACTATCGTAGCGAGGGAGGAGGGTCAGTAGAAAGCAAGGGAAAAATCGAAACTAGTAGTGAGCGATTTTTTATTGCCTATTTCCTCTATATCATACACCTTTGACTTTATTTTTGTCTATCTACAGATTTTTTTTTATATAATCCCCTTCCTTGCTTTGCTAATAAAATAGGATTTATAATCTTGCTTTGTATAGTGTTGTATGTAGCCTCTTCAAACAACAAGCAAGGGTCACGCTGTACTTATGTATAATTGCTATCTTCTATCACTTTTACATCGATGTAGCCAGTGCTACATTGCCCTTTCATTACATGCAGTAAGACGGAATATTAAAGATAAAGGACCAGTTAGATAATAGTTCCACAGTTTTGTTGCCAAAATAGCCCTAGGCATACAATAAGTGAAAGGATATGTCTTTCGCTTAATTTATTAGGCCGCGTGATGATCGAAGGTGTGATCGGTTAACTAAGGTACTTTTCATTCGGTAGTTACTGCTCGACTTTATATATAATACGCACAATGTAGTATCACGCTGATTATTATTTCCACAGTACTGAACTGATTCTTTCTTCCTGCATCTCCCTTGAAGCACAGTTTTCCGTTCTCCTCCAATACCCGTTGTTCATATTTTCTAACATTAGCATATCATTGTATCATCCATCTTTTGGTTGAGAATATTCTACTATACAGTATCTTATTTCCAATACTTTTCTCAACAATATCTTTATATCGAGCTAAGAATCTCGCCATGCCTATGAATACATTCTGTTTAAGCCGCTCTGAATGGCTCCCGGGAATGATTGTTCTTTCCTGGGCTTGGGCAAATCTGGATACAAAAATTATATATCAACTTAAAGGTAACAAACATTAGCTACGATATATCTCGTGTTTTCTTGTGTGTTGCTTGCATAGTATTACTCCCCAAAATTATTGAGGAGGAGAAACATCAAGTTCTTAGATACCAATTCTATAGTACAAACACAGAACCGCAAAAGATTACTGATTTGCGTGAAATAAGCTTCCAAGAAAACAAAAATTAGCATAGTCAAGTGGCGTTCTGATGTCTACAAGAAAATCAATAAACTAAACCCCAAGTCTTTCATATCGGTTGAATTCATGAGTGACTATTATGTTTGGAGTGGCTCATGTTACAAAAAATGTTGATATTTTTTTTGCATCATGATTTCATAGCAACATGATGGCAATTCCGGACAGTTACAGGTACACATATATTCTGAAATCTTTAAATGACTTTCTAGGGTCCAACTTTGGGCAACGAAAATTGTATAATTTTTTTAGGGTTGGCTACCTCATGTTTTTTGGTGTAAAAGCCAATAATGGCTAGTCCGGACGCCCGGTTCACGGTACGGGGTTTATCCTCCGGAAGAAAGACACCGCCGGGCCTTGAATTCAACACAAACCACTTGAATTATATGACACTTAACGGACATTTTGGCCGGATATATATTCAACAGACTCTGCCAAAAGCGGGTATGGTATATAATTCCACCTAAGCAGATATGTTTTCAACATACGACCGACCATACAACAACCTTTGACCTCCCTTTGTCCACAGACAGATTTTCCCCCTTCGTCGTGGGGTTTTAAGAACGACCAGCAAGCTCGACTTTCTCCCCTCTCGAGGGAATGTTCTCCACCAACAATCGCCCCATTTTCCACTCTTTCGCGATCGCTGGTCTCCCGAGTCGCTACACACTACAAAGCTCAGGGAGGCTACTCGACTACGCCAATTTTTCTTTCTCTCGATACTCAATCACAGCCTCTTGGATGGTACGGTCACCTGATTACGTGGATGGTAGCACCACTTGGGGCTTGGTTGATGTGGGTCTTTTTGGGGGGAATGGTTTGAGGAGGTTTTTTTCGAAGTTACAGGTGGTATCCATGAAGGCGTCCTATGGAGACCCGGGAGGGTAAGGCCGGACCCGGATAAGATATACCGAGGCTAGAAAAATCGGGACTTGTTGGACCGGACTCGAAAATCCATTCATTGTAGTTTCGGTAGAGGATAAATAGATAACAACAACAACAACAACACACGGCTATAGCTGATAGAAAGCACGGGATATATAAACCCTCTAAAATCCGTAATTATCGAACATACGACCATAGCTGGTAGAAAGCACGGGATCCCGTCCGCTCTCCCCTAGTTAACCTACCAAGCGCCGGAGTAGTATTATGATGGGTGACCACATGAGAATTCCTGGTGTCGTATGTATTTTTGTTTCTTTCTCACATTGTGCTCAATATAGTGATCGTTACTTCATTTGTACTGGGTTCAAACTGTATCCGTTGATGGGATCTGCTTTTTGGGGGCACAAAACGAAGATGTATGTAACAGCAAAAAAGATAAAATTCTATTGGATATCAGAAGCGGAAAACGGAACGTGAATTAAAAGTATATAAATTGACATTATATCGTCATCGTAAAGACAGTTGAGAAAAGAAGACAAGATAATCAGCACAGTATGTTTGATCATTTTTATATTAGAACGCCGTGTTCCTCACGATATATCCACTTGATATGGCTTAGTGGAGAGGGGCATCGTTAGCAAGAGACCAAGCCACGGCACGCTTGATGCCTTCATCTAGAGGCACGATAGGGCTGTAACCAAGACGAGACTTAGCCTTTCCGATGTTGAAATAGCGAGTCATGGTCGAGTAGATGATGCGTTGGCGGTTGAAGGTAGCGGGCTTCTTGATAATACCGAAAAAGACCTCACTAGCGAAGCCCAGAACCAGACCGACGACACGCGGCAAGTTCCACACATGCTCGGTGCCCTTTGTTGAACCGGCAGCGTTCCAGACGGCACGGCAGAAATCCCAAAAGTAGATGGGAGAATCGTTGGTGATGAGGAAGGCCTCGCCGTCAACACGCTCGTAGTTGAGTGGGATGGTAGAGCCGGAGGCAGCAGTTGCGAGAAGGAGGCGAGCGGCAAGTAGGTGAGCGTGGGATACGTTACCGACGTATGTGAAGTCGAATAGGTTGTTGTTGTCGCCAACCTGTACGTTGGTGCGACCGTCACGGTAAATCTGGATCATGTGCTTGGTAGCCATGCCGTCGGCTTCGCCAAAGATGCCGCTAGGGCGGATAGCGCAAGTGAGTAGGTTAGAGTCACCTTGGCGGTTAGCGGCGAGAACAAGAGCTTCAGCTTCGGCCTTGATACAAAGAAGAGAACGTTAGCACTTTTAGGTTCCATGACAGAAGTATCAGTGTCATATGTGGTTTACCTTGGTCTCGGAGTAGTAGGACGACTGTTTGCTACCGCGAATGACGGGCCATTCTTCAGTGGCATTGAGCAGGTCGCTGGTGTTGTCGCTCAAGATACTGGCGGAGCTAGTATAAACCAGAGCCTTGACGCCGGCCTTCTGGCACGCCTCAATGACACAAGCGGTACCTTGGACATTGACCTTTTGGAACAGCGTCTTGTGGACATCTGACTCTCCCTGGGCGGCAGGCGAGGCCGTGTGAATAACAACGTCGGGGCGAGCCTCTTTGAACACAGCCAGTAGTTTATCAGCATCAGTGATGTCGCATTCGGCATAGACGGCGCCGTCAACGCGGTTGCGCGCACAGCGCAGATCGACACCCGTCACAGAGGCGGTGGTCCAAAGCGATGAAGTCAGCAACTGCGACACGATGTGGTGGCCGAGGAAGCCATTGCCGCCAATGACCATGACCTTGCCCAGGTCCATGGGCTTCTGCGAAGGGGTCGACATGGTGTATATCTTTTGTTCTTGTTCGGGTGGTCTTATGTGTCGTATGTGGAGGGGGGGGGGTATTTTCTCGTCTAGTCGATCTAGAAAGACGGCCGAGGCTGGGAATACGAAAAGGAGGTCGTGGCGATCGCAAGAACGGTAGTCTGCGAAAAGAAGGTCTAACAAAGGAGTAGCAAAGCAAGAATAGAGAAGAGGAAATCGTCTCTTGATGGTTCGGCCTGTCGTGTTCTTTTTGCTCCTTAACATTTGTTGCTTGACACTAAAGGAAGCTTGCGAAAATGTATATATATTTGTGGCCTTTTGAGCTCTATTATTCTTAGCTAGGCGCGGTATACCAAAAAGGGCTAAGCGCATGTGATAAGCGCGCATTAAGCGCATTCAGTTGTCCTTAGTGTTTTGTGAAACAAAGACGCAGTACTTGCGCTCTACCTCGATCATACATGAATTATATAAAATAAATACACTATCATCTACTCTATCAAAAGCGAAGCTATCACAAAACCTTTATCAAACCAAGCAGGGTATCTTTTTTTTCTACTACTATCGAGTCTATGCCCGCGGCGGAAATTCTTGTTCATATCGCAGCTCCAAGTTTGGCGCGTAATGACGACTATTATCGCGGGCTAGCGCAGGCCTATATTGACTTCTCTCCTGGACAGCGCATAGATGTTGTAGGGTCATCCAGTCAGGAATCACGGGCAAATGCAGCTAGCAATAGAAATACAGAGTCCACTAACGACGGACTGTCTATGAACCAATCCTTCCAACCGCCGCCTCCATCGGCGCAACCACAGCCGGATTATCACCATGAGGTCTCCCTAGGCGGCGAAAGTCGCTCTTTTGGCGCTGGCGATATAGCAGCATCATTTTCCAGTGTCTTGGATAATGCAAACTCCCCGCGTGTCAGAGTCCCGCATCCAGAGTATCACGAGGACACCATAATCCCAGGCTCGCCCACAATCCTCTACCCACCGCGCGAAGGAGACGATAAGGAGAAGGCGTCCTTCTCACACGTTTCTGACTCGCAAGTGTCGATCCAGGCTTCTGTCGACGACAAGGCATCGTATTCTGAAATCCAGAACGTTTCTATCGATGAATTCAACTCGCCTGTCCGCATTCTCCAGTTTCTCATGCAAAAGCGCAAAGCAGGACCACCTACACCACATCACCAAGACTCAGAAATTGGCAGTAGTCCAATACTATCATCGACCCCACGTCCAAAGAGGACCAAAATCGATGATGATTCTAATGCTGAGCCACAATCTTCTCCAAGTCAAAGCACTCCTATACCCATCGCTACACAATCGCCATCTTTGCGAGCATGTGACGCAGATGACGTGATATCAGATTCGGTTGCAAGTCCACCAAGCGTGTCTATCTCCATAGAAAAGGAAGTCCCCGCGCAGTCCCCAATATCTCATATACCAAGCATGAACACAACGACAGCAATGCCTCAGGATGGGGAAGCACTGCAGGAGGCGATGCCAAAGTCCCCGGCAAAGAAGCGGTTGTTAACTACAGGCCTACAAAGATCCGACTCGGAACCGACCATCGTAGCCGAGAAAATATCTTGTCTCAAAAAGCAGCATACTTTAACCAAGTCCAGCAGTGATCTTGGTGTTTTGTCACAGTTCCGCCACATGTATAGACAACCTCTATCTCGTCAGGATGTACAGCGTCGACTCCAAGAAAGAAAACAGGCGGCTGCATCTTTACAGCAGCACGAGTTCCAAGAACGGCTTTACAGTGGTCTTGAGATATGCTCCTTCGAGTCGGCAGCCAGTGATGATACTATCACGGCAGAGGACTTTATAACGCCCAAACTACGACAGGTTGCAGAAGATCTCAACATCGCGACGCGGTTCAAATTCAAGTTCTCGCGTGACCTAGACCCGATGGAGAGAGGCTTCTGGAGCTTGAATACTTCAAATTGGCCCCAGACACTACAAGAATCGGCGTGGGTTTTCTTGGCTAACTGGGTGGGTGCTGGATTTGCAGGATGGGGAGTCCGATGTTACCGAGACGAACAGCGAAGTTGGATTCGAGTATATTGTTGGGGAATCGTCGTAGGACCAGTCTATGGCATGGTATATCTAGCATCTGAAAGACGTCTCAAGACGGAGACAACGCAGTGGATAGACGCAGATGAGCAAGCGGCAATTATTGTAGAGGCACGTTAGAGTTCATAGATAGTATTATATAATGTACAGAAAGGGTAGAATATATTAGAAACTAATGAAGAAGTCACCAGCAGATCCTGTTATTATATGGCATGAAAGGTTGAAGATGAAAAAGTATAAAAGAGTTCAGACAGTCACACAAAACAGACAGCAGAACAAATGGAAATTTTAAGAAATAATCTCTTGAAGCTTTGAGTATTACTATTACAAGGACGCTGCTAGACTCGGAATCGAGACATTGCAAACAAGGTTTAAGCTATGACCTGCCCATATACAAACGGTTCCCTCATCCGGAACAAGATACAAAACGAGATAGAAGATAAGAATAAAGGAAATAAAAACACAAACAATAGACACAAAGAAATAAGCACAAGGCGAGATGGGGTTTTTGCTGGCTGGCCGAAACTCAAGCAGGAACCCAGACAAGCTCCAGATTGGAATATTGCTTGCAATATCTGGCCTTCCACAGGAAGGAAAACGCAAGCAGAAAGAAGGACAGAACAAACAAGCCAATGAGGAAGGCTCCCGGAGCGGATTTCAGGGTTGCTCTCAGAGCGAGGGTTAATGGGGTGTTCGAGGTTCTGTCATCTTCTTGCTTGTTTCTGCTGCTGCAACTGCTAGCATTAACGCCGCCGGCAAAGAGCGGGTTAAAAAGAGAAAAGAGAAAGAAAAAAATATATAGAAAGATTAGGGTTGACGCAGAACAGGTCGAGCCGCGGAAGAGCGGAACTCGTCGGCCTGATGAGAAGACTCCGATTCGGAGAAGGCTTGGCTTCAGGTCTCTTGTGATTTTCTCTTTTTAGTCATTCTCCCAAACAAGAGACTGTCCTGACAGTTTGTCAAAAAAGGGGATGCATATAATAACAGGTATCGTAAGGATCGTAAGAAAGTAAAAAATAGAGGGTTTGGAAGTAGTTTGGTGGCCAAGAAGGGCGAGAATGAAAAGAGAAGAAAAAAGATAGAGAGCCGAATGGAGCGCGAGAACGCCTGTCTGTCCGTTTGTATTCTTCGCCTATATCGTCTCTTTCGAGAGCCAACTCAGAGTCGAAGCTCGTGTATAGCGGACAGGGTTGGAACTGCGCTTACAGAGCGGCAACGAAGGCAGCCAGGACGGCGACAACAAGGCCGGCGCCAGACAGCTTGCCGGCACCGGCAGTCACGGGGACGCCAGTGGTGGAAGGCGAGGTGCCAGTGGCAGCAGCAGTGCCAGACGCACTACCAGCACCCTTGGAGGTAGCAACAGACTTGCCGCCGGTCTGGGCAGTGGTGGCCGGGACAACGGCGACCTCACCAGCGCTGGTGACGAACTCGACGGTGGGGATGGTGGCAGTCGAGGTGACAACGGTGGTGGTGTAGGACGAGGCAATGACAGTGCCGTTGGTAGAGCAGGGAACGGTGGCAGTGGCAGTGACAGTGACGACGGTCGAGGGACCAGCAACAGTGGTGCCCTGGGTGACAGTCAGGACGGAGGTGATGGTGTCGACACCAGTGACAACGGCAGGGTTCTTGTCAGTGTAGCCAGCGCAGATACCCTGGATGTAGGTCAGAGCAGTGCTGACGATATCGTCAGAGTCACCGTTGGAGTAGATGCAAGAGAAGACGTTGTTGATGAAGGCCTCCTTGGTGCAGTAGCAGCTGTAGTCGGTGTTACCAGAGCAAGGAACCGAGAACATCCAGGTGTTCAGGCACGAGGGGACTAGGTCAGGGGTGTTCAGGGTAGGAACGGGCGAGGCAGCCGAGGTGGAGACACCGGTGCCGTAGGGGGCAGAGACGGTGGTGGCACCAGTACCGACGGGGACGGCAGAGGAGACTAGCTTGGTGGAGGAGACAACGGACGAGGTAGAGCCCAGGATGGTGCTGACAGCAGAGGTGGTGACAGGGAAGGTGCTGGAGGTGACACCAGTGACGGTGGCCGAGGTGGAGACGACGGAGGAGACGGTCTCAGTGACATACGAGGAAACACCGGAAGTCTCAACGACGGTGGTGCTCTTCAGAGTGGTCGAGGTGTGAGTCTCGGTGACGGGGCACAGGGTGGTGGTCAGAGGAACGGTGTCGGTGACGACCATGACGGAGGTCTTGGAGGCGGCAGGGCAGTCAGTGACGGAAGCACCGCACGAGGTGACGGTCTTGACCGAGGTGGTGAAGATGGTGGAGGTGCTCAGGAACGAAGTGACGTAGACGGAAGTCTGGGTCACGACGGTGGGCTTGGTGGTCACAACAGTGGTCGACAGCAGCGACGAAGTGGACGAGGTCACGGTGGCAGTGGTGGGCACGACAGACGAGGTGGTAGAGTAGACAGTGGACATGGATGAGCCGTAAGAGGTGCTCAGCGAGGCAGTGGTCTTGACAATAGTCGAAGACCCGACAACGGTGCTGGTGGTGGACAAGGCAGACGAGGTCTTCTCGGTAGTCTTCTCAGCAGAGGAGGTAGAGGTAGTCACGGAGGCAGACGAGGCAGAGGTAGTCACGGAGGCAGACGAGGCAGAGGTAGTCACGGAGGCAGACGAGGCAGAAGTAGTCACGGAGGCAGACGAGGTCTTGGAGACAGTGGTCTTCTCGGCAGAGGAAGTAGTCGAGGCAGCAGTGGTTGAGGCAGCAGTGGTCTTGACCTTGGTGCTCAGAGTAGAGCTGCTGGAGGTGACCGACGACTTGTAGACGGTAGTCGAAGTAGCAGACATGGTAGTAGAGGCACTGTTGCAGTCGAACGAGACCGAGGGAATGGCAACCTCGCAGGAGCCGCTAGGCTTGCTGCTCTGGCTGGGGTAGACAATGGTGACGTTCTTAGCACCACCGCACTGCGAGTTGGGAACGGTCGTGCCGTACTTGGAGCAGGACGAGCGAGTCTTGCAGGTGCGGCCATCAGGCATATCGTAGTGGAACTCCAGGTCGCAGTCAAAGGCCGGCTGGACGCTGAAGGTGCTGATCGAGAACTTCTCGACGGTGGCACCATCGCAGCTGATCTTGGGCGAGGTGGACTTGGAGCTGGTGCAGCTGCCGCTGATCACCTTGCCGGAAGAGCCACGGCCCTCGAGCATGCGCTTGGAGGACTTGCCGGAGCCGCAAGTCCAGCCGCTGAATTCAAAGCCATTGTAAGAGCTGAAGCTACCAATGGAAAGGTCGCTCCAGTCGAAGCCGCTCTTCTGGGACGAAGTGCAAGTGTTGTCCGTGTTGGACGGGCAGGTGAAGGAAATGCCGGAGTTCCAGGTGGCCGAGGTCTGGCCGAGGAGAGCGGCAGTCACCGCAATAACAGAAGAGGTCTTCATGGTGTAGAGTTGTGGATATCAAAGTGTAAATGAAAGAGGATGGTACAGCGAGTGTAAGTGATAGCGAGTATCAAAAAAGAGATGTGCAGAAAAGTAGTAGTATAGTACGAGAGGCTGTTCTACCAGTGAACAGACTTGAGAAAGAGAAAAGGGACCAAAGCAAAACGAATGGACTTTGGTGGTAACGAGAGAATACTCAACAAGAGAGAGAAGAGTGAGGAAGAAGGTGGATGAGAAGGAAAAGCTTGTGGATGAGAAGTAACGGAAAGTAGATCCAGAGCGGGAGCTCACGACGCTATATATCTCGATCTCGATATCAGTAGTCCTGTCCCACTTACACTGTACTTTTCCACATCAATACTCACTTGATAGCCCAAGGGGACCGTGTGTTTCCTGTCCTGTCCTTGTCCTTCTACTGCGGTCGATGCGAAGCGAGCCTCCAGAACGGCCGACACCCCCCCCCCCCCCCCTTCTTCCGATTCATGTTTACACGCCCTGACATTATATCCTGCCCATCTCCACGCCCTGCAGGGCTCCCTCTTTCGTCTTGTTTCTCGCTCTTCTCGGCCCCTCTGCTTGTCCATCGGATTCAGACGTCTAGTCGCTATACACTATGCACGTCGATACATGTGTAGTGTATAGCCTGCAGACTGGTAGTACGTTCTCTTTCTCCTTGCATGGCACCCTCGCCCACCTGAGCCGTCTCTCCAGTTCTAGCGTTGGCCTAGACTTGCCCCTAACCCTCTACTCTCTACCCTCCCTTATAGATCGGCGCAATCCAGGCCCATAGGGCTTCTGCACGAGAAAGCCGTAGAAGAACTAGCTACACAGTGTTTTCTTTTTCCGCTATGTTTGAGATGTCAACCTGCCTTATGCTTTATCCCTCCCCTAAACCACCTCAAGCCAATACTTTAACGCTCCAGTGCTTCAATACAACAGCCATTGCCCCCTTCCCCTCAGCCGCTGCTACGCTGTATACTTAAGTATACATGTACCCGTACTACATCTTACATCTCACTTCTTATGCAGGCCCCAAAGACAGCCAAAGCTGTGATAGTGACGAGAACAGCCGCTGTAGGAAGAAAAAGCGAGTAAAAATAACAATGCTCTAGTCTGGGATCTGATTTGTCCAAGGTTGGGTCACGCTTAAACCATGCAAAGTACAGTCTAGGCGATAAACTTACTTTTTTGGTGTATTCCCAGCCAACCAATTTGGCCAAAGCGAAATTTATTGGTTTTTTTTCTTTTGCTTTCTTTTGTCAGCGTCTTCTTTATTTCGGCCGGGGTTTTTTTTTTGTTATTTTTTTGTTATTTTTTGTGATCAAGCTTCTTCAGGCTAAATCACATGGTCTCTAACTAGACAATAACAATACACTTGTAAAGATGTCTTATTATATGTAGCTTACTGGAGTTGCTCTTCTGAGAACGAACGTTGCATTTTATCCCACCAAAGAAACGGTTCAGCAAGCGAGAATTTACTTTAAAGAAGCTAAGTAAGAAAAACAAACACCGATGTCTCCGAAATAAATAAAATAAAATAAAAAGACGGACAAAGCAATAATTATATACAATTATCCTGTGTTCCAGCGGCAAATAAAATCCCCGTGGTGCGTTTAATTTCGGGATGTTTGTGTCGTATAGATTTAGAGGCCTGGTTTGTCTTGGTGTTCTAACAAGCCCGTTGTTATGTCCTCATTCGTTAGGGTTAGCACAGGGTCTATTATTGTGACTGATCTGGAAAGCTGAGTCGCCCGAGATCGCCTTAAGAAAATCTAGATACCGTGCCTCTATTATACATCGGCGTTTAGTTGTATATGTATACATACAATATGTCGATTGTCCGATCCAGAAGTATGAGTAAATAGAGCTAGTCACAAGTGACACATGAAGCCTTACAGCAATGCACGAACCCTATACTCTGCCAGCGTTTGTACTGCGGACTTGATATGTGCGGCTTATATATGTTTGATCTTCAATATGATCAAGAGAGGAAAACGTCAACTAGAAACGATAGCCAGAAAGCAATGATATGCCGCAAATCTGCATGACATGTCAATATATCAAGTGCTAACCCTACGAAACCCGTAAACAGCACAGCCTAGCATCGTGAAATATTGCTTTCGTAGCCCATGGGCCGGCTCTTTCCTTCCTGGGGAAATACACCATGTCCAAGCTATGCCACTGGAAGTGAGCTGTGGCCATAGTTTATTTCCTTATTGTTGTTCATATAGTGGCTCCAGTACTAGCCGCAGGTTTGTCACAAAGTGTCAACCGCCGCTAGGTGGCCTAAACGAAATGCCAAAGGGCCGGCCATGTTGCAAAATAAACAAGAATGCATGGTACAACTGGAGGGAGATGTAGCAGTACCATTCACCGCTCTAGTCCCGGAAGGACGGTGTGGGTCAGTAGAAGGGGAAAAGCCAAAGCCATATTGGGCGGCTAGGCAAAGTAAGCTTCGTTGGTCTCTCTCTTTTGAGTTCGTTGCCTCTCTTGGACTCTCTTCTGTACGCCCGTCACTAGAGTTTCTTTTTTTCTTTCTTTCTTGGCTAGGTGACATGATTGGTCAGGCGAGGTCGAATGCTACCAACGATGCGGTGGGCGATGTGAAACAAGCACTGCCTCTCCATGGTCTTCTTTTTTCTCTTTGTTCTGAGAAATATCTCTGTTAGGCTAGATACTTATCAATGTTACAGCAAGAAGAGATACAATGGAGACAATAGGAGAAAAAACCCTCTATCCGAAGACTATCTGGTTAGTCAACCCCCCCTGATCACAGTGAATCCCACCCCCAGACTCCCTCTTCTTCTCGTGGCAAGAAAGAATGGCCCACTTTAGGCTTAGAGAGACTCTAATTCTTTAAACCGCCTCAGGTGGTGTCAATGCAGGAACCAGGAACCAACCGATCTTTCCAATCTTGCCCTTTTTGCTATTTGCTGTTAGACAGTGTGTTTGCATGTATCGAGGCAAGCCGAGATAATAGGTACACAAATCCCTGCTATTGAACTACAGTAATACTTGGCTTGATAAAAACCTACTCAATGGATAGCTGGGTAATGATGGGAATTATAGCGTACCATGATGATATACCCTAAAGAGGCTGTTCTTTCCACAGTGTAACCTATGCTTCAACGGACTATTCCGACCATCGAATCTGTAGTCAGGGAACTGTAAAAGAAAATGAAAACAAACTACTACTACGACTATTAGTAGATTCTTCATCTCAGACTTGATCCTGAACGCCACGAGTTTTACAAGGTGAGATCCTCCGAAATTACACCCATCTGTTCAGCTGATGTTGACGCCCTATATCTAGTTTTTTCTTCTTGTTTTCTTTTCGTATAGTTCCTGAGGGCATGTCCTAGTTAGGTGTATATGTATATATCGCCGAAGTACCGTCATTGATGTCTCCTACTGGTTTCTAGATGTCCATCCCGCTACCCAATAATTCACTCTGCGGTTAACTTGTTCCTACTGTGAAGTCCTGCCCAAAGCTTTCTCGATCACTGTCCTGATACTCGGAATCAGAAACTATATCACGTTTGTTCGTGTGTCCTTCTCTTCCAAGCCATATATCCCCCTGCCCACTCTCTCGCTTGTCTCGAACCATCTGGCACTAACTATGGTTCCTTGCGGATGAAGTCGGTCGTACCGTACTAAAGGCATTCTCAAACAAACACAGCCTTCTTTTCTCCTGACAATGACACACCAGATAACTACAGGTAGCACTATCCATGGGTGGTAGCAGCTAAGAGAAGAAGAAGAACAAAATAGAAAATACGAAAAAAAAGTATCTAATTCACGCTTCGGAAAGATCAACGGAGGGAAGCCGGCCGGGTAAGATGGCCAGTGTTTTACTCTTTGGCGCCTACTTCTACTACTATACACATACAAAAGACGCACTATCCCCCTGTTCATGATACTACGTCAACGACCATATATGTGGAGCGATAGCTTGATCGAAAGAAGAGAAAAAAGACGATCATGGGCAGGGTATGGACAGGAAAGGCTCTCACCTTAGTTCTTGGCCTCGCCTTTCTACTGTCAATTTCTCTTTTGGGCATTTCTTTCTTCCATCACCCGAATATGTTTCAAGAAACATTGCAATATAGCTTTGTTTGGCCATCCAGTAGCCAAGTTGTAGTTCAGGCAGAGCTATGTACGAGCTTTTTTCCTCATCCCTCTGACATGTCTAATTTCCCACGTATCAGAACACGGGAAAAGCCACCAGAAAGAAGAAGACTAGTTGCAAGCAGGCGAGAGGAGCACTGATAGAGCTTAAAGCTACAAACTACGGTTCGTCCTAGTGGTCAAGAATAAGAGCCAAAAGTGGTAGCTTAGCAAAAGCTATGCCTACACTCTACATTCTACGTACTAGTACAACTAGTACAACTAGATTCCGGCGCTCAGGTCGTCATCGGTGATGTGGGGGCAAAGTTGGTAGAAATCACACACCACGTTTCAGGTACTCGCTGTATTTTTAGGTATCTGTGTTAGTTGGTTCTTTGTCTGTCTTCTTATTCCTTACTTTGCTAGTTAGTGTAAGTGAAAGAAAAAAAAAAAGTCTTTTTGAACTGCTTGTGCGCTTGAAGGATGAAACTGAAACGGAGACAGGCCAGGGTGAAGAAAAGAAGACTAACTTTGCTAGCAAGAAGCAGAAGAAGCAGAAGAAGTTGAGTACAAAAGCACAAGCCCATACAGGGCTTTTATTTATTTTATTTTACTTTATTTTTTTAAGTCCTTGTATCAGGACAAGCAGATCTCTTCCTCTTTTCCTTGGGGGGACGCAGGCACCTACAAAACAATCTACACTTTGTTTAAACACCAAGACAATCATTGCTGGTTGAAGTATATTGTATATCTACATAAGCTGCTTGTAGATCACTTTCTGCATAGACAAGTCTCTAGAGCCAGACTAGAATGGTCTAGACTTATCTAGGCTGCTTATCTGGGTTCGCCGAAATGCGAGAAGAAGAAGGATATACAGGTATCTGTATCAAAGCGCCGGCATACCAACATCACAAGATAATGGTTCTCTTGACACTCTGGAACGTGACAATACAAAGCTCCCCCTCCCCCTGATTTGCGGACAGCTTGGCTATAGAAGTGCCAGAAAGTTGTTAAGCATCGGGAATCGTATACTTTCCCAGCGATCACACATGTAGTGTCTTGGACCGAGCCAAAGAACAGGTACGGCATGCAAAAGAAGAAGAAAACGAAAACTACGCATGAGCACTATTATGTCGTTCCCACACAGTCTTCCATGCCCTATCCTCCTGGGAAACGGCACAACGAAGTCTCTGACAGGAAGTAATCGACACATCCGAAGCGTTATACCTGCTGGGAGTTCTCGATGACTTTGGCCGCCGATCCAACGAGGTGCTCTTGATAGAAGGTTGATCGTCTCGCCACGCCTTCATCGCGAACTAATGACAAATGCACCGGGCAACTAACACGTCTAAGACTATGTTTGAATAGTCTAACGGACACTCTACATGTGTTATATCAACGGAGGCGGCTATATCAACTCTACTTGACAAAGCTGTGACCACAAAGGCTACCAGGGTCAGCTTATAAGATCGACAAAGCTGAAGCCATAACAAGCGAGAATGGCGCAGTTAGCCTTTGTAAAGAGAAGTAATGTATTTTCTAGCCTTTGGTAGCTACATAGCCCGACGTTTCTTAAGTAACCAATAGTATCTAGTGGGCTAGAACACCGGAAGTTTCTAGCAGACTTCTAGCGCTACGATCTATCGTTTATTGTCAACTAAGTGTTAACGCCCAGTTGAAGATTAGAGGGGAGACGAAGAAAGAAAAACAAAAACAAAAGGCCTAGGGGTATTTTTTGTTTTGTTTATTACAAATATGGCGTATCAACTCAATAGGCGGTTAGATGCTGAGTAAGGGGCCTAAGAGCCGGAATAATATCACAAATCATACAGTATGCGGCAAAGCGACTGCTATTCGTTAGTGGTAACTTTCTCAGCTCGACGAGCAGCAAGCCCCTATTGCCTGAGCTATACTTAGTATTGTTGTATAGTATACATATGATATCACCCTATCTACCAGTCGGACTAAAGTTATTGAGTGCTACAAGATGGCTCGTTAAGATTAGTGAATTAGAAAAATCAAAAGTGCTACTAGTAGTTGGCACAGTATAAGTTTCTTATATTGGAACTAGAGCACTGAGCGTAGAAAACATAAATTTCCCATAATGGGGGGTTGTGCGTTACCGATATTGGTGTTTGCTCTTCTGTGTACATGTAGCAACGCTAACCAAAAGCTGCTGTTAGGGCTAATACTTACAGTGGATATTACAGTGGATAGCTGCGCAGAATCTTGTTTTGTTTATTTTTGGCTGTGGCGCACGCTTTCTCTCGGGCCTCTCGCCGCCGAATACCAAGACGTTTGCTTTCTTTTTACACTCTCTTCCTGGCTTCTGTGCCAATGAAATGATGCATACAATACAGTATAATACAACGCAATACAATGCAAGCACACTGATCAATAGTGATTTCCGGTGAAGGGCCTCTTGTGTCCTGTCTCAATGTTCTTCTCATATATGTATATAACTGCCTGGCTTACAGTTGGCATGGCTTACAGAAATGATTGCTAGCTAGATTAGACTGACGCAGGCCTTTGCCATGCCATGGACCAGGGACCCCGATATGCAGATGGGAAATTTCCTCATCGTCATGGTCTTTGTTTTTTTTGGAACTAGTAGCTACGGTGAGTCGTCTTTTTTCCGCTACGTCAACTAGGTTCTGGACTTTGGTTGATGCGCCAAATGATGTGCTGTGAGAGTAAACTGGCTGACTTGTTGTGCTAAGATAGTGGTACCACATCTGGGCTAGCCAGTTGTATCTTCCGAAGCGCCATCGACAAAACTAGGGCAGGGTTTGGTGATGGATTATCAGTGACCAGGCTAGTTGAGTTGCTATCATGAGCAACAGTCTGGTAGCTTCATATTCCAGAAATAGAGCCATCATATAGCCGCCGACCCAAAAGCTGATTCTTGTATATATCAAGTGACTTGGCTTTTGAGGGGTCTTGTCTCTCGTCCCAGCCCATGTTTTTTTTTTATTGTTGTCTTTCTTTCCACTCGGGAATAACAAAGAAAGGAGCCTGCAAGACAGTGGAACATTGAGTTCTCCTTTTAATTGTATTACATGGCTGTTATGTCTTGTATTTGAGAAATAAAGCTTGTAAATAAATAAAGAAATCTCTGCACCAGCTCTATATGTAACTAATAGCCATCATCGTTAGGGTAGCTCGCTGTTCGTGATATTCGTTTGGCGCTCTTGATTGCTTACTTGCATACAACTGGATATATGCAGGAACCTTGAACAAGACGACTCTGACGGTCTTTCGATCTCTCCGTTTTGCCGACCTGATTCACCGCACCAGTAAAACTACATGCTTTTCTATTACGGGCAAGTGGCTCTTGAATACGATAAGCAGCTGTCTCATACACTGCACAGTATCTACAGATGGCTTTAGTGTAAGCTTTGCAGTCCAGCTGTATCTTTTTTTTCCTTGGCTACCCATCCCTGATAAATATCAGCGTGGCTTTTAAGCTCGTTGAACCTTTCGGATCCTTCTCAGACCCAACAAGGGGAGGGAAAAACTACTCTGATAATGCACACCCTCGGACCTAACTAAGAAAAGTAAACGTTGTCTCGGGACTTTTTATCTTTACCCTTTTCCCTGCTGTTCTTTTTCTTTGCTATTACTATTGCTACGTTGAAAGGCCTGGCGTCTAATCAGTGGCTCTCAGATATCCCTTTGGATTACTTACGGATAGCATACTATACCTCTTAAAAATGAATAGTATTTTGCATCTGTGCTGATCTAAGGGTTCGTCTGCTATCCTCAACATATCGTTCATCTAATGCCCCCTTCTATGTTGGTTTCGCTTCATCGCAGCTTGCTGTGTTGATATTTGCAATGCTACGGAGTATCGCATGAATAAATAGCTATACATATGACCAAAAGGGCCCGGCGTAGATATTAGACGACATTCTAGTAATCTAGCAATAACAAGCGATATTGGGATCAAATATGCCTTGGATGACTTTAAAAGACGGCTGATATTGGCTTTTGGCCTTGCTGTGTCTGGATTTTTAGAACCATGGAACTCCCTTCTATAGTGAGCTGACAAAATCACATCCTGTAGATACCTAACCAGACATATTGGAATCCTTGTTCGATGGGGAAGAAGCTGATCGATTCACCTAGCAAATTGAAATAGCAGCACCTAAACGTTGGCAGACGCTGCAGATCACGATAGAAAGCACAGCAGCCGTCCGAACCGAAGAAGATCTCATACAATAAGTAGTAGTGAATCATCACGGTAGTTGTTTAGTGTATCCAGCAGGCATAAAACGATAAATCCCATATTTTTGCAACTATGAACCTAGGAAAAATCAAGACTCCGAAAAACGTAAGACGCTCAAGTATTACAGGCTTCTTCAGAGTCAAAAGGTCCCACGGGGAGAAATTAAATGCAGAGTATCAGCAAACTGATGGTAACTTTAGCAAAGCCCGATGGTCGGTTGGCCGATATACAGTGCAATTCGCAGATGTTGCTGCTTGTACTGCTACACTCGTAGAAATCAAACCAAGCAGAAAGAACCTCGTTTACGTAGAGAGAACTAAACCTAGCTTGTACTTGTGACTCTTGTTTCTCTTTCTTATTTCCCGCGCGCGCACAATTTTATGACTGGCTGACAAGCAAGGCCACAAAGCCAAACCGTACATGGGGATGAACATGGGGAAAGAAAGCCGGCCAAGTCACAGCTACATCTCTACATACCATAAGTGACAATATCTGGTATGATCTCTTTTGACAAGTGGGAGGGAGAGACGGTCGGACTTGGGAAATTAGTGGTGGACATAACATGTCCGTGGGCTTTAGTCCCCCCCCCAGGCTACCTCGTTTTTTCTATGATCATTGTATCTTTTACGCCGTGGCTGCTTTGACCTCGTTTCTTCCGCATGTACTCATGCAGTTACACATAAGTATACCACTTGCATATTATCATGAGGTGGTATTTTACAGAAGAGTGCAAAGACGCAGAACAAGGCTAGTTATATTTTTGGAAGCCAAAGTCACCATGACGGCAGGCTGAGCGAACGTTGGGCCTAGCGGGCAATATAAAATCTCGTACATGCATGTATGTTAAGCCAAGGCCGTCAGTAGTGGACCGAGCATCTTGTAGTACAAATCTCCAACATCCCAAGCATTGGCGTAGTTTACATATCTTATGTGGCGATGCACCGAAATGCGGGTGTTGTTCTCTAAACACGTTGTGTAATTACAAGGAATTCGATTTTCATGAATAAGCGTTCAAGCATTCTTCGTATCAACACAGGTTAGTCAGTCTTGAGTTGCCGAATGTAGGCTGCGCTTTCTACATATATTTAGTTTACTCTGGCAGTGTAACAAGAGCCCACAAGGCCCATAACCCTTATAGACAATGACACTTTCTGGGTTTTCTCTTAGTACAAATGAGCGAGCCAAGCACTATATTTGTCAGAAAGAAAAACAAGAAGAAAGCATAGTTAGCCAACCTAAGTGTTCGTCCATACATGAACAGGAGAGCTGGCACAGCAAAACCATATCCAAGTGCGCAATTCCAGTCGGTATGTATCAAGGTACCACAAGTGTTGTGACTCTGAAGAAGCACCGAATCGATATTCTGCAATAGCTTGAGTTTCTGCTGTCATTCACTATGGCACTTGAATGACACTCGGTTTGAGATCCAATCATTAGCCTTGACCATGACTGAGTTCAGCATTTGTTTATGTATGATCTAAAAATCATAATTTGAGAAAGAACGTTATGGTTGTGAACCGACTCTTATTCTATTGATATAAGGGTCCGGTGTTTTATTTATTTCGACCTTTATGCGGATCACGTGGGTCAGACCCTAGTGGATCGATAAACGTTCATAAACCCTAATGGTCCTCGAAAATCCCCCTATAATGGAGGTTGGAACTAAAAAAGCCAAACACAGAAAACCATAACAAATTTCGCATGGGCCTGGCTAAACTCGTTTCTTCATTGTCCACCTAGCAGGTTGGTAGAGACATAGAGAAAAAAACTAGAGTGCTCAGGGTGAGGAAGGTCAAGGAGACAACTATCGCGAGGTCCGCGGAGGGGTTAAGCAGCATTGAGCTAAACTAAACACGGGAAGAGCCAGATATTTCGGGCAACTGGAACCTTCAAAGTGTTGCCCTCCGAGTGTTTTAGGAGGGAAGGTTGACCAGAATTCCGAAAACTTCAATACTGTAGATGCATAAGAACATAGTGATAAGGGTCAGAAAGATGGTCGGGGTTTGAATTCACTAATTAGCACTATGAGTTACGTATTTTTTCTATTTGGGCTCTTAATGGTATGAATGATGAACCATCTAACCCTTTTACCATGTGCTTAATATTTATCCTGTTTTATCTGCTTCAGCTAACCACATATGCGTTGATAATGGACTTCCTTTTATCTTTGACCTGTACTACTACGAAATCGGAACACAAAACCTATGGACTTGACAAAACCCTGGCAGTTTCTTCATTGATATTAAAACATGAGCTTTCTAAGGTAACAGAGTAATGCCATAACTACAAGCGAATGGGTATAGATCTTGTTTTTGGTTTTGATAGTGTGATTACAAATAATGTCAAGGCCATAGTTCTAGGCAGTAGTTCTAGGCAGATATGTGTAGAGTGCATGTTCCATATATAAGTATGTTGTACATATCAAAGAAAAAAGAAACAAAACATCAAGTTCTTGCCCCAATCCAAAACAATATTACAGTTATACAAATACTTTTAGTCAATCATGTGACAAAAATAGGCAGCAATACACAAATATACACAAATATATGACAAAAGTGTTGCCATTGTTGCCATTGCTGCCTAAATCTTGCCCCTTGTGTCCAAGTTGAGTACAAAAGAAGAGAGTTTTTACTTTCACATCATCAACATCATTTCTTCAAACATACATTCTAACTCATGATCAACTATCATGGATCCATCAGATTTCAAGGAAGAAGAACATCCAGAGCGATGGCAGGTTAGTAATCCAAAATTGAAATAAACTGCAAAACAAATCGTATAACTAATATCCATCATATATTTTAGAAAGCTCAACCACACGACGAAGAAGAGCCTGATAATAAGCTTACAACAGAAAAGGCTGCATCTGAGACCAAAGAAGAAAACTCAGATAAGGAGAAAGCCCTTACGGTCGAGATAGAAGCAGAACGACCCGAAGCAGAGAAGGCTACTACACTCATGGAAGACCAGACTGTCGCAGCCGCGGCAGCAGAAATGCGACGAAGAATAGACGAAGAAGGAATGCCAGTAAAAGAATCTATTAATATCATGGAAGTAGACATGAAAGCATACTTCATGCGTAAGGTAAAAGAAGAACTAAACGAAGAGAAAGATTTTGAACTCGTGATGGAAAACCTTGGTCGCAGATTAGACCAAGAATATCGCGAAATAAACGAAACATGGCGCCGAATGAACGAACTTCGACTTGAAAAAGAGGAAGCTCAACGCAGAACCAGAACCGAGGAACTTCGACGCAAAAAAGAAGCAGCTCAAAGTTCCCATCTGCATTCTGACTTGATAACATACCTTTACAACAGTTACTCGCTCAGCTACCAATCCTTGAAGATGGAGCCATACAAAAAATACCACTCAATTGATAGACCCGCTCCAATTCAGAATGGACTATATCCACGCCTTTTGAAACCTTGGACCAATTTCGAGAGTATCAACGAGCAAAAGTTCACTCAGTTTCACACTCTCTTCAACAATCAACAAATCTTCTCAAGCTTTGACACACTTGCCTATACCTCCGAGGTTTTTACCACAAGAGTATCCTGCCAAGAAGACGTTGTATCTTTTTCCAGAATTGAGATTGAATATCGAGTGAAGGGTGTTATCGATCTCTTTTTACAGCATAGAACAGGCGATGAGAAAACAGCATATGATTGCATCAAAAAGGTGATATTTGATGCCAACGCACGGTATTCTTCAGAGTCTGAGGCTGTAATTGATTCTTCATACTACGAGATTCGGCCAGCAAGAATAAATGAAGCTCGTAGTGATTGCAGTAGTAGTCCTGGAAAGCACGACACTTCAAATCCTGGTCCATCCCATACGACAAGATGTAACTAACCCTCCCACTCCTCCATTAATATCTGGCCAACACAAGGGCGTTAGCAGTATCCACCTACAAAACATAAATATAGATGCTTTGATACTAATCTATAGTCATAGGCCTTCCAAATCCTCAAGATCATCAAGACCCGGCCCGGTGCTTACTTGGTATAGGATACCACGCTCCCCACAAGATGCCCCATGCATTACTTCGAAAGTCTCTTGATTTGCTATCAGGTGCCAACCCATCTGTGTTCTATGATATCGTCACAGCAGATATGCCTGATATCGAAGACGATGGATTTCCGGAGTACACTTTTGATCGGACATGCCACTTTACTGCCTGTGCTATAATCCAGATCCTTCACTACATGATCAAATCAGGGCTTCAGTATGGATATATCACTACTGGTGAAAGCTTTGTCTTCCTCCATGTAGATAAGGATGACTCTAGTGTATTGTCTTATCATCTTTCTGTTCCTCGAGAGTCCATTTCTAGTATACCATATCGTGAATTCACAGATGGTCCACAAGATCCTGATGTCATTCAAGCACAGATTGATTCTATCAAGCAGACACCAGTTGCTCATATCTTGACACTGTTACTTTTATCCCTCGAACAGCCACAGGGCAGCGTACAACAACAGGCTGATCGGAAATCTCGACTCAAGCACCTACCAGAACGATATGGAAATGACTCTCACAGTGATAGTCCTGACACAAGTGCTGATACTAGTGCCAACAACGACCTTGGCTCAGCAACATCAGAACGTCACCCTACCGGAACTACTGGCTCTCTACCTATACGATCCCCACTTGAGAGTTACTGCACACAGCAATGCCTGTATAGCCTTGTACATCAACAGAGCTTTGATGAAGACTGCCCCAATGTTTCACTTCATAGGAAAGAAAATATGGATAATGCTTCGAATCAGCATCCCATTGTGCTCTCTCAACTCCTGGAGACTATCAAGACTCAGATGGATACTAATCTCGACAATGATCTTGATGTATTGGATATATCTGGCATTATTGGGGATTTAGTCAAGGTCACTGCGCATCCATTTGGGTACACTTTTGTTGGCAAGGCTGTTGAGACAGTGTCTCTTGAGCCACTTCAGAACGAGATTGATGTATACTCAAGACTCGAGTCTTTCCAGGGCAAGACGATTCCAGTCTGTCTTGGTAAGATTGATATCAAACAGAGTCTGTTGATTCGAGGTCATGATTGTCGACATGTTCTCTTGACGGCTTATGCTGGAGAGTCTTTAGAAATATTTAGTGAAGAACAATCTCAAGCTTTCAAGGTTATTCGCAAGGAGATCAATGCTTGTGGTGTTGAACATATAGGGGATGTTTTCTATGATTCGAGAACAAAGAAGATCATGGCCACTGACTTTGATATGTCTGAGATCCAAGAACATTACCCATCAAGCAAGAGAACACTGGATCATACATGTGAAATTCCAGAGCGAAGCGCCAAACGACCTCATCATGAGCCAACTGGAATGTCTGGAGAGTGAAGGCGACGAAGCCAGGATTTATGGGTGTTTTCTTTTTTTGAGTTATTTTTAGTGTTCCAAATATGTTGTGTAATTACAAGGAATTCCATTTTTATAATAAGCGTGCAAGCATTTTTCATATCAACGCATGTTAGTCAGTTTTGAGTTGCCGAATTCTTTCTACATATATTTAGTTTACTCTGGCATTGTAACAAGAGCCCACAAGGCCCATAACCCTTATGGATAATATTGTCCCTTTCTAGGCCCTTCTCTTGGTACTCGAGCTAAACTAAACACGGGAAGAGCCAAATATTTCGGGCAACTGGAACCTTCAAAGTGTTGCCCTCCGAGTGTTGTAGATGGGAAGGTTGACCAGAATTCTGAAAACTTCAATACTATTTTTGTATGTTATTATTAACGAGCGCGGGGGAGTCGGGCCAATAAAATTGGACGCCTATCACCTTAAGGGACGTGTCTATCTACTAACTACTTGTGTATCTAGCTTCTAAACACAGGGCGTGGTGGAACCCTGTATAACCCTAGTGGTTATAGAGGTAACCATCACTAGGGGGTGTGACTAGGGTCACTGTTATAGTGTAACAATTATAAGATAATGAACGGTGGGCGCTGTGCAGCGGAGTCCCCACCTAAAGGAGGCCGAAGAGGGCACAAGTCTTCAAGAAATTGTGTCTTTCGGAGGAAGGTTGCGAGCCGAAGCGCACCCTGCGGAGTCCCAAGAACAAAGTCCAGAGTTCCGAGGCTGCGGTTGCGACCCGCGAAGGAGTATCTATGCCGGGCTATAGGGCATCTGATGAAATGGATGGGGCTCTTTGGGAGCCCACAGGCACATGAGACATGTGCATCAGTGTGTTGGAACTTGTCGTGATAGGCCTTGAAGTCGCCATGTTTAGTTCGATACTGAAGTAAGAACCCGAGATGTCGTCTGTTAAGACGGAGCTCATCGGGAGGGCCCTTAGGCCATGGAATCTCCAGTTCCCTATAAAGGGATGGAGCTACTCTCTGCTACCATTCGGCGGCTTTTAGTTGGAACCGTCGTTTGACGGCTCTCTTGGCACCTGCTAGCGACGCCTTCGAATATTCGGGCGCGTGAAGGCAGGCTTCTTTAGCGAGGGTATCAGCTTGTTCATTTCCCTCGATTCCAATGTGCCGATGGCACCAAAGAACTCGGACTCGGCCCGGCCTGCCAGGGTGCGAGATTCTTCGTAGTGGCCAAGCAGCTACGAGTCGCCGGAAATCTAGGATCTCGGGCTGCGAGGTGATAGTAGGATCAGAGTCCAGCAGGACTTCTGAGGCTTTTTGGTTGTCTAGAATAATCCAGACATAATCTTGGCGTAGGAGGAGAAAGCCCTCTTTAAACCTAATAGGGCCCCTTGAACCTCAGCGTCATATACCTCGTAGTTCTCTCCAAGGGAGATCCCTACAGAGGCTCCGGTAAGACCATTCGCTTGTTTGGAGCCATCTGAGTATGCCACTATGTCAAAGGGGGAGATGTTGTTGAGCATAGCTTGGTAACTTTCTTTGGTTATCACGCTTCGTGTGAGGTGTGAGAGGGAGCAGGACACGGCGTGGGATGCGCGGGTTTAGCCGGAGTTTGGCCCGTAGGTCAGACTGGCCTCGTTTAGGGCCACAGCTATCCATGCGGCTGGCGCGCGGGTGACGCCCGTCCGCAGATGCGAAGCAGATAGCAGACTTCTCTCGAATTTCATCGAGGATGCGGTCCGCTGGCATGATACCTGCCTCCCGGAGGAGTGCAGATATGGGTGTAGTTCGGTACACCGGTAGGAAGGATCGAGCAATATTTTTCAGTGCTCTATTGACTGCGTTCACCAGGAAGCCTGAGCAGCTAGAGTGGACCCGGTTGCCTATGGAAATAGTCTTTCCACAGTACTAGACCTCGGCCGCATACAGGAGAACTGGGAGCGCTGCCGCAAGTGAGGCTGACCTTAGAAGGTGTGTTGGACACCCTCGAACAGTATTACCCAAACTGCGCACGTGTGCCGCGACTGCGGACGCTTTGGACGTCCAGTGTTGAACGTGTCTTGAATCGCAACTTGGTGTCTAGGTATACTCCTAGCCACCTTGTGGACTCATTAGCAGCGTGTGCAACCCCATCAATTTCTATGTCAGGGGATTCTTGCCTTGTTCTGTGGAAGTGCTGGAACTCTATCTTACCATCAGCAAGGGAGGGGCCGTTGTCACAGCACCACTCTTTGGCTTGAGCGATGCGAGTAGCAGCCAGGCGAGAGGATTCCGTCAAAGTGTTGGCGGAACAGAGAAAAGCAACATCGTCCACGTACCCAAAACTGGACGGCATCACGTTAAGAAGTGGCTCCAAGAAGAGGAGGAAGAGTATAGGAGATGCGGGGGACCCCTGTGGGAGTCCATGCGGGATCGGCTGAAAGCCGCCGATATGCTCCCTGAGCCGGAAGCGAGCAAACCTACGGGAGGCGAAGGATGCGGCTCATCGGACCACATACTCCGGCCATCCTTGTTTAGTGAGTCGGACCGCCAGGCGTCCAGGCTGAAAACTATCAAAGGCACCTTCCACATCGATTGTGGCCATGGCGCAGACCTTCTTCATGGTCCAGGAGTCGCGGACATCATGAACCAAACATTCCACCAGGTCGGTGGCAGCTCGCCCAGGCAGAGCCTCAAAGTGTTCGGGAGCAGTGACCTTAGCCTTAATGGCCCAGAAGGCGAGTCGTCTAGCGACCAGTCTTTCCACCCCTTTGCCAATAGTGTGTAGGAGGGAAATAGGTCTCCAATTCGAGGGGTTGGTCAAGTCATCCTTATTGGGTTTTGGGATGACTATGACTTCCGCTTTTAGAAAGGTTTCTGGATGGTGAGGGCCAGACATGAGTTTGTGAGTTTAAATAGCCATGTCCTCCATGTGGGCACGTTCCACACATGCTTGAGAACAGATGCAGTCAATTGGTCATGTCCAGGGGATGTCGAATTGACATTTATCATGCAGTCCCATACTTCGACGTCACTGGCGTGTTGTGGGACTGGGATGGACCGGCGCGGGACCACGAAGAACGATCTCAGGGGAGTGTCCGATATGTTCGAAGGCCGGACTAGCTTGGTACGGCGAAAGACTTCCTCCGGGGTGCTGTGAGTCTCACCTTCCCACAAGGATGATTGGCTGTGGGTGAATTCGTCTTGAGAACGAACTCTGGCCAACCTGGAACCTGTTCACTTCTTTGGGGAAGAAGAAGGTCATTTGCAGACCCAAGTTCTCGTGGTTGTTCTTGGTCCATCGGACCTCAACCGACGCCACTCCAGTGTGCGCAATTTTACCTACAAGTTCGAGGGTGGCGGGGCCTCCTATACCCGTGGAAGCGTCGCAAAACCTTTCGGTGATGTGTACCACTCGGTACTCAAGTCGATCGGTTATCTCCAGAAAGGAGACCTGGAATTTCTTCTCAATAAGGCCCTTGTGGGTCCGGAGGCGGTCACCTGCCTCGGCCGACTTAGCCACCACTGTGAAGCCGTGGTTCGTGCGCCGTCGCAACGCAGTCCTTGAGACTAGTAAAGGCGTCATTGATGGCCTGGGCCATCATGACGCGGCCTGAGTCCCTCAACTGGTGGTCGGCTTTCATCCGGAAGGCGAAACGAGGGGGTAGCTAACTACATCTGTACATATGTGTTGATAATGGGTACTTCCTTTTATCTTTGACCTGTACTACTACGAAATCGGAACACAAAACCTATGGCCTTGACGAAAACCATGGCAGTTTCTTCATTGATATTAAAATATGAGCTTTCTAGGGTAACAAAGCGATCTTGTTATTGGTTGATTCGATAGTGTGATTACAAATAATGTTAAGGCCATAGTTCTAGGCACTAGTTCTAGGCAGTAGTTTTAGGCAGATATATAGAGTGCATGTTCCATATATATGTTGTACATATCAAAGAAAAAAGAAACAAAAACATGAAGTCCTTGCCCCAATACAGAACAATATTACAGTTATACAGATACTTTTAATCAATCATGTGACAAAATAGGCAGCAATACACAAATATACACAAATATATAATAAAAGTTTTGCCATTGCTGCCTAAAGCTCACCCCTTATGTCCAATTTGAGTACAAAAGAAGAGAGTTTTCACTTTCATATCATCAACATCATTTCTTCAAACATACATTCTAACTCATGATCAACTATCATGGATCCATCGGATTTCAAGGAAGAAGAACATCCAGAGCGATGGCAGGTTAGTAATCCAAAATTGAAATAGGCTGCAAAACAAATCGTATAACTAATATCCATCATATATCTTAGAAAGCTCAACCACATGACGAAGAAGAGCCTGATAATAAGCTTACAGCAGAAAAGGCTGCATCTGAGACCAAAGAAGAAAACCCAGATAAGGAGAAAGCCCTTACGGTCAAGAGAGAAGCAGAACGACCCGAAGCAGAGAAGGCTACTACACTCATGGAAGACCAGACTGTCGCAGCCGCGGCAGCAGAAATGCGACGAAGAATAGACGAAGAAGGAATGCCAGTAAATGAATCTATTAATATCATGGAAGTAGACATGAAAGCATACTTCATGCGTAAGGTAAAAGAAGAACTAAACGAAGAAGAGAAAGATTTTGAACTCGTGATGGAAAACCTTGGTCGCAGATTAGACCAAGAATATCGCGAAATAAACGAAACATGGCGCCGAATGGACGAACTTCGACTTGAAAAAGAGGAAGCTCAAAGTTCCCATCTGCATTCTGACTTGATAACATACCTTTACAACAGTTACTCACTCAGCTACCAATCCTTGAAGATGGAGCCATACAAAATATACCACTCAATTGGTAGACCTGCTCCAATTCAGAATGGACTATATCCACGCCTTTTGAAACCTTGGACCAATTTCGAGAGTATCAACGAGCAAAAGTTCACTCAGTTGCACACTCTCTTCAACAATCAACAAATCTTCTCAAGCTTTGACACACTTGCCTATTCCTCCAAAATTCTTCGCAAAGAAGTATCATGCCAAGAACATGTTGTATTTTTTTCCGAAATGGGTATTGAAGATCGAGTGGAGTGTGCTATCAATCTCTTTTTACAGCATAGAACAGGCGATGAGAAAACAGCATATGATTGCATCAAAAAGGTGATATTTGATGTCAACGCACGGTATTCTTCAGAGTCTAAGGCTGTAATTGATTCTTCAGACTACGAGATTCGGCCAGCAAGAATAAAGGAAGCTCGTGGTGATTGCAGGAGTAGTCCAGGAAAACACGACACTTCAAATCCTGGTCCATCCCATACAACAAGATGTAACTAACCCTCCCCCTCCTCCATTAATATCTGCCCAACACAAGGTTTTGCTTGTACAGGGCATTAGCAGCATCCACCTACAAAACATAAATATGCTTTGATACTAATCTACTGTCATAGGCCGCCCAAATCCTCAAGATCATCAAGACCCTGCCAGGTGCTTACTTGGTATAGGATACCACGCTCCCCACAAGATGCCCCATGCATTACTTCGAAAGTCTCTTGATTTGCTATCAGGTGCCAACCCATCTGTGTTCTATGATATCGTCACAGCAGATATGCCTGATATTGAAGACGAAATTCCAGAGTATACTTTCGATCGGACATGCCACTTTACTGCCTGTGCTATAATCCAGGTCCTTCACTACATGATGAAATCAGGGCTTCAGTATGGATATATCACTACTGGTGAAAGCTTTGTCTTCCTCCATGTAGATAAGGATGACTCTAGTGTATTGTCCTATCATCTTTCTGTTCCTCGAGAGTCCATTTCTAGTATACCATATCGTGAAATCACAGATGGTCCACAAGATCCTAATGTCATTCAAGCACAGATTGATTCTATCAAGCAGACACCAGTTGCTCATATCTTGACACTGTTACTTTTATCCCTCGAACAGCCAAGGGGCAGCGTACAACAACAGGCTGATCGGAAATCTCGACTCAAACACCTACCAGAACGATATGGAGATGACTCTCACAGCGATAGTCCTGACACAAGTGCTGATACTAGTGCCAACGATGACCTTGGCTCAGCAACATCAGAACATCACCCTACCGGAACTTCTGGCTCTCTACCTATACGATCCCCACTTGACAGTTACTGCACACAGCAATGCCTGTATAGCCTTGTACATCAACAAAGCTTTGATGAAGACTGCCCCAATGTTTCACTTCATAGGAAAGAAAATATGGATAATGCTTCGAATCAGCATCCCATTGTGCTCTCTCAACTCCTGGAGACTATCAAGACTCAGATGGATACTAATCTCGACAATGATCTTGACGTATTGGATAAATCTGCCACTATTGGGGATTTAGTCAAGGTCACTGCGCATCCATTTGGGTACACTTTTGTTGGCAAGGCTGTTGAAACAGTGTCTCTTGAGCCACTTCAGAACGAGATTGATGTATACTCAAGACTCGAGTCTTTCCAGGGCAAGACGATTCCAGTCTGTCTTGGTAGGATTGATATCAAACAGAGTCTGTTGATTCGAGGTCATGATTGTCGACATGTTCTCTTGATGGCTTATGCTGGAGAGCCTTTGAAAATATTCAGTAATGAACAATCTCAAGCTTTCACGCTTATTCGCAAGGAGATCAATGCTTATGGTGTTGAACATATAGGGGATGTTTTCTATGATTCGAGAACAAAGAAGATCATGGCCACTGACTTTGATAGGTCTGAGATCCAAGAACATTACCCATCAAGCAAGAGAACACTGGATCATACATGTGAAATTCCAGAGCGAAGCGCCAAACGACCTCATCATGAGCCAACTGGAATGTCTGGAGAGTGAGGGCGACGAAGCCAGGATTTATGGTTGTTTTCTTTTGAGTTCTTTTTTAGTGTTCTTTTTTAGTGTTCTTTTTTGTAGGGCTGAATATGCAACGTCGAGGCTCTTTAATTTAATAGTCGATTTTTATTTAAATGTTATGTTAATTTAGTATTTTCAAAAATTCTCGTTCACGGAAACAAGATGTATTTACATACATTACATCTGTAGTTGCTTGCTACAGAGGCCCGGCCCTTTCTTTCTTTTATGTTGATTATCTTGCTAGGCAGCCTTCTGACACCAATTTACATTAACCAACTATATATTAACACTACCAGTGTGAGCTTGTCACAGATTTCTCGTCATCATGCCTCTACCTCGGTAATTGAAGAGCTCTGCTAGCTTAAGCTATATACTTTGTTTGTCAAACTTGCTTGCTTTCTACTATTTGCTGACCTATTCCCGTCCTGCCATAGTGGTGCCTGTTTGATGTCCGTCAGCAGAGTTTATCTTTTGCACGTATGTATTCATGCAGTTGTCAAAACTTTCATAGCCATGCTTCATATGTGTTGATATAACGTACTTCACCACGCGTCCAACACATGGGGATCTTCTTGCAAGGCCCTTTGGCAGTCATAGACGTGAGAGAAACGCGTACGGAGCTCTGGTTGTCGTGCGACAAAGCGGTCGGTTCCGACGAGTTGAAGGCCGCGTATCTCGAGCAAACGATTGGCCATATCTTTCACTTCAACCCTCCGGAGGAAAACCCTCTTGCATCTAGCTGGAAGATATATTGAACAATCGACTTCTCTTCACTCGGGGTCAAGATCGGCAAGCCGTGGGTTCTATCGGCATCAAAGGCTCTTCCAGCTATTCTGTACTAGAGCGTCTTTCGTGGGACATCGAATTTCTTTGCAAGCTTTCGAATACTCAATCCCGGTGTCGTTCGCTTTTCCTCGATCACAAGAATGATTCGAGACTCACGGAGAAAGTTTGGCATCGTAAGTGCGTAAGTAAACTCGTCTTGAAGTTGGAGTGGTGGTGGTGGGGAAAAGTGGCCCGCGAAGTGGTGTGGCCTGCGAAGTGGTGAAGTACGTTACCACATGTTACAGAAAGCTGTTCGTCATCTTTTATGTTCATGGCCACTTCCAAGACTATTGATGTTTTCATCTACTAGAACAGTACTTACCATAGGTACTATATACGAAGAACATCTTCATAGCTCTATAGCTCCATAAGATAAATGAATTAAAAAAAAAAAAACCCCTATAGTTATACGAAGTTGCATGATATACGTGATATTTTCTAAAAACATTGCGTCATTGTTCGCCATTCGTCATAACATATTCCTTCGTAATGCTGTCTGAAGCAGTTGGGTTAGCCTCTTGTAGGTATCATCATTGATTCGGTGTCGCTACACACTCTGAGCCCCGTATCATAACCTACCCGGTACTATTATTCACTACTATCCACCACGCATGGATTTAAACCGTGCCTCGGCAGCCCGCGCTCTCCGTTCTCGGTCGAGCTTCATACGCATTTCCGGAGTCAAGCCGCGTGACTCCTTCTCCCTCTTCTCCTCAGGTGTCATCTTGGCATCCACAGAACCTAGTAGTCCTTTGTCACGACTGGTTGTTCCCGGGATTACCTTTGGCCCTTCTTTGGACAGCCGTAGCTCCTCTGCCTTACGATGCTCTGCCTCTTTCTTTTCCACCTCTTGCCGCTCGCGGTCGCTACGCGCCTCGGCGTCTTTGCGGCTCATGCCCGTGGGGATCTTAGATGCAGCCCAGTCCCATGCCTCTTCACCAAGTTCGAAGCGTCCAACGCGGAAGGCATCCCGACTAGCACGGTCTCCGGCCAGCTCGAAAGCTACACGCTCTTCTGCGTTGAAAACAGTTGGATCTGCTTTGGCTCGGGTGAGAAGACCGGTGATGATAGGTGCTGAGTTTTGACTAGCTGCAAAGTGCAGTGGCGTCGGGGCATGGTGATTTTGATCAGCAGGGAAGAACTTGAACGAGGCGTCGATTTCATTCTTCTGGAAGTATGTGAGAAGACCTGGAAGCTTTGATCGTCGAATCAGTCCCTGGATCTGTTGGGTGTGCATTAAAGCAGCTGCTTCCTCTTCATTAAGTTCGGGCTTCGGTGGTGCCTTTGGTGTTGGCTTGGGTTGTGGCGTGGCTTTCGTGTCTGGCTTGTTTTCCTGAGGCACAATCTCTCGTACTTTTAGTCTTGTGAGCTCAATGAATGACCGCATAAGCTCGTTCTGTGTCGCGCGACGAGTGCTGAATGGGAAGCCACGGATTCTGTCGTCATTTGCCCTAAGGACCTGTCCTTCGTACGGGCCAAATAGCGTTCTTCGGTTTGTCATACCAGTAGCTCGGATAAATAGCAGCTGGGAAGTATCAAGCAATGGCTTCCATTCAGTGAGAAGTGCCCGTACGTCATCGGTGAGAGCTTGCTCATTATATCTTCTAAGAGTCGAACCGGCGGAATGCGCTGCTCCTTTGGCATTATCGTTGGCAGATTGTGAGCCACCCTGTTTGCGACGTGTCGTGTAACGATGGTATGTTTTGTGAGCTAGCACGATAGCCTCACGATTCAAGGGACCGGTGGTGTTGTTCTTCACTTGCTTTGGTGGTAAAGCGACAACCATGGCAGCAAAATGACCGCCACCAATCATGCACATGAAGATATGGGGTCCCTTGTAAGTCAGTAGAGGGGAACCGTCCTTGTTGAGTTTTGGCATCACGATAGGAGCCAGTTGTTTGGCTTTGATACGTTCAGCAGCCTGAGCATCATCTGCCAGTTCCGAGGCCCCGAAAAGCGCCCTGTAGAAACCAAAATACGTGTTGATAGGCAGTAGAGGCGAGCTGAACCATATCAATGGCGCCTTTGACTGGCCACGCCGTGGCGATGTGAGATCATCATCTTCATCACCGTAGTTGTCACTGACTGGCTTAGAAAAACCAGAAATATGGGCCTGGCGCTTCAGGAGTGCTGATAGAGTGCTATCCTTGCGAGCCGAATCTTCTGGTTCTGAGTCGGATGAGTCTTCACCTGATAAACTCTCGTCGAGATCGCCGATGAGTTTCTCAAACTCCGGTTCGGTGACTGGCGGCGAGCCACGAAGCTTGAGCTTAAGGTTGTAATGGTGGAGATCTGACTTGAGATGGCTTCTCTGATCAAGAACAGATTCAAAGCTAAGGGAACATAGAGAGCAAGACAGTGCGCCGTCATTGCCTCCCTGAGCAACTACTTGACTAACTTCAGCTTCTTGAGTATGAAGCTCTGATGAATCTTTGAGAGCTAAAGAATCTAAGACTTCCTTTGCAAGATCAAAGACTAAGATATAGATGACGATATTAGTAGTCTGCTCATCGTTAGTTGGTCTATTAATCTTGATACGCACCATAGAGATTCTTCTTGGTAATATCGTCTGATTTGTTCGCCATTACGGGCAGCTTTGAATATGCTTCAACAAAGAAAACGACAAACAAAAAATAAAATAGAAAGCAAAATGGTTTAGATAACTAACTTTTTGCTTATGAAGCTGTAGTTTAATGATGCCTGTTTGCTTCAACTTATGGTAGGTTGGCCCCGGCAAATGCGTCACTGGCCGGGAAGTTTGCTGTCACCTGCTGACAGCTGGCACCGACTGAAAGAGCTTGCATGTATCTTTATCTTTATCTCGAGTTTCCCAAAAATCAAGCACCCCGCTTTGAGCGAAGTGACACCAGCCGCAACATAGCGAATTTTGTGTACAAGCATGTGGTTTTTCTTTACAATGAGTAGATACACGAAGTTAACTACAAAATAAGCATTAGTACGGTTGTTTAATCATACATCATGAGAAGATATCAATGCTAGCAGCACGTTTATGTCTGTATGCTACATAATAAACAGTCAATATTGTCTTAGTCTTTGGCACGAAATAGTAATGTCTTAGAAATGCTAAGGAATGCAAGTACTCTTAAATAGCAATTAATCACAACTACAGGCCCCTAGAGCAAGAAACTACCAAACTAAGCTCCGCAAAAAATCAGCCGAATTGGGGTGTGACTCTTTCCTACTCGTGGGATCTAAACATCACCAGCCAAATTTGTGTTTTGTTTTTCATCTTTATTTTATTTACTTCAAGGCCCGTCTTCATTAGTCAATCTGCAATCATCATGTCTACCGCCATCACTTCTCTTCAGCTGCCATCGCTGCATCATATCGCCAGCGGCAAAGTCCGCGAGCTCTTCCGCATCGACGACAGCAAGCTACTCTTCGTGTCGACCGACCGCATTTCCGCCTACGATGTCGTTCTTGAGAACGCCATCCCCTTCAAGGGTACTGTGTTGACGCTGACCTCGGCCCACTGGTTCAAGGTCCTCTCCGAGCTTGTACCAGGCCTGAAGACCCACGTTGTCACTCTTGCGCCACCCCCCGACTTATCGGCCGTCGAGAAGGCCCTCGTGTCGCACCGCAGCATGACCGTCCGCCGTCTCAAGATCTTCCCTGTTGAGGCCATCGTACGCGGCTACATCTCCGGTAGCGCCTGGGCCGAGTACAAGACCCATGGCACCGTCCACGGAATCCAAGTTCCCGCCGGCATGAAGCAGAGCGAGAAGTTTGCCACGCCGCTCTTCACCCCCTCGACCAAGGCAGCCATCGGCGACAAGGACGAGAACATTCACCCCAGCAAGGTTGCCGCACTAGTTGGCGGCGAGAAATATGCCAAGCGCATCGAGAAATTGGCCCTCGCGCTATACTCGGCGGCTGCAAAGTACGCACTGGAGCGCGGTATCATCATCGCCGACACCAAGTTTGAGTTTGCACTAGACGAGGAGACGGACGAGGTCGTGCTAGCTGATGAGGTGTTGACGCCCGATTCGTCGCGCTTCTGGCCGGTCGACAAGTACGAGACTGGCCGTGATCAGGACAGCTTCGACAAGCAGTTTGTCCGTAACTACCTAGTCCAAAATAATCTGAAGGGCAAGGAGGGTGTCAAGCTCCCCGAAGATATCGTTGCGGCTACTCAGAAGAACTATAGAGACGTCTTTGAGCGTCTGACTGGTCAGAACTTTGATGAAGCTGTCAAGGTCGCTCTGTAAAGCCCACAAAAAAAACGAAAGAATAACATAATCTCGAAATCGAACGTCTTTCGATATGTATAACTTTTCCTCGCCTCTCTATAACCGCCGGCAAGCACAGCACCGCAAAATATATTAGACCTCACGGTGAAAAAAGAAAAAAAGTAACGGTAACATGATATAATGGCCTATCAGATTCAATTCATTGGAAACTGTGCATGTCCATGTCTAGACCATGCCCAAAACTATATCTAAAAATCACAAACGTATATCAAGATCACATGAAAAACATGTCAACATCACATCAAATCAAATCAAAAGGATCATAGAAACAATAATGCAAAGGGGTCTGAGTATGTAAAAGAAGAAAAAAAAATAAACCAATATGTATGTGTAACTCCGGACTAACTATAAAAACACTTGAGTCGAAGCAAGCAAGATCAAGAAACCGAAAATCCAATCAAGTTGAAACAAGCCCAGGATAAAGAGGGGGGTTCGAAAGGTATGACGTGACGATACGAGTTTATGAAACCGAGTCCAGTAGATGTGCAAAAAGATGTCGAAAGAAAAGAACAAAGATATCTAACTGTGAAAAGAACAACATATGCGAAAATATACAGCTTCCAACGCCCAAGACGTATATATATACTATATATTTACTTGAAACCGCTTCATTTTTTTTAAAAGGTGATATTATCCTTGCACTAGCGACCAACCAGTACACACTTCCTATCTTGAATAAGAGACTTCAAGATCTTCAATTCCGGCTAATCTGGCTAGCTGTTGTACGTGATTCTTCTTCTTCCAGCACGTCACTTAGACGCGTAGGGTGCTGATGCGTATCCCACGCTGCCGGTGAGCTATACTGGCCAGCCGAGACTGGTGGAATAGAAGACGATGGCGGAGCAGAAGAAGTGGAAGTGAAAGTGGAAGGTTGGACAGGGTTGACAAGAGGCTGGTACTGTTGGTGATGGCTTTGGCCTTGATGCGAGCGCGAGCTAGGCAGATTGTAGTCGTCCATATCGGGATGTGACATTGGCGAACTAGGCATTTCGTAGGGGATGGGGCGGCCGTGGGAGTCTAATAGCTCATTGCCGGCGGCGTCTCTAACAAAGCCGCTATGAGAGGGATAGTTCTGCGCATCGGCCAGGTAGCCCATCGTGGAACTTGTAGCCGAAGTCACTGGAGGCTGGTCTGGAGGGGTGTGGCTACCGCCGGGCTGTTGAGGCTGGTGGTACATGTGCGCCATGTGGCGACTACCTCCTCCAGCACCCATGGGGACAACTTGAACACCGCCGACGATAGTGGGATGGCCGTTCTGCAGGGAAAAGGTCCGTTCGCGCTCTTCCTGCTCACGACGACCGAGTTCCTCCCACGCACGGCGGGCTTCCTCCTTGGAGATAGTAAGCTCCTTTTTCATTTCGGCGAGCTGGCGCTGTAGGGTGTTGACAGTCTCGGTATTCTGTACCTCGACAGCGGCTTCACGCCCACTGTTCTGCTCATCACGTAGCGCGGCTTCCAGCTGGGCCTTGTCCTCCTGTAGTCGCTCGAGTTCGCCGCGAGTTTCGAAGAACCAGCGCTGGAACTTACGCTCAGAACTGGCTCTAAGGCGCTGTAGCTCAACCACGGCGTGGAACAGGTTGGCGCCAGCTGCCGACAGATCAGTCACCTGACGCGACAACGTCTTGCTGAGGGGGTCTGTTTCGAGCATGGCGCCGTTCATCTCCAGCCGCCGGATCCAATGGCGTGTAAGGCCTTCCCATTGGGCGGAAAGAGTCTCCCAGCGCTCAAATGCGTGCGGGAACGAGGCCTTCGAGGCGGAAGACTGGGGCTTTTTCGTGGAGTTGGCGCCTCCGTTCGCGGGTGTTTGTGATGATGCGACCCCAGCATCGCCGGTGTGGTCGTTGTTTGCAGTGTAAAGCCGGGCCCTCGGCGTGCCAGGCTGGGCGCTGGACATGTAGGGTTGTGGTTGTGATGTGGGCTGGGGTTGTTGTTGGGCACCACCAGCAGCGGCGGCAGCAGCAGCAGCAGACTTGCGCTCTGCATTCCGTCTCTTGGCTTCTTCTTGATGCCGTATCTCTTGCTCGGCGGCGATCTGGCGCCGTTTTTCTTGGTCTCTAAGCAAGTTGTCCTGCTCCTTTTGCTCTGCACGGCGGCGCTCACGGTCCTGGCGTTCCTTCATTATCTGCGTTGGGCTCTTGATGCCGGCGGCTGCAGCCAGCGCGGATACAGCTGGTGCGGTGCTGGACACTGTAGTTCTCTGGCGGGACGTCATTGGGTCGGCGAAAGGCCTGGAAAAGGCCTGGCGGAGGAGAGAGGGCGTGCGGGATGCAGATGGGGGAATGGGCTGCGATACAGCTCTGCGATGGGCGCGGACGCTAGGCGTAGGACGAACGGCAGGCTCCGGCGAGGGGGTTCGGGCGGGTTGGACTAGCTGGATACCGTGAGGCTCCCAGAGCTCGGCCTCTTCTTCGACGAGATCAGGCGTAAACGAATACGGACCTCGAAGCGCTTCTTCTAGGGCGAACAAAACGGCGCGGTGGTTGCGCTTGGAGCGGTGGGCAGGCGGGCGTCTAAGATAGGCGGAAAACGACTCTTCGAGCTCGTCGTCGGCGACAGTGGCGCGCTTTTCGGGCGAGGGGAAATCCGGGACGGTGAGGGTCTCTTCGTCTTCGGAGTCGCTGAGGATCTGCGAGAGGATCCGCGAGCGGCGACTGGGCTCTTTCTCGAGGAGAGCGCGGCGTTCGATCGTCGGCGTCCGACGCAGTGAGCGAGAGCAAGAGCGAGAGCAAGAGCCGGCCGACGCGGTGGGCGACAGATGAGACTCCTCGCGGAGCTGTGGAGAGGGCTGGAGAGGCTGGAAATCAAGATGGTGCAGTGATGCTGCCGAAGCTGCGGACGGATACGCAGAAGCCTGCTGCTGGCGGTGCGATTCTGCGTGGGCGAGATGCGCCACGACAGGCAATGTGTGCGAGGGTTCTAATATAGTGGTGCTGCATGGCGGTTAGTACAGTTGCTTACAGAGGCTTATAGTGGACGCCGGCGCGGTCCCAGGGCTATAAAAGCGCGTGTTATCGGGCCAGCACCAGAACAGCACAAAAGAAAGAAAGAAAAAAGAACGTACCGAAATCGCGGGACCCAGAACAATGGATCGGTGGATGATCACTTCAGGCGCAAGACGAAGGACATGGAATGGAAGCCGGATATTCTAGGGGTTTCTAGACAGTGCAATTCAAGGCGAGAAAATAGACGCTGAGATGCAGACAAATGCAAGTCGGATGGGCAAAGGAACAAAGGAAAAAATAAAAAATAAACAAAAGCGATGAATGCAAGGCCGCAGCTTTTGGGGATGCAGCGAGTTATCCAAATGCGATGGCTGGGAACAGGAAAAACAAAAAGTATAATAAAAATAATAATAAATCAGGAGTCGTAGCTGCAAACGCTGTAGACTGGAAATGCGGTGGCTAGCAGCAGGCAGTCACAATATCCAACGCAAAGCCAGCTACCAAAAAAGGCCGATAGAGTGATATTAATATGGTAATAAAATAAGACGCGGACAGCAGAAACGAGTGAACGAGAAAACAAGCGGGATCTTCCACCGTCTGTGGGCGCTGTGCTGGCTTAGCTTAGCTGGCTTTCAGTGGGCTCGAATAAAGAAACAGAGGGCAGGACGCTGAAAGGCGCGTTGGGTGTGGTTCTTTGGGAACTATGCAGTTGGGGCACAGGGGATGATCTGGGAAAATAGGCGCCGAGCTGTAGCATCAGTTAGTGAGCAGAGACCTGCAAAGCCTGCTTCCGTGTCTTGCTGTTCTGCTACTGCTGCTACAGCTCTAGGCGTGCCTTTTCTTTTCTTTTCTTTTCTTCGGCCTCTGACTTCAAACGACCGCTGTTCGTCTTCCGCTGCATAACAAAAATAAAATAAAAAGAGGCCGCCAGCGCTGGGGCAGGCTATAGAGACGTCGTCGACCTCGCTGTACGTAGCTTTACAGCACCAGCCAAAAGACAACGCATGGAACTGACTGCGGACAGGTAAGGTAAAGAAAGAACGGCCGTGAGAAGCTGCCTCACTCTGACAAGAAGAGAAGAAAGAAAGAAGAAGAAAAGAAACAGGCGAGAGAAAAACGAAACCAAGAACATGGACCGACAAGACGAGATGAGCTTCGTTCCTCGTTCGTTCTTCTAGTTACGGCTCCTAACGATCTACCCAGCAAAGCCACTATGCAATACTGTTAACGGCACAAGCTTTCTTGCTTCGTTACTAAGTTTGCCGGGTCCTTTGACTAGGGGTAAAAATCTCAGTAGACAAGAAACAGTCCGGAACCAACTTAAGGAATCGAAGAGAGCCCCGGTTTCTGAATAAAAAAATAAAAAAATAAAAAATAACCTTTTTTTTTCTTTTCTTCTTCTGGCCGAGGAGTAAGCAAAAGAACAAGGCAAGCCAGAAAATTTGATTTGTGTAATTAGCAGACCCAGTTGGCCAGAGTTACATCCAAGTTGGGACGTGACGCGCCGTTTTTCCTTTCAGCCCTTTTGCTCGAATTGTTGCAACAAACCTCGTGAGATTTTCCGAATCTTCCGAATTTCCTCAGGAACGAGCAGCTTTTTACGTCGTGAGATCATCTTTTGTGCGTTCTTATTTATATCCGGTCTGCCCAGGTTGCCCTAATCCTACTGCATCTACTGCATATTTATATATATGCCGAAGAATAATCTGTTCTCCTATTTTCCTGCCATGTTCGTCTTTCGGGCTTCAGAGCCAGTTGTGTACATATGCATAGTATCGTGCTACTAGAATATTCTTATGGGCCCCCGCCATATATCTGTAGAACACTGCATTTACAGATATGCTGTGTGTGCTACCATTAGCCTCCGCAAATTATGCGCTGAATATACACAATACTACGAGCTTAGCAGTTGATATCTCACCTCACATATCAGACAGACTCTCGTGATCCATATGTCGTATCTTCTCGCTCAATTTTCATGCTTCAAGAAATAGGTCTCAGACAAGCAGGTCACCAAAGCTACGGCTAATCTCGACGATCCAATCAACGGGTTCTTAGTCTATCTTGCTATATGTAGCTACTCAAGCATTAGCTCAGAGATAAGATAGATTCCTCTAATCAGTCATATGTATATAATCCAGGAAAAGCACGGTAGTACTCGAGCCCAACCGTTTTCTGTGGCCGTTAGTTTCCCTCTTCTGTAGCATCGAGCCCACGCAAAAATATTAGGGCTTCGCAATATTGATGTGCTGTCCTTTGCCTCCCACATAGCCCGCCTTGGAAATGTCAACGTCCAAGGCTATACTGACCTCACATAGCACCTTATTGCCCCAGACTGATATTGTAATAATGTGTGTGCCCTCCATCTTGTCACCTATATGATGTTTAGTTGCCGTCAACCCAACGGCATAAACAGCAACATCGTATCAGTCTCTCCAGGAACAGATCCTGAGTAGTTCGCTTGTCGCTTGCTCTATCCCTTTCAATGTCTTCTTACACTCGACTTCTGTTTCTCCATCTTTCAAGGACACTAGCTCATATCTTCTGGAGAGAACACTAGCAGATAAAACACCAACCCTTCTCTCCTGCATGTTAGATATCCGCCAACGCCTTCAAAGTTCTCTGCATCATTCGATATCCACTCCACATGCAGTCATCCATGAAAACGAGATTGTTCTTCTTGTTTATGACATTTCTCCCTTTTGCAAAACTCTATCCTGAGCCAGCAGCCCTATAACAAGAAAATACATCCACGATAATGCCGTCAACCATACTATAGACACCGGTACTCCCTTCTTTACGTTCCATTCCTCAACATGATTCGTGCCCGACGCTATGGAATTCAGGTAGGCTAACGAGGCCATTTAGCCTAGCGCCCTTCGAAAACATTCCAGCCTATTATTTCGCCCATTGTTATTTCTCATCTCTCCTATTCTTTTGACACTTACACCAGCCAATTGTTCGCAGTTGCTTGACAGATTAGCCTTTCCCGTTCTACCCGCCCTGAATATCCTGGATATCGGTGGCTGAACCAGGCTGAACCCAGTTGCGGCTACCCAATCAATATATCGCACTATAGACGGAATACTATACTTATATACCCTAAGACTGTGTATTATTGCATTAGAAGAACAAGACTTGCGTGGGCTATGAAATTGTCAAGCGTAGTCGGTCATGCATGAACGCCACCAAAATGTTCATGCAGCATACAATATGTATGTACATAACATCGTACTTTGATATTTCCACCATCACGTCTTTAACCCTTTTTAAGATTGTGATTAGTATGTTTTCAGCTATAAATTGGATCCTTGTCTATCACGAGTTAAGATGATACAGGATTCATAATTACGTCCTAGTAATTTATCTGACTCAATTAGCAGGGTTAATACAAACCCTAGACATCAATTACAAAGTAATTAAATCTATCACATAACAAAATTATAACACAAGTTTGTCAACTGTATATGATGTGACAAAGAATAAATGATGGATATATGTTGTAGATTAGGTCTATCAGTAGATAAATATCGATGTTGCCGTCGAGGGCCATAGTGGCTTAGTCTTGTCCGCGAGGACTCAAGTAGATAGTATATGATATTGAAAGTCGTACGTAAAGCTCAAGATGATGATGATGCTTGAGATGAAGTTGGAAATCAGGAGCTATAGAGGTTCTGTGTACCCACGCAAAGCGCGCGTCAAGGAGGCTTCAATAGCCAGTAAATCTGGTCTAGGGAGCTTAAAGCATCCAAAATCAATACTTTCTGGATATCTTTTTGGAGTTTGCTCCGTGGTTTGAAGAAGATCCATGCTTGGAACTTTTTGAATGCCGCTTTTTCTTATCACCCGATTCAGTGTCCGGCGTTTCTTCCAATTGACGAGCTAAGAGTGCAATACGCTGGCGATTGCCCTTAATAATATCGCGCAGGCTTGCAATCTCATCAAAGTGATTATCCAGCTCATCCATACGAGCCATGTAACCCTGTATCCGTGCCATCTCAGCATCAGCATCTACCATGGCAAGTGTGGCTTCATCTTGCAAGGAATCGGTACTTTCTTGAATTTGTAACTCAAGTTGGCCAATTTGCGCTTGTACGTGGTTCATCATGGCATCGAAGTGTTGCCCGAGAAGTATCATGGATGATGTGTCGAGGTGAAGCATCCCCTGGCTGGAGGTACGACTGGCTCCTCGGGAGGATACTGACTGGCACTGGGTGTTTGAATGTGTAGAATCAAGATATGCCCGACTTTGCCGCAAGATCTCAACCTGTCGATCACTCAGCATCAGATCTGTCTCCGATACAGTAGCATAGTTATTAGCCATGGCTGACTTGTAGTGTGATACCGAGTGATAGAGATGTTGTTCAAGTGTTGTCGTTAACAATGTTGTATGTTTGAGTAGTATAATGGAAGCTCTGACCTAGATCTAGAGTTAGACTACAGACGGTAGTCATGGTTCGGGACGCCCAAAGCCACCGCTATTATAGATTGTCGGTGACGGCCATGCGATCTACAAACCCAGATAACAGAGTCTGTGCCGCTGCAGTATATCTTCTCCAGGCGGTGACGAGAAGATCACTAGATAGTGAGTTACTGATACGTGAACGATACTGAATGTTACCACTCGTAGCGACATCAAATAACGAGCAAAACAGATGAGGGTGAAAGCATAGAACTGAACATATAATGCTATAGACCGGTCTCTGATATGGAGGGGGTATTGAAAGAACCCACGGACACAAGCTTGAACAGTTGCCGAAGCTTGGTGACAGAAGAACCAATCGATTAAGCGACTAAGCTGACAGTCTAACTGGACTAGAGATATTGATATGATAGAATCAGACGACACCAACAGACTAGACTAGCTATGAGGTAAGAAAGATATGCTGGGACCCCGGCTCGCTCGATGTCTCACGCGTCTGTCAAATAGGTAGAATCGGCGGTCAGGATATTTATGACAGATAGAAGATAAGGAGATAAAAAACGACGTAATTTATGAGGATAAGTTACAGATCGAAAGAAAAAAACATATATATGCAAGGCTAAGGAATGTGTAACCAGAATAGAAAAAAAAGGATGGATGTCGATAGAAACAAAGAAGAACAAAGAAAAAGAGAAGGTAAAAAATAATAAATAAACAAACAAAACGAAGATGGTTCTTTCTATACTAAGATCGAAAAGAAGGGGGGGAAAAGAAGCAGAGATCGAGAAGTTCCGCAAAGGAATGGTAAAAGGAAACTGCTCCGGTCAAAGTGCTCCACCATTTCCATTCCCAAAACGCAGGTACGGTACATGGAGGGTACCTTCCAAGTAATGGAAGTTACGTTGGAAAATCCATCCATCCGTTTTGTGTTGCTTCTGGCCGCAATTGCGTTTCTAGATTTTGGTGTGTCTGTTTTGGGCTCTTCATACCGTTTTATTTTTAATCCTATGATCAAAGATTTTAGTAGGTTGCCAATAAGGCGAAGATTTAGGCCGCAAAGCAAAACCTTATTTTTTTTCTCTAACATTTTATGAATCATTGCCAGACAGTTTTGTTCCGTTCATCAAAAATTTGTACATGAAATGTGCATAAAAAATGCGAGGTGCTTGAACCCATTAGGGTTGAAATGTTATGAAAAAGGTTGGTATAACTGTCGTACAGACTATACATAGATAGTGTGGGGAATTTAGCATATATTGGCAGCGAAATAATACATATAAAGCCAGAGATCTTGTGCTCTTTGATATCTGACTGCGTTAACCTGAAAAAAAAGAAAAAAAAACATCTTGAATGCATGATAATGGCGATTGCATAAAATGACCGATCAATCTTGATCACATCTTCAGTTAAAAACTAGCAAATACATAATTCTTTACAGCCAAAAGCCCTATTTTCCGTTATCCCAACACCCACAACTTCACTGGCTTTTCCGTCCGGTCATATCATTCCGCCCCCCCCGTAAGCTTTCAGGCAGGAAATGAGAGAAACCCAATCTTTTGTCCCTTCTTAATGGCGTGTGATACGGAAGTCAAAGTACCAAATCCAATTATATTGGTAACACTGCTTTATTACCAAGACTCGATGTTTGATATTACTGCTTCATGATGTGTACTATAGGGTTTTTGTATATCAAATATATGATACATGATGAATTGAATTAACCAAAACCTAGGGCCTATGTCCTAATACAAACCGAGACAATGGGGGGTTTCTTTTTCCTGGATTTAACAATGTCTCATGTTCTTTGTGAGTATCATGGAAGTACCTACTTATGCGAAGGAGACCCTAGTCATCCCACCATCCGACTTCTTTGGTTCCAGTTCTGATATAGTCTGCTCTGTTCTAAGTGTATCTAATCATGCCACAGCCATCGTTTGTTTGCCTTTACGAGTTCTACATTGTAGTCAATAAAGAAAAGAAAAAAAACCAAGGTGATTCTCCTTTTTGGGTAGTACGTTTTCCTATTTCGCCTTCGTTGTAACGTTGACATGTGGAACATGAATCATTAAAGATTACTTTTTTTTTCGGACAGTTCCGCAAAATACCAATGTTTGGCTTGTTAAACACAATTTCAAGTGGTAGGTAGTTTGTTTCTTAGAGCGATGTTGACACCCGAGTTCTTTTGTTACAATGTGGGATGATGGTCGCTAAATATTTGTTTTATTTGTGGACGATGTTACCAAGAACCATGACGCTGCTGTGCTCTTTAATGTATCTGTATATATATATTAGGCTAGAGACATCCTTCACGCGATATCCAGAGTGTCGATACAGGGCCGATAAGATCGTAACATCACCCACACACCATCACTGGAAACCAACGGATTAACCCGTAGAACCCCGCTCTCACTTCACCATGGATATTATATTGTACATTGGAAATATACTCGAGATAGTGGGTTTCTCTTCATATGTAGTTTATCAATGTTGGTCATCTTACAGTAAGATTATCAAGAAAAAGCTAGTCATTATAGCACACCGTATAGTCAACCATATGCAGATCCCGCCATGATACAAGATACACTTACTACCATATAACACAGGCTGTGGTAATGCATAACGATGAAACAAAGCAAATCAAAGCCCTTACCTAGAGTCCGCCGTCTATAACAATGTGCCCATCTAAATGTAAGTGTCTATTGGTTTTCAGACTTGACAGCCATCGTATCCTTTGCCTTATCCAAGTCGCTGAGGATATAGCTGCGTTTGAAGTATTCATTGGGATGAATGATAGTATCCAACTGCGCAGCACCCATAATGCTTTCATCCCTCGCACGCTTCAGCTCTTGCTTATGCATGTGCTCGAATACTCTATTGCAGCCCATGTGGAACTTTTGCTGCTCCTTGTCTTGCATAACTCCATGAATCGTTTCGCGGTCCGTAACGCCCATAGTCTGCAGGAGTGCTGTTAAGTTATCCACGCCGAAATGGCGGTATGGACAACCATGGGCCTGACCAGGACCTGGTGGTGTGTCTGTGAGGATCTTCTGACAGCTCATCGGCGCGTAACCACCTCCGCGTCGATTTGAATCGCCACCTACTTCACCGTAGGAATGGCGAACGTTATAGCGGTACTCTTTGTTGAACTTGTCTTCTGGGATGTTCCGGAAGGCCTGGCGCCAGAAAAGCATGCATTCCTCCAGATTCAGACCTATGCCCTTTAGGAAGAGCGTGTATTGCAGACGTGCGTGATGCTTTAAGTGAGCGTCACGGCGAAGTGTCCGGTGTAAATGTGACATACACGCAGGATAGTGCTTGGAGAGGTTATCGATATTAGCAGCACTAACCTCGCCGCCCAGAGCCGTGGAATTACTAGTCAAATAACTGTCTGGGGTGATGAAGTTCTTAGCTAGATGATCGAGAATCGGCGATAATCTGTTGTCTTTATCTAGGCGGGGTACAGCACGTGCAGTAAGTTCGAGTTGCTTGTCGAGATTGCTAGAGAACTCGGCGCAAATCATGGACATCTGTTCACGACCTGGGACGTATGCCTTGCCGCCGCGCATGATGACTTTACGGCTTTCAACAAGCTCAGGTACACGCATCCAATCAACCTTGAACCAAACATTGTCTTCGGCTTGCATGCCTTTCTTGAACATAACAGTAGCATCTAGCTCGGCCTTTAATTCCTCCTTTTCCCGCTCCGATACGTCAGAAAACCATGGAAGGTTCAACGACTTTACAAATGTGGAACGGTCTGCTAAGCCATCAGATGTGAAGCGGATGCGGAATAGTGTGGACTCTACTCGGGCGAATCGTTGTCGAAGCTCTTCGGTGCGGGAAAAGGCCAGACGTAGGATGAAGTGGCTGTAGTGATCCTTTTGCCGTTGAGCGGCGAGATGTGACGAGTTGGAGGTGTTCGAGTCCAGAGGTAGGTATTTGTCGATGATAGGTTTCATATAGGTTGTAGTCTCGGGTAGAGACCGATTTCTATGTTGGCATGCTTCTAACTCAGCCAACACTACGAGCCAAGAAGAAGAAACGAGGGGTCAGTTTGCTTGTGACATCAACACAACACAGGATTGGCTAACCGGACATACCATGAAGTCTGTCGATGGCCCATTGCTCGAATTGTTCTAGGGTGATATCAGATGTGGGAGGGGTGATATAAAAGTTGAGACGGTGAGGATAAGTTTGGTCTTTAAATGCTGACTCTGTGAACTGTGACTTGCGAGGATCAAGAACACTTTGCCGCTTGTGATCGTTGCGGCTCACGCCTGTTCTCAGCATTGTGAATTAGATATTGGCGTAATTAGGCTATGTAGTAAACACCGGTATATGTACAAAAGACGACGTGTAGTTTGTTTATTTGGGTGTGTCGTGGCTGTTTTTCTTCGCCATATGTAGGTGGTTAGTTGGCTAGAAGGATAGTGTTTGTAAACGGTTGCTAAGGAATGGTTTACCGATCAATAGTTCTTCAGCTATTTCCCATCATTTCGAAATCCCTGAGCGCTCTTGAGCGCGTCTAAACGCGTTCATAGCTGCGAAATCAATTAAGAGTCTGACTGGCCGGCGCCAGCTGGCAGCCAGCAGCTACATGACCCTGTATTGCTAGTTTAGGGTCTATATTGTACTAGCGGGCTACTTCCTTGTCGAGTTTTTCTTGGGAATTTGTACTTCAGCACCAGAAATGGACTTTTTAAAAGGTACTTAGCCCCAGAAAAGATTAAGTACTCCCTACTTAGCTGGCGATGCTAATTGACATTTGTACTCTCCTTGCTTTTACTATGACTATGTACTTATGGTAAGACTAGTTGGAAGATGGCTTGTCGCACCTTAGTGCCAATCATTTTCATGGGTATGTCAGATGTTGTCATGTCGTGCTACAATAGAACTTTTACCTCTGGCTAGTGTTAGTGTGGTGGTCACAAGGCCGACAGTGATTGAAAAACCCTGTAAACAACGGGGGTGCTAAATAGACGAGAAGTTAGTTTACCGGCGTTGGGATGAAGTAATGGGATACCTTTCATGCCAGGAAGAAATATTCGCCTTGATGGGTGTATGGAATGAAAAACAATGCCTAAATTATGTATAGGGAAAGTACGGCGGGAATGGAAATTGGCTGTAGTTGGTGAAAAAACAGTGTCTGTTGCCTATCCTAGCTTTTTGGTGATATCTCGAAGACATACACGAGTAGGCTCCAACCCATCGTCTTTTAAAAATACTTGTATATAAATGTATGTTAACGTTTTGGTTTCGACTATGACATCACATCTGTGAAGATATTATCATAAAACTATTGAAGTATGGGTAGGCATGCAACAGTCCAGCATTAATAATACCTGGGCGGAGTCGGCGTGAATGTCATACGGCCAATGAGGCGCCGTTCTACTGCACGCTGGGTTTTCATAGGATATGTGATTGGTATGGACTTCACGACTAACAGAGCCTGTCTGTGCTCCATTAGAAGACTGGTGGATTTGAGTCCAGAATGAAGAAAACAATGGCACGGGTTACAAAACGACAGTGCACCCGTCGCATTCCAGAGATTCTTCCCCGTGAATCAGGTGATGAGCTCATGTGACCTTATTCGAGCATCTTAGCATTGCCAACAAGGTTAGGGTATTATTTTTTCTATACTTTTCTAGTTGTAGTAACTGCTGAATTCGCTCATTTAAACCGCCCGGTAAAGTGTGCCAGGAATTCCCGGTTGAGCCGTTAAAGGTGTTGGCTAGGTTAAGGAAGCAGCTATGATGATGATAGTCAAGAGGTAGAGAGCAGGGTGGGATGCAAAACGGCAACAGGCGACGATGTGAAGCGAGAAAAGTTGGCTCCTTTTGCAACGCTTGGTCTCTGATTCTAGCAGGGAAGACTGTATGGAGCTTTTCTTACATTTTTTATATTTTTCCCTTGAGTCGAGGGCTACTGTGAGCCGGGGTATGAAAGATAACACTCAATCGGGAGAAGAGCTGGTTGCCTATCTGAGACGCCAGCAAACGGACAAATAACTGCTGCTGATTAATAGAAGCATAGAAGCATAGAGCCGACCGAGACTTCCTATAGCCAATAGTGTAGGAGTTCAAGCAGCCTCTAGCCGTTAGCAGATGAAGGAGCTCTTCGTCCACAAGTAGTACCTGTACCTGGCGCGGCAAAGGCTGAGACTAATCTGCAGTAACTAAAGGCACAAAGCACCTGACCGGGGACAGGGGCCAGGATGGAGAGCAAGATGTCGACCGAAAATGCCGGGTATACTAAGCGCTAATGGTACATGTAGTTGACATTAGCGCTGCCAGGTAGTAAGAACAGTTGTTGAGGCGGTATGAAAGCACCTACACTGATGATAGCTCAACTCTAGTAAGAGACGATTGTGATTTTGCGAAGATACGCGATAAGGGTCTTCACAGTAGCTTCGGGAAAACTAGATGCAACATTGTAAGCGGACTTGCCTGCTGCTTATGGGTACTGAGAAACATGAGAAAAAAAAATGCTATCCCGTGAATTAGGTGTTAAGAGTTCATGTACAAGATACATACTTTAACGGAAGCAGATAGAGCAGGTTTGACCAGTTGATTATCGGATTTGATTTCTCGAGAGATAGCTGAAGATCAGCCGGTACCAGAATTACAATCTAAGAACGTGAGTTCCCTTAAGCCAGCGGCAGACTTGATTGATCTGCTGGGCTGGCAATTCAGGCAATCAACCAACAGGCTATATTGAATGCATGTTCTTGTTAGAAGTAGGAAGGACTAATATTAATATGGTGCTAGTCCTAAAACAGCCCAACTATTGAACAAAGTAACGAAAAGAAGAAGAAAACAAACCAAGTATATAAAAAAACAATCGAAATAAATCAGAGTCAAGGCCGTCACATGGCACTTTGTAATTAATTGCATTGGGCTTCTCATTTGAGGTTTCCTTCCTTTTTCAATCTCAGCGATTGACCTAGTCTCAAGACATCACCACCTGGCAGAATTTTACTGCCTAGTTTTCTTGATTTTCTTGATTTTCTTGATTTTCCGATTTTTCTTCTTTTAGCACCCCGAACCGTCACTTTGTCAACTCGACCTGCTGCAGTCATTGCCATTTAACCATCCGGCACCTGCCATCTACCACGGGAAATTTTGCTCTTGCCCTTTGCTTCTTATCAGCCATCTTCGACCTATCCGGAAGCTCTGCGCCCGTTCCTCCCTATCTTTAGTCGGGTTGCACGTCATCCATCAGCCAATCCAACCACAACCAGAGCGACCGATAGGCTGGCTCTGTCTGCTTTCTGGCTTCTGCCCTGCGATATCTTGTCTTGCCTCAAGCGTCCCTTCAAAGCCAAAAAGGGCCTGCTGATACATAGCTTCTACTGCTATTTCTGCTGCCGATAATAGACCCAGCATCATTACCGCCCCCTTGTCCGACACCAGCGTTTGTGTTTGCGTCAATCTTGAGTACACACAAAAACCGCCTAAACAAGAGACTAATAGAGATACACAGCCTCTAGAGCGTCGTCTTGCCCTTTAGCGGGCTGCTCTCTTGAGAAACAGCCAGTGCTGTCTACTATTTGCACTATTGCTGCAGAAGCTGAGATTTTCGACGATCTTCGCCCAACCTACCCGAAAGCCTTCTGGTTTCTATTTTTCTATCTTCCTTGTTCCTGCAAAGTGGTGCGTTTCCCCGCCTGGCATCAAGCGTCGCTCTCGATCGATCCACAGCCCAACCAACCGATCTATAGATAGGAATCCAGGCTAGGCGTTCTGGAAAGCCTGCTGGAAAACATATCTGCTCGTAAGTGCTACTGCTGGTCTTTGTTCCTTTGTTTGCCCTGCTGCTTTTTCATGTTTGCTTTTCGAGATTGAGCATGGATTACTGGTTCTTTGGTGCGATTCGACTTGAGGGAGGGGCCCGAGTGCTACCATTTATTGCAAGTAAAGTACTCTCTATAAGAGCTTAGGTCGTCTTATCCGCTTCTTTCCCGACGGCCCTTTCACGCCAAGCATCGCCAAACAATCGCCTGGTCCGCCTATCTAGTCTCTTACTCTTTTTGATCCCCATCTTGTCGACAATGCTTCGCTTTCTCTAACAGTGCTCTTTTTGTTTCCAGTTTCAACTGCTACCACTGCGAATCCCACCGCCGTCAGATATTTGTCTCCTGTGATTATAACTGCATCTGTTACTACTGCATTTACTGCCTCACTCCGCCTCACCTATACAGCCGCTACTGTGCTATACTGTGTTGTTCTCTGCTCGCCACCGTATAATCTCTTGTTCTTTGTACGCCACCGCGTGTTCTCGGCACTCTACTACAAATCAGCGCACCTCTTTTCTGCTTAGAGCACCACCCACCTACTGGCCGCTATGCCATTAGACTTCGCGACAACCACCGCGCGGCCTACCATTACTACGAATACTATGGACAACTCCCACCCGTATTCTTCCTCCTCTTCCCCGGATCTAGAGCCTGTTTCACAAAACCCGTCAAATTCTATATCTGGCAATCAATCCTCGCAACCGATGCCTACTCCAGCCCAACCCATTCAGTTTCGCTCCAATATGATCGCTCCCTCTCCGACTATACCTGAGCACGACTTTTCTACTAGCCCTACATCGCCAGTACTTTCAACTAGTGCGCCCCGAAGCCCAAGTTCTCTGCGCCTAGTTACAGATATCCACGGCAAAACACTCCAGTCACCCCCACGAAACTCGGATCACAACAACAACTCTTCCTCTCGTCTCTCTACAAAGAAATCCGTGACCAGCCTCAGGCCTATCGTACGAACCCCAAGTCTCAAGGCTGCTATTGCCAAGTGTATATCTGGTGGCTCGGCCCCTTCTGCTGCTAGTTCACTGGTTCCGAGCCCTATAATCACGGCCATGGGAGATGTAACTCCTCTGCCGTCACCTCTGCTATTTAATGGCTCTCCCGGCCCGTGGAGAGCCCTTACCGGCCGTCCTCCCTCGCGCGACGCCCCACTACCCGTCTCTAGGCCAGACTCAGTCCTCGTTTCTACGTCTGGCGAATCTATTGACGCAGCTCTCGCCAACGGTGCTCGGCGCAAAAACTACGCCAGTCTTGCATCAAACCGCGATTCTCTAAGTGCTACTCAACATCCTGCAAACATCCAAGAGCACCACACCCGAAATCGAAGCCTTAGTGAATTCACCCCTGACCCTATAGCCATTCCCAAGCGTATGGTTACTGTGTCCGGGCCGCATGGCCGTGAAGTTCAAGATGCTTCAAAACGTCATATGCGCCGAGAGACAAACTTCGCCGAGTCCCGTGGCCTCACTCCCACCTGCGAAAAGCCACCAACACCACCGCCTAGTGAATCATCCAAATCGTCTATAGACAATACTGCCATTGAGAAGTCCAAGGGCCCCGCGGCAGAATATTTCGAAGCCTATGGCCGCCAAGATGGAAAGAAGCGTCGTTGGCGGGCAGTCAAAACTCTAGGTCAAGGTACATTCTCACGAGTGGTTCTTGGCACAAGCCAGATCGACATTGACGACGAGACCCTGCTAGCCATGAAGGACAACAAAGTAGAGGTACGTCTTGATCGCAAGACACTGGTTGCTATCAAGGTCTGCGAACATGGGCCAAGAGGTGGTGCTAGCGAAGATCGAATCGAGATGAGTCTGAAGCGAGAGCTCGAAATCATGAAGATCACTCGCCACCCATCGCTTGTCAACCTCAAAGCATTCAACATTGAGATGTCTCGTGCCATTCTGGTCCTTACTCATTGCCCTGGAGGCGACCTTTTCGACGTCGCTACGACGAACCGATCAGCCCTAAAACCAGCTCTACTTCGCCGTATGTTTTCCGAGATTATCGGTGCTGTGCAGTACCTCCATGAACACCGTGTAGTTCACCGTGACATCAAGTTGGAAAACGTGCTCGTAAACCTTCGGCCTTCGGAGCTGGCTGATCCCAAGATGAACTGGCTCACATATCCATACTCCGTCATAACCGTTACCGATCTTGGTTTATCTAGGCAAATCGCCGACGACGAAAAACTCGAGACACGCTGTGGTTCGGAGGACTACGCTGCTCCAGAAGTGATCATGGGTCAGCCATATAACGGCCGAGCAACGGATGCTTGGTCGCTAGGTGTCTTGCTATATGCACTTCTCGAGGCTCGCCTACCATTCGATCCCAACCCCAACGCCAGCGACTATGTACGCTTGCGTAGTCGTACGAGCCATCGTATTGCGCGCTTAGAATGGCGTTGGTACGAGTACGAAGGTGAAGATAGCGACCATGATGCTAGCATCGAGAAATTCACCAAGGCCAATATGCTCGGCGCCATGGAAATCACCGAAGGGCTACTCAAACGTGCTCGGTCACGCTGGACCATCCAGCAAGTGGCAGAGAATCCATGGGTCAAGGATGCTCTTCAGATTCCCGGGGGCCTCCAATATCGCGAGGAACAAGAGGGCCAAGAGATTTCATAGAGTTTGGGGTTGACCTTTCTGTAACATCCTTCTTTCTTTGTCTATCTATTGCATTTTTTGCATTTCTTTTTGACTCAACTGTACCATCAATATACTATTTGTCCAGCTTTTGGGTGTCTGTCTGGTGCGCAGTCATGTCCTGATATCTTAATGCTCCAAATGTCTCTATCGGTCACCTGCTGTCTATCTTGACTGATAAGGCCTATCATACGTTCTCGTGAAGAGTAATGTCTATGATACGTATTTCATATCACGAGCGCTATCGTATATGACCTCTCGTCATCGAGACTTATAGCACTTGTTTTATCTTCATGAGATGCTGTAAACATCAACAAACATCACTACCTGTCGTTTACAAACAAAGGCTGCTTTTACTTCTTTTCGCACCTTCTACGCTCCCTTCTCTCTTTCTTTTGTCATCTACATCACACTTAGCGATCTATTTGCCTGGATTTTTGGGGCGTTTTTCTATTCTATCTTCGTCAGGCTACACTCAAATAGTCTATTCGGGCCATAATCATTCATTCTATTCACTTCTTAGTATATACTTATAAACCCATACCCACTCCATATATGTGTGAAAATGCAATACACAGCTATTCGTCAAACTACTATTGACTAACCACGTAAACATGATATCACAAATCTATCTTGACATGCACTAAAGCTACTAGAGTTCGGCCAGTTACGCAAATAACACTCGTAACAGCTCTAAAGTAGAACCTATCCACTCACAACTAGAGACCTTTCTGCTCTGAAGGGCGTTTGTGGCGAACACGCGACGGCTCCCGAAACCACATGAGCTCAGGATATCGGCTGACAAATCGACACGCATGTGGCCCCGGATATACAGCGTTGTGTAATACTGACATTATTGTCTAGAGATTGGTTTGTACGCCAAGTATCGGGTCTTACAAGTTCTCACCACCGCCTGAACATGAGATCATCGGTATATGGGATCGAGTGATTATGGCATATTCAACTCTGTTTTCCTATTGTTTTATCATAGGTATCGAAGTGTAGCTCTCACAGTCTCGACAAGCCATGATACACTGGTGATGCCATCCTTTATACGTAGTTGGTCAAGTGACATGATGTGGGAAAAGAAAAGAGGTGGTTTCACAGATTAGGCACCACACTTGATGTCATTGCCATTCATCTCTAAAGCAACGTGAAGAAGAGCAAAGCAAACATTAGATGCGCGAGGTCCAGAGTCTTCCTCGCCTTGAATCGCCCTATGTTCTGGGAGCGACGAGAACCAAAGCCTCGCATGACATAATGTCAATATCTTACGTCTTCTTTTGAAATGGTTATGACTCTTTACCCCTTTCAACATCATATCCCATAGTTAATGTTCCGGAAGTTTGGGGTCATACAATTTGTTAACGTTGGAAGGATAGCCTATCGTTTCTTCCACTTGTCGTAGCCCAGACGACGATGATCTTTTTCATCAACACGATAGTCCTTTCAGTCCCTCGTCGAGTATATTCTTATTCACATTGGACCTGAGTTTCGGTTTTCCCGCTCACTCAATACACTACGAAGGAACAAGATACAGTATATGTATACATATCCTCAATCAAAAAGAAGGATATTCGATACGATGATAGTGTTGAAAAAGGAAAGGCACCATCAAAACGTATATAAATCCTTCATGTCTCTGGTAAACAACTTAGCCTACCTGCTCGTATATCTCGTTCTAGAAGGTTGAGTTACGGGATACTCTGGTAAAAAGTAAATCGATATATACAAAGGTTCTATAAATGTACCATGATCTTACAGAGACGCAGAAAACCCCGCAGATCAATAAACTGCCTCACGAAATGCTGTAAAAAAGATGACAACCACGAGAGCGTTTCATGCTGGGAAAGGAATGTTCACGGCTTTTCTGCATATGGCATACAGGATCACGTTGTATCCTCCATATCCTTCATGCCTACTCTCCTCTTTTCTTACCGCTCATGTGGCATCAAGCATGCACAAGGTGACTACCCGTCTACTCACTGCACCATATCTTAGAGCGAGAGAAGGCGGTCTATAACTGGAGTTTGCATAGATGGTACAACGCGATAACGCCAGCAATACGATGGGGGCAAAGTTTCAAATGTCTGTAATTAGCTATGTCAATACAAGACATCACGATCCTACTAATAGACTAGTTTCGGCACTTGTTTACAGGCACTTGAAGACATGAAGACATGAGATGTATGTAGACATGAAAGACTCTTGCAATCGAGGAATAGAGTGAGCGTTTTTCTTGCTATAGTATATAGCACAGTACTCAAACCTATCTACTCCATATCAGCACTGCTACCTCCCCTTTTGAGCTTGGTATAACAAAGAATTCCTTTGGTAGTAGGCTCTGATCGGCGATCAGAGCCATAAAACACCTAATACGAGCCATCTACTCTTAATCGAGCTTGAATCTATACCGAGAAGCACCAAGTCCGACATATTAACTTGGTAGGATTACAAACATTCTGTATATCGTACAATCTCACATCTTAGGAATACCAAGATATACTATCTATCTATGCCTATATGTTTCATCTCCCAGGATGCTATTCTTACTGTTATATCCCATCAGCGCTGAAACATGTGAATAAGACATTGCTACGATAATACACAGGAAGAAAGAAAAAAAAGGAAAAGGCGAGAGAAGGAGGGTGCCGCGGTACGAACCCAAATTGCAAGCCGCAAGATCGGTTGGCCCGTTTCCTTCTTTTTTCCCTCTTTTTTCCTTGCCTTTATCTTTTTGGGGGGAGAGGGAAGGAAGAGTTTATGATGTCTCGTTTCTTTATTTGCCAAGGGCTTGAGGAGGCGATCGGTAGCATCAAAGTCTAGCCAATGGCAGCTGCCAGACATGGTATAGCTTCAAGGTCAAACCTACCACAAGCGATCATAGGGGAAAACAACAGTAGCAAAAAAAAACACGAATTTAGAGTCTCCGGGGAGATAAAAGTAAGATGGAAAGTTGACAACACTACTCAAGGCTCAGATCGTTCCCTTCTTGGGCCCTCCTTGTTACCTAGACTTTCCGTTATTCACTGAACTATCATTATCTCTCGTGATCGTGACTACAGCCACTCGAGGGGTATGTTATGGAGTGAACCAGTGGGATCAAGTAACTTGGTCCAGCAGGCTAAATGGATTCATTTATACATTAGTATATGATGTAGCAGGATAGATGAGGTTAAACAGCAAAGCGAGAGAAAAGGTCTCTGCATATGTATCGAAGCTATAGAATGGATCGTCGAAGCCCGCTAGATCAAAAGAGCAAGGATGCCGAATGTCAAGGCATCTCATTATCACGCCCATCAACCTTCTAGATTCGTCTATAGCCGTTTACTCAATGGTCGCAGAATTTCATGCGGTAACTTGGGCGAGTAAATCAAGTCGTTCTTAGTCGGATCATAACACTAGCTAAGAGACATCAAATGAATATTCGTCTCTATGCAACCCTAACACAGCAACTGTAACCCTGGTGGTCCTTGTATCACCCTAAAAATAAAGCTGACGTTGAATCTATATGGAACGTAGCAGCTACATTGCTCTTTTCTTTTCTGAATTTAGATAGAAGCTTGGACTATGAATCGTGAATTTTAAAAGGGGGGCTCTAGGCTGTATTCTGACATGACAGTGGAGGAAACATAAATTATACTACATACACCAAAACCAGTGTGAGATATTGCTATTCTAAAAAAAATATAAAATAAAGTCAAGATAGCGGACTTGTCTCTCTTTTGAGTAGTCAAAGGGCGCAAGCGAGGTATTATTAAAATTACTTCTATATGCAGCAGTCTAATGGCCTTTCCAATGCGGCGCTTTGCTCATCTTACTAGCTAACTACTATGTGTCCTTACATGCCAACCAGTTTAATAGAATGAAGACCGACTTTCTTACATTCTTTCTCTTTTACTTTATTTCGAACTTGTCTTGCTAGCATTCTTTAGCGAGGAAGACGTGGACTAGATTTGGCATGTGAAAATAGTACCACAGGCTGTAAAATCCGTTGCTTTGATTTTTGTAATCTCTTTTAGTTGGGGTTTTCTGAACATAAACATAAAGACAGCGTAGCCTGGCTAGACCTAGCGTTAGTGTTATTATTAGAGAAAAAGAAGAAAAAAAAGACTACCAGATAAATCCCCCGAAAAAGGCTCGGAGAAGAAGTAGGAGCAAAGTCTAATCCAAAACATCGGACTAGAAGCATACGATCGTGCAGGGACCTTCCATGTTGGTGAGGATTATTATGGGCTTCCTTACTAGGCACTGCATTTAGGTGTAGCTCCCTCAGGTTTGACTTTGTTTTTTTCTCACAATCACCAGGCATCACGAGGCGAGTATTTGAGTCGAGTCAGATACAATTCAAGATGTTCTCGAGAGGTCTCCTTTGTTTCTTTTTATCTTCTTGTCTCGTCTTCTCCCTCCCTTCTGTAGGTCTTAGTGAAATATCATTGTAGAGCAGGAGGGTTATAGGGGAGTCCTCGCGGTCAACGATAAGTGGCTTATTATGTCTGATCCAACTCGGCGCAGCCTTTCTTGTCCGTTATCCTTACATCCCAATGCGTCTCGAGAGGAATTGTAGAGAAAAGGAAGAAAAAAAAGAGGAGATGGTTGTAATTCAACCCATTTCCATGATTTTCCTTCGTAAGGTTGTACGAGGACTTCTAGAATCTATGGATATATCGAAGAAGAAACAACATATTTTTGATACTACCATTAATGGTTGATCACCTGCTGTATTGTTGGTTAATTGGTGCTAAAGGGATAATTAGCTTGCTTCCTCTTTGGCTAAAACCAGCAAAACATTGTTAAGAATACTAGTTGATCAAAGATGATGCTGTGAAAACAGAGAAAAAGGAAATATCGAGAAAAGAGGAAACCTCGAAACGCAATATTTCTCGTATGCATCCTAACCACCGTTTTCTGTTTTTCTGCCGGGCTTCCTCGATTTGATTCGCTAAAGAAGTTTAAATATATCTGGCTGGCTTTTTGGTCTAGGCCTGTGGCCACTGATAAACAACACAGATACAGATAATACAGATACAACTATACAGATACAACTATACATACAACTATACAGATACCACTATACAGATTTCTTATGACTTGACAGCAGTAAGCACTTCGGAGAAACAAAAGTGAGACCAATACCCTCCAGCCTGCGTTTCTACAGCCACGCCTCAGATCTTGAAGAGTGACTATATTCAGGACACGGTATAGTCCGTTATGCACCAGCACAATACTCCGGTATTAGCAAACTTCGGTAAAAGAGATGGGACTTCCAGAACCTTGCCGTGACTCTTAACGATGTCCATGGATAACTAGTCGGTAGCTTATCTGTACTTATACTTGGGTAGCAGTGATATCTGTATATCTGCAACAAGGTGGCATTGGGGTAGTAGCCAAGTGTGGCCCCAGCATGGGTAAAAACTAAGAGTTTTGTGTGCCATCTTTAGACACTCGCTAGAGCTGGGTGGCAATAAAAAGAGCTTTGGGCGATCATGCATTGCAACAATGGCTGGAGATTCTGATGATGAGATAGCCTGTATTTTGTCGAAACCGAGAAATAAAAGCGTGCAGATACACAGTGAGCATGTTCATTAGTGTTTTCTTTCTTTTCTTTTCCTTATTGGTTCGTCTGTAGCTTACATACAAAATCGACGAGATACCCGCAAATAAGACACGGAGTTTTTTTCCGTGTTTTTATTTTTATTTATTTTTAATTTTGCTTTCTATACTTCTTTTCCGCTACGATAACCTTTCGACATCTTTTTTTTCATAAGCATACCTAGCGGCCTGGATCATTAAACATTGAAGGGCTGGAACGGAAGATCCACCGGGAACGGCGCCTAAAAGAAGGGAAAAAAGAAGCATCGACATTTTCAAGTGTCTGCTTTGGTGGATATGGGCCGGCAATATGTATTCCAGCTTCTCATAGTTGTATCTTCAAACAATGTTTGCATGGTTCATGCACAAGAAAAAGGATAACGCACTGTTCAAGTAAAATGGAGGGGTCGTTGTCACCAGGTTGAGGAACGACATCGAGGGTTATGCTGAGATCTCTGTGTGTATAATAACTATATAACTTAGGGTTATAATAATTGCGCTGAGAATATCGCGGTCGAGGTTCTTGTTTCCCCCCAATTTCATCTTCCCAAAGCATTGTCCATATAGCAGTGTTAGCGTTTTCTTTTCCACGAGCTGCGCCAGCTTTTTGTTTTCTCACTTGACTCGCTCGAGCTTATCTTCATTCCTATTAATCATAGCCTCGTGTCTTTGGACTTCTTTTTTAGGGAGCTATATGAAGAAACATGGAAAATGTAGAAGGAAAAAAAAAAGAAAACAAAAAGCATGGACGATATTGCGAAATCTCGAACAAAAAACTCTGGGCCACAGTCAAAATTGGAAATAAGACGGACGGTGTTCTGTCGAGATGATATATATGTAAACATATTGCTCAAGATGGCTTTTACTAGTCCGTATATCTAAATATGGCCGAGAGAAACACATGGTCTAGTCTTACACCCTCTCGATACCACGTTGCCAGAACTATCAGAATATATAAGAAAATCTAGAGTTGGATGGCTATTGGATACGGAGATAGACTTTTTCGGTTGATATTTTCTTTTAAACATGACTAGATACCATGAAGACTTCTGTGTTTAATTCAAGATATGTTCTCTAGCTCTAGAGGGTGATTTTAGTAATATGTAACTATAAGACTCGCATAACATGATATGTATCTGCATGTCGGTCGATATGTCTATGAATGGACGACCCCGAGTTTGGATTGAAAACCGCCTGTGGTTGGATGAAGCCTTTGGAATTATTTGGGCTATATCTTCTTTTTCTGCATGAAAAAAGTCGAGATTAGCCCGGTTTATCCATCTTGCCAAAATTAGGTTTTGCTCTCCGAAGTCCAACGGCTAGGATGAATTTATTAGGCATTTCTGACTATTCCTATTTAGTCTACAACTTCCTGCTGGAAAAGAAGAAAAAAAAGTAGTAGTAGAAAGACAACAAACATTGGCTACGCTGAGTGTATTGTTACCACATTCCATAGCCCTGTAGTTTAACATGCATGAAGAAGCTTGGACGCCGTATTGCCCTCGGCGCTGTCGTTACTGCATAGACTGTCACGTTGGCTGTTTAACAAGCTGAGACTTGCTACCGGAGAGGCACTCCTAAAGGAGGAAGATTTCACTTTTCAGTCGCAGCACGAAGAAAATAAACCGGCCAAGAGGAGGATTTCATAATGAGACAGAGACGATGACAGTAAGAGATACCTGTATACTGACTTTTTAGTTGATGTGTGGCCCTACCAATGTTGAAAAAAGATACGAATATATATCTGGTCTGACGATATGCCGTCCCTGCAATTATAGACAGGCGGATTTAGACTAAAGCTCGTGTGCCTGTCTAGATGCTGCTGCAATGCTGCGCAAACATAGTAGTATGATTTTCAGTATTTTCTTTACAAGTCAGATTAGGGTGAAGGGTCTAAGCAAATAGAAGGAATAGAATGCAAAAGAAGAAGAAGTAATAACCTTGAGACAGCAAGTCCTGCACCGGGATTTCCGACTCGCCAGCCCACTATTATGACGATTTGAAAGGGCGACTGACACTAAGGTTTTAGTAGGTTGGAATGCAGAGAGTTGCTAATACAGATATAAAGCCTCATAACCCCTGCCATACAACTATTAGCACAAACATTAGATGTTGCTTTGTACCTGTCTTGGTTATTGTGAAATGTATGGTTTGTGTGAGTTTGCTGTGCTTATCTCATTGTCCGTGATGGACAGTAATACCGTTACTCTCGGCAGTCCGGTTTGGTCACAACGACATGATTCTAGATGGATGCGAACAGTAGCCCATCGTGGAATCGCCGTCATACCTCAAGTCTATAGACGGGCGGACAGTGAGGCGGACAGGCAGGTACCAATAAGCAAAGCATGGTGTGAGTAAGAGACGCGGAGGTTTTCGGGCACTTAATCGACCTGCTCAGAACGATGATGATGCCTCGGTATATCTGGTATCCCTCCCTCTACCCTGGAATGATTATATATGTATATGTATACATATGTCAGTCTAACTTTATAGACAAAGAGTCAAAGACAAAAAAGAAATAATCTTGGCTCATCATGCTGTCAGACTCTGCACAGTCAGCTTTAAGGGCTGGAGTAAGACAAACAATCTCAGAAAACTAGCTTCTGGAGCTGTTCATTCGATCGACAGAACCCTGTCCCATGCCTTGGCTGAAGGCGTATCTGTGTCTTGTAAGTTGCTGCATGTCAGAAACAGATCTCTAACGAAACGGGAAGAAGACAAAAGAAACGTATCTGTAGAAAAATATATGTAGAAAAAAAACAGGACCGAATATGAATGTGAGAAACCCACCCCTTCTCTCTTTCAACTAGCCAGTCAGATCTCACAAGGCAAGCGCCACAGCAGCACAAGAAGCACGTGAAGTCTCAAACAAACAGTACAAACAAATAGTAGACCGGATGGTTTGATCCTAGAGCCTAGAAGTAACAATCCATCTTGTGCCGGGGGTTTGCTCCTTGCTGGGCCATACCTGCAACTCTGCAGTTCTGCACCATTGCCGTATTTCTATTCTTGTCAGTGATTGTCTTATGAGGAGGGGTGGAGGGTGGGAGGTAAGAAGTGTAAGTACGACGATGCAAGTTGTTGACTGTGTTTTTTATTGTATTTTCTCGAGATATGGGATTCATTCTGGTACGCTGACGCATGATAGACGGGAAGCTTGTGGATACTTACAAGCCCCCAACAGCGATTGAATGGACTGAAGCGGACAGTGAATTGCCCTTCTTAAAGATTCTGAAAAGCTTCTATGGAAACCGACGGACACCGTTAGGGAATCTGAGTTGCGCTGCGAATGGATTTTCAGCGGGAGCACTAAGCCTGATACTGGAAACGATCCGAATTACTCGTAGCAAGCAAAGGCAAGTAGAAAACATAATAAAAGCTTAACATCAGAGGAACATACCACTAAACGGCGCATGTTACCAGAGAGGAAGCATCTCGCTCTGAATGTTACCGATGATTGTGGTAGAGGTGGCAGCACAGCCTGCCTGCAAAATGCAAGAAAAACACAAACTCAAGCCATATATCTTTTATCTGTGAGTCATCCAGCGCCTACTTTTCCTTCACTGTTGTTCGAGAGGAAAAGGGAAAAGAGGGAACAATGGGAAGAGAGGCTGGCTAACAAGCCTAGCACATGGCGTCGAGGGATCCCTATGCTGCCCGTTTAGCTACGTAGTGGCCCAACTGTAAATTGACGAAGGTGAAGACAGACACACAAAGTATTCTGTCACGTGTAGCGGTGCTCAGAATTGGGCGCAGGGCTACTTGTGTCCTGTGCGGTAAATTGACTGTCTAAGTTGAAGTCAACGACTCCGTCTTTCTTCTTCTTGCTTGTATGAGCGTGGAGAACAATCATGGAACAGTTTGTCGAGTCCCTTCCAAGGAACGGTCGAATGTTAGAATAGGCAATCAAGAACAGGGACAAACTGCCGATCAGCAACGTGCTCTGCTGATCTTGGCGGACAATCTTACCTTTAGGCACTGCAAGGCAAAGGATAGCGTTTATCTAACATTGCTGAAGATTGAATGCTAGCTGTGCCTTTGACTACATGTATGTATATACATATATGTACATTTCTTGGATATCAATTGCGTGCTTTTTCTTTTTTGCCTTCTTCCTTTGCTCGTTTCGTTCTCTTTGTTCATCTTGCTGCAGGATTGCCAGATGTGGCGTTTCCATATGCTTTATCGAGCATGGCGCACGGATGGCGAGCCAAACAATGGCGACAGTCAATTGGGACGACTGGCCAATGCTTGTCAAGAATCCCCTGGGCGGCGGAAAGCTGGGCTTGGAGCCATAAGAGACTTGTCTATATGCAATAGTACATGCGTACGTGATGTACATACATACACGTAATACGTACTTTCATATGCATAATGGCATATTTATAGCTCGCAAAGCTGACTATTATACATATATAGAGCTCTGCATTTGTAGTCCATCGTAACTGTAGGCAATATCGAAGCCCATGTTGTGGTAATTGATTACAGAGGTGGTGGTGATGGTGGTGGCCCCCACCCTGTCCATTTCCCGTCGTCTTTCCTTGTCAAGATAATTACGCGAGGGAACTTTTGTATGTGGAAGCAACCTTGGAGCTAGTTAACAAGGGGAACGTAGGCTATAGTAGCAGCTACAGAGGCTTGATAGAGCTAATGCCTACATGGGCAGGCCAGGTTGGATTTCTAGCTATGTTAATAAGAGGCACTGTCGGTCGATTAGTATTATAGCACGACGTCTAAAGATAAGAGATAAGCTGCGATACGTACCGCCACTGATGAAAAAAGGTAACCCGTTCCTATATCAAAGGCTCTGTGGGCGAGCTGTTCATGGCGATGCCCGGGAGGGGTATCTGTAAGAGGACGTGAAGAGGACTCGTGATGCTAAGACCAGAGCTACACTTGTAGGCTAGGCAAGATCGATACATATAGATACAAGACGACTCCAAAGTACAGCTCCGATACGTGCTGTCCGAGGGGTCCACGCGGATGGATAAAAATGAGGTAAAGACTCGAAGAACTGTGATCTGGACTTGTTGTTGGAAAGGGCGATTGGCGTGTCGTTGGTCCCTTCAATGGGATTCAGTGGTGCATGTTGAATGTTATGGGCGGGAGGAGGCTTTTTTGATCGCCAATGTTCTGGGCGTCTTTGGTGTTCTGGAGCCTGGAGCCTGGAGCCTGGACATGGATTAACTTTGTTTTGTTTATGGCGCAGAGCTTCCTTGACCTCAATTGAGAAACAAAGCAGCCGATATATTCACACCGTGCACCAGGCCCCAGAGCACGACATACTGGCACGGTCCTAGCACATGCTCTACTGCGGGCTGCACACAGTACCAACACAGTGGAATTTTGATGCAACCATGGAATCTACAGTAAAACAGCGAGCTACTTTGTACCGTAGCCCTCCTATTTTATTTTATTTTATTTTCTAATGAGATGAGATTGAAAGGCTTCGGCCAGCCAGTGAGCAACACGACAAAGCAAATGCCAGGGCTAGCGACGGATCTCGCAATCTGGCGGCGCTCGCAGCGTCGGCCGCTGTCATTGGACCCGGCTGGACATTGCACTCACTGGAGGCTGCATATCGAAGACTGTCGAGTTACTGCTTACACCCGCCCGTGCAAATGCTACCGAGGTCCCTTGGCATACTCTGATAGAGCAGAACCTGAGTGATGGCTTGATTCCGGGCTAGAACATGCCGGAGAGAAGACTGGCCGTGCATGTCTGTCTGGATTGCCAGAGGACAAGCATCTAACGACAACCACAGTACGTGATAGATATGCATACTTGTAGAAGGCGCATAGGGAAGACTAGCCGGCGACCTTGCCTCGATGCTATGCTTGCATTGTTAGCTTGGCTGCTTTTCAGGGCAACCCCACCTTTGTCTGGTCCAGGGTCCGCTGGGCATTTACTGGCTGCAGCGGCCTAGCGTGCCTATACTACATGCTAATAGTACTTGCAGGTGCCAGCTATTATCGCATAGTGCATCTGCAGATAAGGCTTACTGTTCCTACGGCGTCAGATTTTACAGCACCTGTCTCTAGCGCCTGGGTCGCCCTGAAGCGCCGTTTTGTTTTTTGCTCTCTGTGGTCTAGCGGGCCTATCAGCGTCACCATTTGCCGTCTTCTCTGCTATGATGGGATAGCCAAGTCCGCTTTTTCCTCTTCTTTTTCACACTGTCTTTCTCTTTTGGCTTTCTAGCCGGACTGAATACTGGCTCTATCTTGCTACCGCTATTCTTCTCTTTTAGTTGGGCCTTTTGTTGTCGTTAGGACTGCCGTGTTCTGGCCCTGCAACCCTGCCAACCATCCGCTGTAGCAGTCCTCTCTATCATCTCGAGCCGTCTTTATCTTCTGTTCTCTGTCACTGTTTTGTTTTCGTTCCCTTGCCTTGCTTGTAGGCGGCTTGCAGGCAAAACCTCGCGCACCCTCTCGTCATACAAAGCATAGCGGCGCATTGCTACATTCTCTATCTCTCTACGCCTTTTCTATATACTCTCGTTTGTCGCTACTCTTATCCTGTGCCCTCGCCAGCTCGCACAATCCCATCGCATAGCTACTGCTTTTGTCCTACCGAATCGATTCGCCAAAGCCATCCGCGCGCCGCCAATTTTTCCATCACTTTTCCTATTCCTGATATCATTGCGGCAGTCGACCTTCCTGCTGCTTCAGATGCGAACCCTCGAACTGTTGCCCGCTCGCTTTTATTTATCTTCTTCACTGTCGCCTTCCTGTCTACCTCGCCCGGACCATGTGCTCACGATCCCGATATACGTCGCCTAGTAGCCGGTTATAACACATATTCTGCCCTAGGGTGTCCGCCACTTCCTCATCTGCTTCTTTCACGCCCATCTTCGGTCTTGCATTGCCCACCCGCGTGCTGCACCACTCTTCTACGACTGCTTCTGCGACCTCTTCTACGCTCTCGCCTTGCCCCTTGCACTTGTCTTTAATTGGCCCCTCTTAAAGGTTTCTTGTTGCCCTTCAAGATTTCCCTGTGTCTTGGTGTCTCACCGGCCTGTTCTTCTGTGACTTGCTTTTCTACACTTGCTCTGGCTGACCTCCGAGGGACAGAAAGAGACAAAGCTTGTGCATGCCTATATAGCATACAGAGTTGTTTGTGTGCGCTCTTATAAGCCGTTGCCACTGTCAGGCCAACCCGACTGACTACCTGACTAAACGTTACAACCACCCTCTCCCAAACCTAATTGTCTGTTTCTCTTAAGACTGTGCAAATCCTTTTGTATCGTGAACTTCCCACCTTGATTTCGCATACTTGGACACTCCATCTGCAAACACTTGCACCGTCTCGTCTTATACTTGGCCTGGTAGAACATATCTCGGCATCGCTACACACTGCCCACTCTCGCTACTACTATTGTTTCTAGTATTCCATATCCCATATATCATTCTCACTGCTTGGGCCGGATGAGTCGAGCTGTTCAAACCGCTTGATCCCTGGTCACCGACGCTTGACGTCGCCTCTCATCCGGCAACATGTATCACTCCAACTATATCCCACTCGATGGCAACGCTCAATTCAGCGGAAACCTGGGGGGCCTCTCGTCAGACTCTCAGTCTGGGATGGACATTAACGGTGGCCAGTTCAACTTCCTACCCGGCTTAACTACCGGCATGGACCTGGATTCTATGAGCCAGAGTCTTTCACAGACAGACGATAGCCAAGAGTCACAGCCATCACGAGGCGTTTCCAACCTCATTGCCCGCTTTGAAAACAATGCCAACATAGTTCCCTCGAGAAAACGGAAACCAAGCTCGCCCAGAGAAAGCCAACAGCCGCCGCCTCACCCACCTCAACCGAGCCAACACGTCATGATGCAAAGCCAGCAGCTCCAAAACACTTTCCAGTCTAATATGCACAAGAACATGCAGCAACATCCACGGCAGATGAGCCAGTCTAGTGGCAATGTATCTAGTCCAGTCTTTTATGCCAACCAGACCTCTGTTGCCGAGTTCGGATCTATCAATGCTATGAAGCAGCAACAACAGCAGCAACAACAGCAGCAACAAGCAAGCCACTTGGCTAGACAACCGAGGCAGCAATCTTTCTCAATGAACCATCCAAGCAACCCCATGGTCTCCAGTCCGATCGACCAGACACCCACCAATCCCGACTATACCACTATCTTCAGACCTCACAACTCGCCTTTCTCGCCAATGGTGTCGTCTCCGCAGATGGCAATGCAACCAACGACGAATCAAAGCGATCCCTTTGCAGCCTTGAATCCCGTTCGCATGGCCAGTCCATATGCCCCGGAACACATGTCACCGTTTAATTCTACCTATAACCAAGTGCCCGCTCAGCAAATGCAGTCAAATATGGGCTTCACGGAGCTTAACTCGCCTGCCGCGCAAAATATGAACCTCATGTCTTCGTCATTTGGTAATCTGCAAAACCCTTCGACAACAAATGATCCCTTCGGCACTGATCTCATCTCATTTGACAATATAAATAACACCAATATGGATGTTATGAGCGACTCTGCCTTTGGGGCCATGGATAATGCGGGCTTTATGGGGAACAATGTTCGCATTAATAGCCTGCCGTTTCAGCAAACCTCGCCTTTAGGCATGGGAAACATGGCTGTAAACGGCATGTTTATGGCACCCAATGCGTCTCTGAGCTCCCCTCAGCAACCTATGCAACAAACAACCCAACAGTCATCATCGCAGCAGTCAATTCGCCCCCCACCGCCAGCTTCCCATAAGCAGACCACTTCTCATGCCTCCAACGGTAGCACTCCAGGCTTCAATATTTGGAAGCCTCCACAGCAAAAGCCGGCTAAAGCTCCTCCGTTACCCGCTAGACCGTCTACTGTTGTTGCGCCGACCTTTCTGGTTGCCCAAAAGACCGCTGGCGGTGATACTATCATGGGCCAACCCCAGGCAAACTTCAAGCAACAACAAAGTCCACCAAAGAAACCCCCACGGCCACGACCAGACACTGTGTCTCGGCCCTCGATCAATGTCATAACAGCCTTCAATCCACTCGACTCCAAATCGCCACAACCTAACGTTCCGGTATGATCCTGTTAATTTGATACATTGCGTGAGATCAATATTAACAATATGTACTTAGGCTGAAACTATTCGAGACAAGCCAGCCCCTCCACCACGGCCAACTGCCTCTAAACCCACTAGAGAACAAGTACCTGCTGAGAAATGGGAACACTATAAAGGCATCATCCGTCAGTTGTATCTAGATGAAAGACGGCCATTGAAAGAAGTCATGCAGCTTATGGCAGACCGACACGAGTTTCATGCTACGTACGTACATGTCCATATATGTATCTATCTCACCATCACTAACACATCCACCCTACAGTCCGAAGATGTACAAGACGCGCTTTTCCCAATGGGGATTTGCCAAAAACAATACCGAAGAGGAAGTCAAGCGTCTCTTGTCCATCAAGTTCCAGCGAGATGCCGAAGGCAAGACATCCGAATTTGTTCGTAATGGCCGCGTCGTCAACATCCGAACTTATCTCAAGCGTAAGGGCAAGACTGAGCTCGACCTCTATCAGACTGACGCCAACACGGATCTGCCTGGGCACACTCGCTGCCGTACACCTCCTCCATTGCCCAATCTTCCGGGCCACGTAGCTGCAGATGTCAAGCGGGTACAAGAGACCATCACCAGTCATATGCACAAGGCGTTTCTTCTTTGTAAAGAAATGCAAGGTGATATACCCATTCCATGGTCAAGCACCATGTTCTGGGGCGCACCATCAAGTGAGAAGTTGTGGGAAGCTAATGAATGCCTCCGTATTGGCGATCGGGAGGGCGGTCTAGCAGCCCTAAGCGATGGACTAACCACTCTTGATAATGATCTGAGGACTATGGTCATGACACCTCAAATAATCAAAGAGCTTTTGCTGGGTCTCGTCAACCGTGAAGAGGCAGTCGTTGGACCATTGTGCAAGGCACTCAACAGCTGGGCTTCAAAGCTGGACAAGACACATCCTTTGCGACCCATATTCCTAACCTTGTATCCCCTTGAACAGGAGCATGGCGCAAAGACTCTTTCAGATGTAATCTGGACAACAATGCTTTCATTCATTGATGACCTAGAAGCCATATACGGACATCAGGATCCGTACATGTCGATTGTACTTCTAGATCTAGTTCAGATTGCTCAGCTGCGACACATGGAACGTCGAGCAGAAGACCCTGAAGCTGAGCCCGATCAAATCCTTGCCGAGTACCACAGCAAGATCGCTACCATAACGCAAAAATTGGATGACTACTCGCATGAGGTCCGTAGCACTGAAGGCCCTCATTCGCCCAACATTGCTGCTTTGCAATACATGATGCTGCAGATGAAGCATGCCATCGCTCCTGGTGACCTGCCAACGTTCCAGGTTGCTCACGAACTTGAGCGGCAAATGCGCAACAGTGGCTCTCTGTTCGAGAGCCGCAAGGTCACAAATTGCTTCCATGACCCTATCAAGAAGCTCCCTAATGTCCCACGTTGTCGCCACAAGTATGACTCCATTATCAACTTGTTATCACAGTACGTTGGTATCACCTTTATGTTCTACTTTGATGATGAAATGCATCAGGTCGACCATGTGGCAGCTAGATACCACCAACAAGACAACTTTGGTGGCTCTAGCCAAAACTACCAGAACCCTCAAGACGCTCTGGCTGCTGCCTTTGATATGCAGTCTGGATTATCCGGGGGCTTCGGCTGGGTCTAAGCTGATCTGATTATAAAGCTTACTCTACGCCCGCCTGTGGTTAGGCTTACTGTACACAAATCCTTTTCTTCTTCTCTTCTTGAACGCAAACTCTGAAGCGGGCGTAAATTTTCTCTGTTTGCGCCAAACTCACACTTCTGGGTTCGGCGTTGATAGCGGTTATTTCTCTTCGGGGTTTACGTTCCATCTTTTACCATTTACACGTCCTTTTATTTTTGTGTTTTTTTGCTTGCAAATATATTGGGTTCAACAAGCCCACCCCTCATGTACAACAAGAACAACATTAGCAAATCTACTTTGCACTATTTTGCCTTTGTTTATGCTATTTTCTTTTGTCTTTCTTATGCCCCCTCTAGTCATTTACAGCATCTCTTAACTCTAGTAGCCTTCCTGTTTGACGGGCTGAGATGTCAGGATTGGTAATATTCTAGTATAAAGGTCGACATCATGTCATGTTATCTCGATCTGCCAGCCATCTCCCTGTATATTTTCTCACCACAGCTTTTGTTCCACTATAGCGATTTCCCATTTTTCTTTCAGTTTTCATACTTTTCATTACTGTTTCTTCACATCCACTTAGATGTATCTGAATCTATTTTTTTGGTACGGAGAAAAAAACAACATATTCGGATAACATGGTTCTCAGTAGCCTGCATAGTGCAGTACGACGAAGTATTCATCAATATATAATGAAAATGACGATGCATCCATTACCAGTCCCTTTGCCAATCAGCGTGTCTATACTATCAAAGCTACGTATAAAACAGCATGACGACTTACATGTATGCAAGAAACATGCAGCCCATTTCAGAATATGCGCCATTGTAGCAGATGCCTTTGCGAAATACGACGCTTATGGCCAATAAAGGAGCTGAAGGTATTCCGACGACCTGCGTATTTGAACAACGTAACGCAACCTGCTTAATAATGTTAGAATTGTCAGGAATAACAAAGGACAATATCACGCAATGCAATAGATCATAATTGTGTATGAATGCTTTATAGTTTCGGCACAATGGAAGTCCGTTGTATTAGTAAATATTTATATCAGCAGAGCCGACGAGCCGTTGATTCGGAATGCTTCCGTTTCCCACGTAACAAGCTAGTGTTGGAGGCCGGAGTTCACATGTGTAGGCTTTATAGTGGATTTCTAAGCTTCAACGCCACCCCCACCACAGTCGCAACCTTACAGATAGCTATATAACGACGTCTTGTCCCGGCATTATCTACCATTAAAGCTCCTGTTTTATCCTCGCAATTATCCATGACTACCAGACTCGCTTCAATAGCCAAACAGATCTCCAAAATGACCAAGATTCCCACTGATATCCACCTGTACACCCTGGGTACGCCCAACGGCGTCAAGGTGTCCATGCTACTTGAAGAGCTCAATCTCGAGTACAAGGTCACCCGCATCGACATCACAAAGAACGTCCAGAAGGAACCCTGGTTCCTGGCCATCAACCCTAACGGCAGAATCCCGGCCCTGACGGACACCTTCACTGATGGCAAGACCATCAACCTCTGGGAGAGTGCTTCTATCATGCAATATCTTGTTGACCGTTACGATACCGAGCATAAGGTCTCATATTCTTATGGTAGCCGCGAGTACTGGGAGGTCAACAACTGGGTGTTCTGGCAGATGGGCGGTCTAGGCCCCATGCAGGGCCAAGCTAACCATTTTGCTCGTAAGTTGTAATTATATTAATCATTTCTCTATGAGATTACTAACATGCTGCTGCTATAGGGTATGCGCCGGAGAAGATTGAGTACGGTATCAACCGCTACAAGAACGAGACGCGCCGTCTCTATGGCGTCATGAACACCCAACTAGAAAAGTCTACTTCAGGCTTTCTAGTTGGTGATAAGCTCACCATCGCCGACATCGTTAGCATTGGCTGGGTCGGCTCTCACGGTTAGTTTTTTCAAAGCAATGATTTGCAGTTACATCGAATACGCGAACAGTTACTAATGCTTTTTTCTTCTTTTTTTTTCACGATGTAGCTTGGCCCGGACTGTCTCTCGATGAGTTCCCGAGGCTGAAGGAGTGGCTAGAGCGCATGGAGGCTCGTCCTGCGATTGCTGCTGGCTGGGACGTTCCCAACCCACGCCCAAAGCTGAACCTTTCTCCCGAAGAACTGGAGGCTAAGGCGAAGGAGTCTCGCGAATGGATCCAGAAGAGCATGGCTGAGGATGCGAAGAAATAAGCATTTTTATAGCGAGAAGGGAAATGACATGTCAACTCGTTTACACGATGCAGCATATTATAATCAATCAACTAGTCGTATATTAAGTTTCGCCTTCACTTTGCCTCTCTTTTACCTTGAGGGATAATTAGTAATTCATAGTGACGTGTGTAGTGTCAAATGATGACCCAGTGTTTAGCCGGCCAATCTGACGTTCTCAGCCGATCAATAATATAAAATTGGGTACCTGTTTCTGGATTGATAGCCTATCGCACAATTTATTTTCCGTCGCCTGCTTTCTTTCCCTCATCACAACAACATCAATTCAGCTAATCGAAAACTTATCTAAACAACGAAAAAGTCACCACGGAATCTTTCTAGAACCCCATAATGTCGTGGAGAAACCAAGGAATCACCGGTTCCAACAATATTCCCCTGGGAAAGGGTCGTATGCGCTTTGGCGATGAGCCTGGCGGCAGCGACTCAGGCTCTGCGGCCGGTAGAGATTCGCCTGCTCACGACATGAAGCGTGGCCGCAGTCCCGAACCTAGTGCGTAGCGCACCGTTCCCTGCGCCCTTGTTTATCCGTACTAACAATTATGTTTCATAGGAACCGATGCCGATGGCCCTCGTCGCCGCAAGAAGCGCAACCGTTGGGGTGACGCGTCCGAAAACAAAGCTGCCGGTCTTATGGGCCTTCCCACCGCGATCACTGCCAATATGACTAGCGAACAGTTGGAAGCTTATATTCTTCATCTGCGTATTGAAGAAATTGGCCAAAAACTCAAAATCAACGATGTCGTCCCTGCCGACGGTGACAGGTATGTATGCCAAGACACGAGCAAATGGCATGACTCTGCAAACACTAACACATTTCACTCGTCATATAGATCTCTATCACCTGCTCCCCAGTACGACAGCCACGGTCACCGTATCAACACTCGCGAATACCGTTACCGCAAGCGCCTTGAAGATGAGCGCCACAAACTCATCGAGAAGGCCATGAAGACGATTCCCAACTACCACCCTCCCCAGGATTACCGCCGACCTACCAAGACCCAAGAGAAGGTCTACGTTCCGGTCAACGACTATCCGGAACTAAACTTCAGTATGATTGCTAACCCCCTAACCCTCCCCACTAACTATATGCGATTGTTTGCCTCCTTCCTTAATTCTCGACGAGAGTCTGTCTGCTTGACTATCAACTCGCCTGCTTCCCCTACCTTAACAGTTCGTTTATGTTTGGCTCCTCTATAACCATTATCATGGCTTGTCAGGTTTTATCTATATATCTTTTCTAAACTTTCTGTCTTGGACGAAATAACCGAGAGCAGCCTCACTTGCGCGATACTTACCACCCCGGCTTGTTCTAACCTAACTTGCTTTTTTTTTTTTGTTCATTGCTTTTTGTTTAACTTACTTGATACTTAACCGACTACTCACCAAGACTGTTGAATTATGACCCAAAAACTAACACATAGGCTTTACTAAGTTGGTTTACTGATTGGCCCCCGTGGTAATACCCTCAAGAATATGGAGTCTGAGTCCGGCGCAAAGATTGCTATCCGTGGTAAGGGCTCCGTCAAGGAGGGTAAGGGACGGTCTGATGCCGCTCACTCTAGCAACCAGGAAGAAGATCTCCACTGTCTCATCATGGCAGACACCGAAGAGAAGGTAGAGAAAGCCAGAAAGCTAATCTACAATGTTATCGAGACTGTAAGTTGCATTAATTATTTTCCCGTTTATCATTATCCATTATCACTCCATAGGTACTAATTTTCCTAATAGGCTGCGTCTATTCCTGAAGGTCAGAATGAGCTCAAGCGTAACCAGCTTCGTGAGCTTGCTGCTCTTAACGGTACTCTTCGTGACGATGAGAACCAAGCTTGCCAGAACTGTGGCATGATTGGTCATCGCAAATATGACTGCCCTGATAAACCTAACTACACTGCCGGTATCATCTGCCGTATCTGTGGTAACGCAGGTCACATGGCTCGTGATTGTTCTGATAGACCTCGTGGAGCTAACTGGCGCGACGGTCCTCGGGGAGCTCGTGCTGCCATCACCCAGGGTGATGCTGTCGACCGCGAGTATGAGGTAAGGACTTCTCACAATCCCCTTTCATCAAGATCCAAATACTAACATGTAACAGCAACTCATGCAAGAAATTGGTGGAGGCTCTTCCAATGCTGCGCCAGCTCGCATCGAGGCTGGCCCCGGTGGCTATGAAAACGGCGGCTCTGAACGCCGTGGTGGCGACAACCCCAAGCCCTGGCAAACACAGCCTACTGGCGGCCCTGCTCCCTGGAGATCGCGCCGTGATGATTCTAACAATGATCAAGGAAGTGGCGGTGGTGGTCCAGCTCCCTGGGCCCGTGACAGACGTCGTGATGACTACGATGGTGATCGCGACCGTCGGGATCGTGACCAGCGTGGTGACCGCGGTGATTACGGCGGTGATCGTCACCGTGATAGAGATAGAGGCGATCGTGGAGATCGCAACGACCACTACGGAGACAATAGCTACAGCTCTAGCCTACCTCCCCCTCCTCCTAGCGTACCTGCACCCCTCGCGCCCGGTGCTAGTGCCGGTGCCAATGGTGCCGCGCCCTGGCATCAGGCTCCTGCAGCTTCAGGTTATGGAGCTTCTGCATACGGCGGTTACCCCGGTTATGCAGCTTCTGGTACTAACATGAATGCTCCCCAGGGCATGCACGCTCCTCCCGGCATGGCTGGCCTGAATGATCTGATCTCACAGTACTCTGGCGGTTCAAGTTTACCACCTCCTCCCCCTCCTTCGTCATCGGCCCCCCCTCCACCTCCGGATGCTCGCCCTCCCCCCCCTCCTCCCGGAGCTTAAACTACCGTCAGCAAAATGTACGAAAGTGCTAGCTGTAACTATTCGTAGAAGCACGACGTAGCACATCTTGCAAAAAAAGAAACAAGACCTAGGCGCCTTACAATCGAACTAACCCGTCACGATAAGCAACTAACTTTTGCCATGGCCGGCTCAGACAAAGTGTTTTGGCCCACGAAGATCATCAGGCAACTCCTGTTAACTTATCTAGCCTTTCACGCTACATTCGTATTAACCCCCAATAGGCGAGAGGGCCTCTTTGTTATTTAATTATATTCTGCAGACGCGATTAGGAGGGATTGTTTTCTATTTTGCTTCCAAGGAGGACATCAACGATGATGTCAATGAAAAACAATTGATTTGACTTGCTTGCATGGTACTAACACTAATTGATATACTTACTACTAACAAAAAAAACTTCGGTTCTTCTACTGACAGCTAAATATTTGTATTCATGGTTAATTTGTTTTGTACAGGCAACGTAGTGCCCGTTGACCCTAAATCAAGTTACCAGTAGCTTTGAATATATGATACCATATTGAATTATACTGAAACTAGAGTCACGATAGATGTCTTTTCTGTCGTGTCGGATCTTCACAAGTAATTTAGGAAATATATGTATGTACAAATACGCATCAAAGTGATAAGTGTACCTAAGGTTGTACGATGATTATATCTCCATAATAGTGTCCATTGGCGCTGAAATAAGCCGCTGAAAGGTACTGATGCACGCTAAAGATGTGCTGTAGCCCCCTGTCAGGCTCATAGGCTTTGGCCCCGCCAGGGAACTAAACGATGCGCCCTTGCGTTGCGTTCTTCTACGAATCTCATCATCTAAAATATATGTCGTGTCATTGATGTTTACTTTTTTCTCATGTTTGTTTTTTCCTCCGTTTGGCATATATAGTACGGCGCTGCTAAATCTTTTTGTATCTTCTAGCCTCCTTTTCTAGCAGACATCATTTCGCGTTTCAACAGTACGTGATATTGTCTGTTGACGAGAAATTCTCAAATAAAGAACAGCATCGAGCCACTCCCATCTTCTGCTTCGCGACACCAAATGATTGCTAGACAAACGAGCCTTTCTTGGTCGCAATAGCTATCATCGACATATAAAAAACAAAAACGCAAGAAACAGATAAACAAACGGAGGCTGTCTAGTCGAAATTCCAAACGCCAAAGATACAACAACACTTGAGGTGCTACCAATATCAAGACTAGCGTCCGTTCAGCTTATGAGCGCACAGATTGCAACATTAAGACTGTGAAAGCTTAGTTCGCTTTTTTTTTTCCTTGTCTTGTTTCTTCGTCATCACAAGCACTTCACAAACCCCCGCCACAAACTAATAAATAGGTCGTGAGACGCAGTGTCTGTTGATACCAGCAACAGCCAGCTAAATCCAACAAGTGTACTTCTCCGAATCGATATAATACCGCAACATTCCATAGCTAGCGACTGTACTTTGTTTCTATTCCTTTCGAAGTGCGCAAAAAATCGCGACCAAAACACCCCTCCTCCAGCGCAGAATAGAGCACGCCTCTCTATCTAATTCCTGCTTGTTCGGGCCCATCAACAACGGCAATGGGGAATCCCTTCGCCTTCCGCCCGACCCAGGTCACATTCTGGCTAGTTATAGTATATCTCGGCCTCTGGATTCCCAGTATCTTTGTCCACGAATCAGTTCCTGCAGCGCCGTCACCGAGCGATCTAGAGACTCTCGCCGGCACAAATGTCACAGAGGCATGGCTCGATTTGCTAGAGATTACTAAGCAGTACCACCCATACGCATCGCATGCGAACGACGATGTGCGCGACTACCTCATGCACCGCATAGAGGCAACTCTGGATCGCAACGGCGTCCAGTTCGCTTCTGAGAAGATCGGCGACCAGGCAGGCCTTTATAGGTATGTATATGTACTACTATCATATAGTATATCAACCCACCCTCTGTACATCACGTTGACTAACATATGCTGCCAACTCTAGTCCCCCTGGGAAATCTTTGACCAATGCTCCGGTCGTTGTGTTCAGTGACATGCTCTCTAATGTCACCACTGGAACCGCGGTTCGCAATGTTCCTGGCTACTGCTCTCTAGGCCATTATTTTGAAGGTTCAAACATATACGTCTACATCCGCGGCACCGAAGATGAGCCCGGCCAATGGTGGGACAAGGCGCCTGTGCCCGGGAAACCCTACGGTGGCAATGGCGTGCTTGTGAATGCGCATTTCGACAGTGTATCGACTGGATTTGGCGCCACGGATGATGGCATGGGCGTCGTATCAGTACTGCAGATCATCAACCACTTCACTCAGCCAGGCAACCAACCGAAGAATGGCCTGGTGGCCATGTTCAACAATGCCGAAGAGGATTATCTATGGGGCGCGCGTGCGTTCGGAAAGAGCCCGCTGATGCCGTTCATCCACACCTTCCTCAACCTCGAGGGCGCTGGTGGTGGCGGCCGTGCCGTACTCTTCCGTACATCTGATGCACAGATCACCAAGCCTTATGCTGCCTCGAAACATCCATTCGGAACTGTTATTGCTGCCGAGGGCTTCCGCTCTGGTGCTATCCAAAGCCAAACAGACTACGTGGTTCTGGATGGTGTTTATGGCCAGCGTGGTCTTGATTTAGCCTTTTACAAGCCTAGAGCTAGATATCATACGAACCAAGATGATGTGCGTCATGCGTCTACGGGAAGTCTGTGGCATATGCTCTCGGCATCTATCTCTACCCTCGATGGCTTGACATCTGACGTTAGCAGCACGTTCACTGGTCCGCGTTCAGACCGCCGCGAAGATCTAGTGCAGAATGGCCGCGGAAAAGACGGTGTTTGGTTCGATGTATTTGGCTCCAAATTTGCTCTATTCGAACGTCAGGGTCTCTTCGCCTGGTCGCTTACTCTCGTAGTTACCGGCCCGGTGATTCTCTCCCTAATCACCATCATTCTCGTCCGTTTTGACAAATACTACTTGTTCACATCGTCAGTTCGTGTGCGCGACGTCGATACTATCCATACTATCATGATCGATGGCTTCCGCGGCTTCTTCCGGTTTCCCGTAGCGCTTGGCTTCACCTCTATCGTTGTTGCCGGTATAGCTTTCCTCGTTAACAAAATCAACCCTCTGGTGGCGTATAACAGCGAATACTCTATATGGGCCATGATGGTCTCCCTCTCGCTAACCACTTTATGGTTTGTGCTACGCGGTGCTAATATGTCACGTCCTACCGCGCTTCATCGAACCTATGCGCTAATGTGGCTTTACATCTTCACATGGTTCATCACTATTGGGCTCTCTATTGCTGAGAGTCAGTGGCGCGTGGTTAGTGGATACTCGCTAGTAATGATGCACTCGACTGTGTTTGTTGCATTCTTGATCGGCCTTCTTGAGCTATTCAGCCTTCCTAGCAAGGAGGTATATGCCCTACGCTTCCATGAACTGCGTCGTGCCATGGCGCACCTCCACAGCAATGACGCCGACGATGAACTCATCTCTCCTACGCCGGGCGAGATCGATAGCCGCAGCCTCGCTTCAGAATACCCCGAGCCCATTCCCGCCAGTGAAGAAACCCCACTACTTGGTGGTGTTGGCGCTGTTCCAGGCAACTCGAGAAGTTTCCGCACCACCTTTGCAACAGGATATCGCCGCTCCATGTCACTTGTTATCCAACGCCACCAGGCGTCTCACACGCAGGCATATCCTCATGAACAGGCGTGGTCGTCTGATCTTTGCACTTGGACGTGGCTTCTCCAGCTAATTATTATTGGCCCTGTAAACCTCATGTTCTTGGCTCCTACCGGACTATTCCTTGTTTCATCTATGAACCAAACTGGTGCTGATGGCTCTAATCCCCTGATTTCCTACGCTTTCACTGGATTTTTCGCTATTCTCATGAGTGTTCCTACCCTTCCTTTCTTACATCGTTTGACTTCTCGTCTGCCTCGTTTCCTTGCTCTTGTCTTCCTATTTACTTTACTATACAACCTATATGCATTCCCCTTCTCTGCTCAGTCACGTTACAAGGCTTACTTCCAGCAAAGCGTAGATCTTGATACTGGTGTCAGCACTGTCCGTCTCGATGGCCTAGAGCAATACATTCGCCCCATTATTGCTACGATTCCCGCTTCGGCAGGAGAAGCTGTTGTTTGTGACAACAAGGACAGTCGTGTTGGTCTCGTAGGCTGCAAATTCAACACGACAAACAAGCCATACACCATTCCAAACCCTGTTCCTGGCCAAGTTGGTGTCTCTCAAGACTTCATCTCGATCAACGTCACTCGCGCCACTGGTAGTGTACGCAAAGCATCACTTAACATCAATGGAGCTAACACAAAAGCCTGCTTTGTACGCTTCAACAGCCCTATGTCTAAATTCAGCGTTGTTTCTGGCGGGGCCTGGGATGAGCGTTTCTCTCCTGTCCCAGAAGAAATATGCCAGGTCAAGCTGTGGCGTCGCGACTGGGAGAAGAGTTGGACTCTAGACGTTGAATGGACACCAGAGGCTGAAGAACATGTGGCTAATGGTGCCAAGAAGCTAGGTGGCCAGGTCGTGTGTATCTGGGCTGACGCCAACTGGAAAGGCAATATCCCAGTCTTGGACGAGCTGTTGGCGTTTGCGCCGGAGTGGGCGGCTATCACAAAAAGGGCTGAGGGCCTAGTTGAAGGTGTGCGGACGTTTACACTTTGAGAGAATGTGTGACACGATTTTGGTTGACACGCTCTTTGTATATTGGTTTTCTTACTTTACTCGTCGTTCTTGTTTGTTTCTTATAGTTTCCGCTTCTATTATCTTGTATGACTTGCTTCTTTATATCTCTACGTTGTTGTTTACTTTAGCTTTTACTTTCATCAGCACAATACCAATACTATTAACCCTTAAACGTTGTCATATAACCCTATACTTAGCTACATGATATCATAATATGTAAGTAATTTATTTTTACGTTACTACACCAATGAGCTATAAGTTCTGTATTCTCCTTATCCACCCATATACCAAGTGCTTAATTGCTAGACTTCTTGGAATTCTCCAAGAACCTTCGTGCCTCAGCCCAAAGTTCTGACTCCAAATCACCTTCAACCTTATCGCTACGGCTATTTAACCAAGCGGTATCAAACTTGCCGAACGCACCCACACCATTAGGACTTAATGTAGCCTTGCCCTGACGTTCTTCCAAATCGATGATTCCTGCTTCCTTGAGACCCATGATCTGGCGTTTCATTTGAATGTCGACGGTATGTAGCGTCGTTAGAAGGTTATTCATAGCGTTGCAGAATGCAGCCGTTTGCTTTTTGGCCTCTGTTTGAGGTTGCTCGGATTTTTGGTAACCCACAGCACTGAGCGCCTCGCCTGTATGATCCATAAGCTTCACAATGTTCTATGGTCGGCGAGGTAATTGTTAGTAACTGGAAGTGAGATGCTGAATATGAATTATGAGTGCGAGGTTTCATACCTTGTCAATTTCTCCAAGCTGTTCGATGCGCTCGGGAATGGTGAAAGGGACCATGATGTTCTCCGTAGAGGAGACACCAGTCATATCAGTGTCCATTATATAAAATCGATATTATTCTGCGGTAATTGATAAAATTCACATGCCAGGTGGACATGCGATAGTTACGAAGGTGACAAATGGATGAAGCTTTGTCACGTGTGCTCATATTGAATAGAGGGTTACCAGGGTTAGTATGGTAATCGGATAAACTACGGAAGAATTATGATGTTCTGTGATCTCGCAGCAGATCGCGACCAACGTCAACTCATTAGGGCTAACATTGCCATCGTTTTGACCATCATTATTTCATCAAAATATCTTCCTACCGAAGCCAAAACTCACTTGCCAGGCTTGTTTATCTCCTCAGATACCAATTGTACTTCTTGTGGCCTTTCGACTACTGTTGTGTTGACCCATTCGCACAGCAAATAGACCTTACTATCAGACCGCCCCTAGACCCTAAATTTGCGACCAACGCGCCTGTGCTGGATAATTCAGGACGGAAGAAGCTACGCGCTGTATCTCGGTTTCGAATACTCCTTTGTTGATTGCTTGTCTAGTTGGAGAAGGAAGAGAAGAGAACAGAAGAGAAAAAAAAAGACAAAGCAAATACAGCTCGAAAAAAGACACACATAGGGACATTTCATATTTAGTCACCAAAATCCTGGGATTAACATGGCTACTGCTCCCATTGCTGCTCAGGCTGTAGGTGCGCCTGTGGCTGCTCCTGCACAACCGCCAATGTCAAACCAGAATCTCAATCAAATTGTAAGTCTCTGCACCTATCTTGGTCCTTTTTATCATAGTATCAAGTCTTCTTATACTATATTCGCATCGCAATATCCCATCCCTGGAGTATCATCTTAAGGCATCTTCGTTGTGCTATATTCCTTGTCTGCACTGGCCTTTGGTGTCACATAATGCACATGATGCTGCTACATTGTGTTATCTCCCGCCAATTATCATATTATTTTGATGCTCAGAACAAAAGCCTCTTACACAAAATGAGATTTAATATGGTTGGGAAAACAGAACATATATTTATTCATCCTTATAATTCGTTATGATTACATTTTGGTCCCTGTCCGAACTACCATGTTTGTTGCGTTTTACGCCTTGGGCCAAGTCACTGAGATCGGGCAACGATACTACATAACTTGGGCTATTCCTACTAAATAAATACTCTGTCTTTTTCTCTTTCTTCGTCTATCTTCTTGATTTCACTTACACGAGAATTTATCATTCCTTATCCCTATGGAAGTACACACAGATCCCATTACTAACAGCCATTTGCTTGCTCAGGTCACGGACTATCTTCTCAAAAGAGGGTATACCCGCACGGAATTGATATTTAGAGATGAATCTAAAAATATTGGCCCTGATGGCCGACCGATACATGATGACAATGAGCTCATGGGACCAAAGAAGTACCAAAAAGCTTTTGTTCTGCTGCGAGATTGGGTAGAAAATAACCTAGAAATCTACAAGGTAAGTCCTCCCAAGCATTAAATACATTGGTCCTAGTATTGACCAACATATGTATAGTTTGAACTCGGCAAACTGCTGTGGCCTTTCTTTGTGTATGCCTGGATTGAGCTACTAGAGCAAAACTATCGTGACGACGCCAAAAACTTCTTGGGTATTGTCAAGCCATTTTTTGAGCGTCATCATGAAGATGATCTTCGTCTTTTCAGTACGATAACAACCCCCGACCAAATCAAGGAGAACAGAATTATGCAGCTGTACAAAAACAGCAAGTATAGAATTCCTTTGAACCAAGCCATCGTCGGTTCTTTGTTCCATTTCCTTGAGCGCGAGAGTGATAATGGCGGTGCTATCATCAGCTATGTCGTACAACACTACTGCCAAATCGATTCGGTTTCTCGTGGCCCTATCGAGCCATTTAGTTTCGAAGCCATCTATCGCCGAAGCCAAGGATTGGATCTGGAAGATGTCGATCGCGATGAAGGCATTCCCGGGCACTACACCGGATTATCCAACAAGGATGTGTTGACGACTACCACCCCATTGAAATTAGGACCATTACCTATGGAAGAAGGCCTGAAAGACGATGTTCGTGCCGAGCTGGAGGAGGAAGATCAGCGTAACCCACCTGTCATCGGCGTTCCATCGCTTAGCGATGAATTCGAGCGTCGCATTAAGAGAGAAGAAAGCACAGATGTTCCTAGCCGTAACGATCTTCCTCTTCCCCCATCAAGAGCTCGCGATGTAGTCATGGAAATGCAGAAAGTCCGCGAAAATCGGGATAGATTCAAGATGGACAGCTCATCTAGCGGTGTCGGACCTGGCGTCAGTGCGTTGATGTACACCTTTCACAATACTTGTGGCATGTAAGTAAAACGATACTACAAACATATGTGAACGAACTGAAGTTGTCTAACGCATCTAAAGGGTCTCTTGTCTTGAGTTCTCTCCAGATAACAAGCTTGCCGCCATTGGCACAATGGACTCATACATTAGAGTATGGACTCTCGATGGATCACCATTAACTACTCGTATGGCGGATGAAAAGGATCTCAAGATCAACAACCGCAAACTAATTGGCCATTCTGCGCCTGTTTTTGGCCTCTCCTTCTCGGATGGCACTGCCAAGTGGGACAGCACCCCCTTTGGCAACGAGGGAAAGACAGCGCCTGCACCTTTAGATACCTCTACTAGGCTACTCCTATCTTGCTCTGCTGATGGTCAGATCCGTCTCTGGTCTTTGGATACATGGACATGTCTGTGTGTATACAGAGGTCATACCGGCCCAGTTATGCGTGTGAAATGGAGTCCTCAGGGACATTATTTCCTTAGTGGCGGCTGGGATCGCACTGGACGTGTCTGGATGCAAGACCATGCTTCAGCTCAGCGTCTTTTAGTTGGACATGACACTAGCATCTCGGCTATCACCTGGCACCCCAACGGTATGTATGTGTTCACCGCCTCAGATGAGACGGACAAGACCATCCGCATGTGGTCTGTCGTCACCGGTGAATGTGTACGTGTATTCACAGGTCACTCCGATTACATTGCCACACTCGAATGTTCGCCCAACGGTAAATTGCTGGTCAGTGGAGACAACGCAGGTAATATCTTCTATTGGGATCTTGACAAGGGAACTCGTATCAAACGATCCCGTGGCCATGGCAAGGGTGGCATTACTTCACTCAGTTTCGGAGTTGAATCTACTGTTCTGGCTTCTGCCGGTCATGATGGTACTGTCCGTGTCTGGGATGTGAACATGCCTGCTCAAGGCCACAAGGCAAATAACCAGGCCCAGGTTATTACTGTCAACTCTGGTGAGACCGCACCCAAAGGTGCTTCTGCCACATCCAATGGTGAAACTGCGCGTAACGGTGCTAATGGTCAGACAAATGGAAACTCGTCGTCTAACACGGGTGTCAATGGTACAGGTGCTACAGCAGGAACTGGAAAGCGCAAAACGAAGGAAGTGACTATCACAGCGGATCAGATCTCTGCTCTGCCTACTAAACAGACCCCAGTGCTCAAGGTCCAATTCACGCGCATGAATTTGGTACTGGCTGGTGGCTGCTATGATCCAGAAAGGTGAAGCGTGTAGTATAGATGGATGGTTTATAACAAGGAGATTGGAGTCACCATAATATAATAATAACAAGAGAGGGCTCAAAATACGCAACAACGCATAATTTATACCAACTTACATACCTACTCTCAACCTTCAATTTTGTCTTGAATAGCTATCAAAAATATGATGTCATGTAAATAAAGCCTTGCGTATTGAAATCAAGTTCCTGGAAGGTGCGCATCCTTGCGGCAAGGAGTTGCGTTTTAGCAATTACAGAGGGGTTGCATATGTACATCTCATGAGGTAGTTTTGCTAAGAAATGTTATGTACACAATAAATGCGAAGCTCACCTCGTCATTAACATTACACGTTATTGATCAATCATTATAACTCGCCGCAGAGTTTTTTCTATCTGCCTTCGAGCCACAATTTGTTTGTCGGGCAACACAAAATTCAATTGCACCCGAAATCTTGCAGGTTTTCCGAGCCTCCGACACCACTATATCCAAGCTGTTTATAGCTCAAGTAAGCGCCCGCTTACCGAACAACACTAGGCTGCACTATCAGGAACCACCCATTCCGCGCTTCTCCGACATCAATTATTCGCGACCACTTCCAAGCCACAGCTTCGAAAGCTCGCCTTTGCCAGAATGGACATGGAATCCTCGCCGTGGGCTGATGCCGAAACAGATAAGAACCAGGGTTCGTCGACAGCTACTGGAAGCTCAGAACAGGCCATTGAGTCGTCATCATCGTCAAAACAGCCCGCATTCAACGCCGCCACTCAACGCGCTACTCGCTCGGTAGGTCCGCGCCGCCTCGTTGCTCAAGCTCCTAAGCTGCAGTCAGTCGAGGATGATCCGCTAGGACCCCTCGGCCCGCTAGGAGGCGATACCGATCCACTTGCGGGTGATAGCACCCCGAACATCCTCTCTCCGGCCTCGGCCTCTGGCCCTCCATTGCCCCAGAAAGAGCAACTAGTCCTACGCACAACACTTCCGCAACCACAACAGGCTCGCAGAGGCGCCAGCGACCCGCATCACATCGACGATGATATCTCCGAAGCTGTATCGGGCCTGCGTGTTCCGCCACCAGTTGCGGCGTCGCTGCCTAGTCCTCTCCAGCCAAACAACCAGCCTAGCGTCAGCATCGAGCGCGCAGCCAAGCCTACATTCCATATCACAGTTGGCGACCCCCACAAGGTTGGCGATCTGACTAGCTCTCACACCGTCTACTCTGTGCGCACTCAGACGACTTCCAAGGCTTACCGTCAGCCCGAGTTCGAAATCAAGCGCCGTTATCGTGATTTTCTATGGTTATACAACACACTCCATGGCAATAACCCCGGCGTTATCGTTCCTCCGGCACCGGAAAAGCAAGCCCTTAACAGATTCGATACCAACTTTATCGAAAGCAGAAGAGCTGCACTGGAGAAAATGCTCAACAAGATTGCGGCGCATCCGACTCTCCAGCATGATGCAGACCTCAAGCTATTCCTAGAAAGTGAAACATTCAATGTCGATGTCAAGCACAAGGAACGCCGCGAGCCTCTTCCCACAGAAAGCAAGGGAATGTTTGGCTTTGGAATCAGTGTTGGTTCAAGCAACAAGTTCGTGGAGCAGGACGATGTAAGTCCTGAAAAGCGGGCTTTTATTGCTATTTGATACATTCTAACGAACATCCATAGTGGTTCCATGACCGTAAAGTCTACCTCGATGCCCTAGAGGCCCAGCTTCGTGCCCTGATGAAGGCTATGGAGTCAATGATCAACCAACGCAAGGGAATGGCTGAGGCTGCTTCTGACTTCTCCGCTTCATTACATGCTCTTTCAACTGTTGAGCTATCACCGTCACTATCAGGCCCTTTGGATGCTCTTTCAGATCTCCAGCTAACTATCCGCGACGTCTATGAGCGCCAGGAAATGCAAGATATGCTCACCTTTGGTATCATCCTAGACGAGTACATCCGGTTGATTGGCTCAGTCAAGCAGGCCTTTGGCCAACGCCAAAAGGCATTCCATTCGTGGCACTCGGCTGAGTCAGATCTACAGAAGCGTAAGGCATCTCAAGACAAGGTGCTTCGCCAAGGCAAGAGTCAGCAAGACAGAATCAACCAAATCAATGCCGAGGTTGCAGATGCCGAGCGTAAAGCTCACCAGGCAAGAGTCCTATTTGAGGATATCGGCAAACTTATGCGCGCCGAGCTCGATCGCTTCGAGAGTGAGAAGGTCGAAGACTTCAAGAGCGGCGTGGAAACTTTCTTAGAGGGTGCTGTCGAAGCTCAGAAAGAGGTATGTATAGTCTATCTTTCATCGCAACCATCAAATCACTAACACAACTTATAGCTCATCGAGAAGTGGGAAACCTTCCTTGCACAGCTAGACGCTGATGATGAAGATGCCGCATTCTATCGGTCTCCATCTCAAGCCCAAATACCAAATAAGTCTACTGGTAATACGGCTATTGATCGAGCTAGGGCAACGATCAACGATGATTCGGATTAGCTATATATGTGCTTTCTTGTCTGAATTTTTTTTTCAAAGCTGCCTACTTTGTGTCTGGTTACTGGCTATCTTTTTTTTTCTCTAACAAGACATTGCTTATTCTTTTTTTTCATGATTAATTCCCTCCTTATGTCTTTGGTTGTTAATATCCACATTGCAAGTTTCACTGGGCGGTAAACGGTTTTATTCTTTGTTCTCGATGAAATGAAGACTTTGGTATGTAACAGTAATTTTGATCAAAGTGTGCATTTTGGCTTTTATGCTATAAGCTATCCTGTTCTTCGTGTCAATAGTATTTTCCCCGGAGATTGGAGATTGGATGTTGTACAGATAATATGATACATGGCCAAGCCATCTCCCGCATGCTTCCCTCTATATACGGGATAGACCTCGTGAAATTCTCTCTCCATTTGTCGATATGACCCTTCAATTTCCCCAAGTTTCTTGAGTCCAAAGTAGTCGTGTCAGCCATGGACTGAGATGTGGAAACATGGCGTTCGATGGGACATGAAAACGTTATTCATGTCTACACTCGGAAACTCGAACTGGGATTTTGGCCTCGATGTTTACGATGCCTCGTGAGACCTCATCTACATCTACTTCTTTCCGCCCTTACCTTTGGGAGGTGTGTCCTTTACCGGCTTCGCAGGCTCACTAGCAGCGTATCCGGAAATCAGACTGCCCAGGTCGAATTCTGGCTCCGTCTCAACATAGCCCTCCTCGGAGGGGTCCTTGTGCATATCGAAACCACGGCCGTACTTGTCACGGAAAGCAGCCAGCCTACCAGCCTCATCCAGTTCGACGTTCTTCAGAGAACGGTCGGAAGGCTGCCACATGGGATGGTTGCGAGTATCCTTGGTGGAGCGGAAGAGCGGCTGTGGGGAGGTGGTGCGGGCAGTGAATGTGCTACCATCGCTAAGCTGGATCATCTGTGTGAAGGTGTGCGGGCGACGGGGACGACGAATTAGGCGCGCATGGCGGACTTGGTGAAGCACTGTTGATTGGGCGGTAGACTGGCTGAGCACATCGCATACGGAAGACGAGACGGAGAAAGACGTGCTGGTCGTCGTGGGTAGGCGGGCGGTTTGCAATAGAGAATTGCGCGCCAATTGAAGCTGTGATCGCATGGCTAGAGGCTTTATTGGAGGGTCCAGATTATGGGTGGAAGGGAGGACGGTGGGAATAGAAAGAAATTGGAGTGTTAGTAGACCGCTAAGTCAGGCTTTGTGGTACGTCGTGCTCGGCCTCTTCAAATCCATAGCATTAAAGTGAAGTCCAAAAAATATCCCCAAGGCTGGATAGAATAGAATCCGGGCCTAAAGTATTTTGACACCCCGCGAAGAAAGAAAAAAATCATACTAACATGCTAAAGATCGAGCTGAATCGCTATTAAACGCATCAATTGCATTAACACAGGAGAATTATCTACTAATTGTATCACTATACGACAAATCAATCACATCTATTCATGAATTGAAGCCTTTTTGTCGGCAATATCTAAAGACTCATAACCACAGCACAGCACAACAACACTAATCGATAAGAGAAACCGGTGCAACTTCAAATCCTAGCAGAACTGCTGTCTTAACGTCGACTAGAAGCGGTACTCGTTTAAATCGAGCTATCCAGTTCTCATACCCATCATTCATTTATATATCTATATCAAAGTCCTGTTACCTCACACCTCATCTCGTATTTTTGTTGGTAATTAAGCTGCCATGAGCTTACGATCATTATCCCGTAGAGTTATTCCGAGCTCCGGCTTCAGTAGCACTGCTGTGCTAACTAGCCGTCTTTGTAAGTGAAATCCACAGGCATATGCCAACTTCCGGTATACTAACTTGCTTTAACTTGCCAGTAAACACATCTGCTCCATCTGCAACACCATTAGGGAATGCAGAAGGGACCGCTGCTAAAGATGTATCAGGGCATGGGCAAACACCATCACAAACATCGCCATTATCCGATCAACTCCGACATCTCATGCGCCGGCTATCGCATTCTGTGGTTGTGTGTACCGCATCACATCCAAGCGGAAACATTTCGCGGGCTATGACAATGTCGTCTTTCACATCCCTCGCTCTCACGCCTAGGCCATTAGTCACGTTCAATGTGAAAGCGCCAAGTTTAACGCTTGATGCTATCATTGCTAGTCGATCATTCAACATACACGTACTAGCTGGGACTGCGCAGGGTGCCAATGTTGCAGAATGGTTTACCAGGGGAAACTTACAAAGCGACCCTTTCAGCCAACTGCAAAGGTTGGGGTCGGGATGGAAATCCATAAATATACCCGGAGAACCTCCGGCGTTGTCGGGAGAGGGCATCTTATCCCGTGTTCGGTGCAGAGTGCTTGATGACGGCGATGGACACGACAAAGGCATTGTCCGCATCAGTGACCATGTCATCATCCTAGGAGAGGTCGAAGAGGTAGTCGAGGGACATGCTGATTCTCAAGGTAGCTTCAGCTTGACATATGCAGATCGAACATATCGCGGGGAGGGAACAGCCATCCAACAACATGTCATCCCAAACACCAAATCCTAACACATCATTGCACGGAGTCAAGATTGCTTGGGATCGAATGAAAGCGATAGAGGGGTATTAGGGTTCACATATAGACTAGATCATCTCATCATAAAGATCTTGCATTTTTCTTCGACAGTCAGCACGGAACGGTAAAAGAATTGATGTCTAAAGTGTGTGCATAAATCTGTGCAGCAACATAGCAACCAGATGACGTTCCAAAATGGTAGGCATTTTTGCACTTTTTTTTGTGTTGGTTGCCTGGCCAACCGATGGTATTATTCATCCCTGCTCACACAGCCAATCAGTGTGCTATACTCTGTGTACGCCCCACTTTAACTATGCACCGAGCATAATGTCAATATTCGACAGGCGCGAAATGCATCAGTATCTATTGATATCACATCTAACCAAGAAACGCTGATCAAGTCCAAACGAGACGTCCGCCTTATTTGACTGCTTGTCTAATTCGATCCGACGCTAGCATTGTCTGTGAACTTGATCGCAAAACTCTAAGAATATTTGATCGCGGATAAAACATAAGCCACCACCCACATCTGTGACCCGTTTTCGCGACAATAAAAGACCGTCCTGGCGCGCTTCGCTTCCCCTGGATTGATCATCGCCCACCATGGAGCAATCAGAAAACCAAGTGAGTGAAACTTTCCAGTATTCCACCTTATGTCACCCTACAAATACATACACATCCCTGTTATCGATGGGATTAGAGGCTTGCCGTAGTCGACAACGACCTATGTAAACTTGGCGTCCTGTAAGCGTTAAGAAAGCCTGTCGTTGTCCTTGCTTGCATTCTAGCATTCTCTTTTCTTGTATCCCGCTGGTGGCAAACGATAGGGTCAGTTCTCTTTCCTACCGATTCTGTTTCTGACATACCTTCCGATTCGGTAGTCAAAAAGCGCCATCCCGCGACCACCACTGCTGTCGCGTTTGAATACCAACACCGCCGAACTCCAAGAGTTGTCCGAATCGCAGAACAACACCCGCACACAAGCATCGATGATGCCTCAGCCATCATCTAGAATCGCCGTGAAGCGCGAGCTTCCGCAGCCAGGTACGCTACGGAAGACCACTAGCTGCCGAACCAATAGGTTATCTAACAACTTCTAGCGGCCGCACAATCCGTGTCTAAGAGAAAGGCATTGTCGGAAAAGGCTTCGGACTCCTCTTCAAAGACTCTGATGCTAACAGCACCGTCGCGCTCTAATATCACCGGTACATCGTTGATAGGCGCATCGGGCGTAAGTTGATAATCGTGACTCGAAATACAACACCGTGCATGTCGGCTGACTATATTATACCAACAGCTCAAGGCCCCATCGTCGAGCAGAATGAAAACACCAAAAACGAGAGCTAAGCCGACTGGTGTTGTCAAGTCCACACACAAACAAGACAGACCAGGCCCATATGATCGCCCGAAATCACAACCAGTGCGGACAACAGGTCCTCAGACACGATCCCAAGTTGCCGGCAGACCACTCACATCTTTGAGTTCACGCGACGAATCGACGCCCCAGCCCGAATTGAAGAATGGTATGCCTAACTTCACACAAGTTGCGATAATAAGAAGACCCCGATCCGTGATGGAATCTATACGGGATCAAGTGCCCCAACCAGGATCGCCATCGCCGCCCCCATTACCTGAGAAACTACCATCTCGCGGTGCTCTACGCATAGCATCGCTTAGTCGATGCTTTGCTGGGCTATCCCTAGGTGTCGACAAACATGGCGATAGAAAGGAGCGTCGTAACAGCTATATTCCGACGCCAATACGATCGCGAAGACCCAGTGGAATTCCGGTTCAACCAACACGAGCACCAAAGCCTAAACCAACGTTTGGCTTAAACAGAAGAAACGTCACCGTACCCATGACTCCGGCTCATAGACCCCAAAAGCTTGGAGTCGACGTAGAGAGCCCAGCTCAAGTGTCAAGTGCACTGAAGCTTTCGAATACAGTGGAATCACTCCGTTTGGCTCTCCAATCAGCCACGTCTCCCTGCCCCAGCAAATTCTTGAACCGAGACTCTAACACGCAGAACTTTGTAGCTTTTGATATCGACACCAGACTAGTGAAATTTGAGCAACAGTTTAATCAGTTCCAGGAGGTTATTAACGTGTCCCTCAAGGATCACTCTGCCATGGAATCTGTCAATTCCATGCTCAAAACGAAGAGTAAGTCAAAGCATAAAGCATATGTAACAATGAACGTACGGCTAACTGGGCGATGTATAGTCACCGACCAAGACGCAGAGCTCAAGAAATACGAAGATCGCGTCAGCAATCTCCGGTCGGAAATCGACAAGTCCCGCGAAGAGTCCAACCAGTTCAAACGCGAGCTTGAAGAGTCGACATGGAAATACAAGACAGCGGTGGAATCTCTTGAACGGGAAAAGAAACATGTCCAAGAAGACCTGGAGCGTTCCATCCAGAAGGAGACTGACCGGCTCACCAAGTTGCGTGATGACTCATTGAACGACCTCAAGCGTCAACACCAAATTGAACTCGAAAAGGGACGCCAAGAGAAGAAGCGGGAGATCACTGAGCTCCAAGCTCGCATCCAAAGTGACCAAAAAGATCTCAATTCTTCAATTTCCAAAAAGGATAGAGAGATGAACGATCTGCGTACTCAGATTGATCTTCTCAAGAGTGAGGTTACTTTGGGGCAGTCTGTCAAGACCAGCCTGCAGGCGAATCTCGCCGAATTGTCCGCCGCTAACGTCACTTTGGAGGCTAAGATTAACTCTCTCAAGGCGCAAATCGAGTTCCTGGAGTCTGATAGCAAAGCACAGAGCGATTCCTTTTCTACCATGGAAACCAAGCTGCAGGAGGCACAGAAGATCGCCGAGATATCCCAAAAGAAGTTGATCAAGGAGGAGACTGAGCGTCGTATCCTATTCAACAAGTATCAAGAACTGAAAGGAAATATCCGCGTAATGTGCAGAGTTCGCCCAGTTGTTGACGCTACTGAGGGTGATTCGGCGCAAATTGAATTTCCTGACAGCGAGCAATCCTCAGCCAAGATCAGTGTGATGGGTCCCGAGGAGAAGAGTAGTCTGGGTATTGTGACTCGCAAGGACTATCCTTTCGAGTTTGATCGTGTGTTCTCGCCCGCCATCAACAATGAGGAGATCTTTGGAGAGATCTCACAATTGGTTCAGAGCGCACTGGATGGCTTCAACGTATGCATCTTTTGCTACGGCCAAACAGGTTCAGGCAAGACTTTCACGATGTCGTCAGCGGATGGTATGATTCCTCGTGCCACCCATATGATCTATGAAACGGTGACAAAGCTGAAGGAAACGTCTTGGGAGTACACCATGGAGGGCTGCTTTGTCGAGGTGTACAACGAAGAACTCAACGACCTTCTGACAGCTGCCGATCCCAAGGCGAAGAAGCTTGATATCCGCCATGACGACATCCGCAAGCAGACAACAATCGTCAACTGCAAGACGGTTGAGCTCACTTCACCAGACAATGTTGAGACCATGTTAGCAGAGGCACAAAACAACCGTTCTGTCGCTGCTACCAAGGCCAACGAGCGCTCGTCTCGATCACACAGTGTCTTCATCTTGAAGCTGTTTGGCAAGAACACTGCGACTGGTGAGCAGTGTGAAGGTACTTTGAACCTGGTTGATTTGGCTGGTTCTGAACGCCTGAAGCACTCCCAGGTCGAAGGAGATCGGATGAAAGAAACGCAGAGCATCAACAAGTCGCTATCTTGTCTTGGTGATGTCATTGATGCGCTAGGCAAAGGGTCGGCTCATGTGCCGTACCGCAACTCAAAGTTGACTCATCTCCTCCAGTACTCGTTGGGTGGGAACAGCAAGACTCTAATGTTTGTCATGATGTCACCCCTAGAAGCCCACTTGAAGGAAACATTGACGAGTTTGAGATTTGCGGCCAAGGTTCACAATACTCATATTGGGCAGGCGAAGTCAACAAAGAAGCTGCGCGAGACATAGAGGGGTCTCTGGTACGACATCGGGTTCACAGTAGTGGTAGATTCTCAGCACATGGATAGCTATCTGAGATTAAGGGTGCTCTTTCTCGGCGAAAGAAGGTAAAGTAAAAGTGAGGGCTGTTATGACAACTTGGATGATACCTGGGCTATGGGGCGTTTTGCTTTGCTTTTCTTGGGGGTTTTTCTATTTCTATTTTTATTCCGGCTATAATATACAGGTCATATATCTTGCGCCTGTTGCTAGTGTCTTTCTCGTCTTTTTATTACTGTATTTCCAGTTTCTCACGGTTACATTTGATGGTTAATATGGTGGCGGTTTTTCTTCTTTTTGGTGCGTCTTGATGGAATGGGCGTAAAGCAGTCTTTTTTGCAGTATTTTAGAACTAAGATAGCACATGGGTGTGATATATGGGCGGTTTTGCATCACGAATATTGCTGAATGATATAAACAATCAGACACGTTATGCAAGCTACAGATATTGGTTATATCCCACCAGTCAAAGCTAAGGTCGCAATTGGCTCGGGTTGATATCTGCCCACCTATGGTAACAAAATCTAAAAGCAATACTTCATCAGACCATTATCCACCAATAAAGAGGGCCATGCTCGTAAAGTTGCTGTACCACTAGAGCCAATCACAGACGGTGGATTTGACAGCTTGTGAACGGCACGGCTCCACTTCGGCAACGCTGACTGGACTACACAGAAAAATTGCAGCCGACATCGCCATTGGCCGGTGAGTCTCCAAGATATTCAGTTGATGGTCAACATAGACAATACAGATGGCTATCTTTTGAAGCCATCCTAAAGATATCTAGTTAGGCTGAGACAATACATACAAAGCTTGCGGTATTACATTTCTAAGGTCTGGAACTAAAAGGGCTGTTTTAGCATTGATTAGATTCATCCAAGTCTAAGAACTAGTGACAGCGAAAAATCTAACGGCAAGTGGAGTCAGGCATGTTAAGCAGCATTTCATAATTGGGATTTATAGAAATGAGACGTAATTTGATTGCTGGAAACAGGTTGTTCGAGGCCGTAAAAAAGACAATCCGACCTTGTACAGTGTTCTATTCCTTCACTTCAGTTCCCGGGCCTTTTTTTCTTTTTTTCCTATTCCCGTTATTTTTAATAAAGACTTTCCGCATTTTGTGTGTCCCTGTGATCTTGGAGGGTTTCTTTAAACCTTTTCTTATACCAGAAAACAAAACCACAACGCGGACACCGTGAGGATTTGACTCAGAGCATCTTCCGCATTTACAACTACGGTATTCTGGCCGACTATATTTCTAAAGAGGAGCTGCTATATTTGAACAGAACTGTTTTTCTCGCTATTTTATTTTTATTTTTTATTTTTTATATCTTATTTTCTTGTTTCATCTTCACACACATTTCGCCATGCTAAGCCGGTGTACTCAGCTCCGGGCGCAAGCTCTGAGAGCTGCTGCTCAAGCTCCCCAGCGGTAAGTTATGCTCTCTGGCTATACGCTCTTGTTTGATGTACCACATAAACCGCCTTGGATTACTCCCTGCTAACCCACCGTGCTTCCCTACAGGCGCATGTTCTCCGCCGCCGCCTCTCACTTTAAAGAATCAAAGCTTAACAAAATCTCGTCGACCATCACCCAGCCCAAGTCTCAGGGCGCATCACAGGCCATGCTGTACGCCACCGGTCTTACGGACGACGACATGAACAAGGCGCAGATCGGTATCTCGTCCGTTTGGTACGAGGGAAACCCTTGCAACATGCACATTCTGGCCCAGTCTGAGGTCATCAAGAAGTCCGTCGCCGAGGCTGGTCTGGTCCCTTACCGCTTCAACACTATCGGTGTGTCGGATGGTATCTCCATGGGTACCTCTGGTATGCGCTTCTCGCTGCAGTCCAGAGAGATCATCGCCGACAGTATCGAGACCGTCATGAACGGCCAGTGGTACGATGCCAACATCTCCATCCCCGGTTGCGACAAGAACATGCCCGGTGTCGCTATCGCCATGGGCCGTGTCAACCGCCCCAGTATCATGATGTACGGTGGCACCATCAAGCCTGGTTGCAGCATGGATGGCAAGCCCATCGACATTGTCTCTGCCTTCCAGGCCTACGGCCAGTACATTTCTGGCGAGATCACTGAGGAGCAGCGTTATGACATTATCCGCAACGCTTGCCCTGGTGGTGGTGCCTGCGGTGGCATGTACACTGCCAACACCATGGCGTCTGCCATCGAAGTCATGGGTATGACCCTGCCCGGTAGCTCTTCCAGACCCGCTGAGTCCCCCGAGAAGGTTGCCGAATGCGCCAGCATCGGTCCCGCCATCCGCAACCTGCTCAAGGAGGATATTCGCCCCCGCGATATCATGACCCGTACCGCTTTCGAGAACGCCATGACCCTAGTCACTGTTCTGGGCGGAAGCACCAACGCTGTTCTGCATCTGCTTGCTATTGCTGATGCCGTCGGTGTGCCCCTCACTATCGACGATTTCCAGGCCGTGTCTGACCGTACCCCCTTCCTGGCTGACCTGAAGCCTTCTGGCAAGTACGTTTTCGAGGACATCCACAAGATCGGTGGCACCCCCGCCGTCATCAAGTTCCTGCTGAAGGAGGGTCTCATCGATGGTTCCGCCATGACCGTCACTGGTAAGACCCTGAAGCAGAACGTCGAGTCTTTGCCCGGTTTCCCCAAGGGCCAGGACGTCATCCGCCCCGCTAGCCAGCCCATCAAGCCCACAGGTCATCTTCAGATTCTGTACGGTTCGTTGGCTCCCGGTGGTTCCGTTGCCAAGATCACCGGTAAGGAGGGTCTCCGCTTTGAGGGTCTCGCTCGCTGCTTCGAGGCCGAGGATGATTTCATCGTTGCTCTGGAGCGCGGTGAGATCAAGAAGGGTGAGAAGACAGTCGTCATCATCCGTAACGAGGGTCCCAAAGGTGGCCCCGGTATGCCTGAAATGCTGAAGCCTTCTTCGGCCATCATGGGTGCTGGTCTAGGCAAGGACTGTGCCCTGATCACCGACGGTCGTTTCTCCGGTGGTTCTCACGGTTTCCTGATTGGTCACGTCACCCCCGAAGCCTTCCTGGGTGGCCCCATTGCTCTGGCCCGTGACGGTGACCGCATCATCATCGACGCCGAAAAGCGTCTGATGGACCTCGTCATTCCCGATGAGGAGATGGCTAAGCGCAAGGCTGCTTGGGTCAAGCCCGAGCCTAGACCTTGGGCTAAGCGTGGTACTCTGAGGAAGTACTCGCTTCTGGTCAGCGATGCCAGCCGCGGCTGCATTACTGACAAATAAAACTATCACTGCCTTTGTTAAGTATCACCGCTGAAGGGTAACGGAGCTGTATTTATAGACACACAGACACACAAAAAAAAGACCAAAAAAATCAATAGCATAAGTGGATTCGGAGAGATCGAGGTACGGTCTCGGGCGCATAAAATTGGTTATGTTTAATTAACTCTTTGTCACGTTTTATTTTTCGGGACTCCTGTATGATTTAGTTACTCGTGTAAGAAAGCAATATAAGATACATCTTGAAATTCTATCCAACCTAGCTAGGTACAAATGCCTGATATTTTGCAAAGTATGAGTGACATAAGCATAGCGATATCACTTTCTAGAGGACCAGGCTTTGTTGAAGTTGGTTTTGTCTTTCAAAGTCAAGCCAACCTTGGCGCTACGACCTAATCTAGAAAGCGCATCACATACCTGTGAGATAACTTCTTCCTCGTCGTACGCGATAGGGCCTTCGTTGCTCTTCTCGCCGGCAACCGTATTGACAACAGCCTCGGCGATGCGCACATGGATACGGATAGAAAGATGATTTAGAAGAGAGAACAGGAATGAACCCCAAGCCCCGGAAACAGGTGTTGTCACGTCGTTAGGAAGGTAACGTATACTTAGAGGGAATATGCGAGCATCTTCTTTAGCAGAAACAATGCTAGGGCTCAGCGGAAGAATAGCAGAGCCATTGGTCGTCGAGCATTCAGGGAACACAAGAATAATGCGGTTGCGGTACTTACGCTGCAACTCAGAGATATCAACGAGAATAGCATCGCTCGGCGCAGTTTCGAATGCGGCAGACAACGCACGCAGAGCAGCGCCCAAGAGGCCAATCTGTTGCACCTTGCGCGTTCCCGGGAACGACTGGGTGAATACGGGATCGAACACGGCCGATAGATAGATGGCATCGATGGGACTAGTATAGTTGGCGGCAATCACATCGCCACCGCGCGGTACACGGCCAGGAGGCTGACTCGCCAAGGTGCCGCGTCTCACTCCATCGAGCTGGAGATCGACCCAGAAGATTCCAGGAATCGCCAGAAAGATCCAGAGGAATAGCTTGCGCAAAACCCGCGGCAACGGTAGGAAGTGCAGCACGAAGAAATATAGGGCTGCGTATGCGAGGAAGATGGGCAGTCGGACGAGAAAGATGATGTTCTGGAATAGCTTGGTGATAATAGAAGCTTTCACCTTGATGGGCATGAACGGCGACACACCCGTGCCTAACGTTGAATGAAGTATTAGTATATATAGATACTTGAATGGTTTGACTGATATATTAACCTCTATCGCGAAATTGAGTAAATTTTTCCATGTCGAGTGTAGGCTTTCCAAACACTCAAGATTGCGGTCGTCTTCAGGCCAACATTCACATGTGAGACGGTGGAAGAGCTTCATTACAAACAAAAGTGGAAGCTAGGCTCTTCCGATCTGCCAAAAAGGGTTTAGCTATCGGCAACCCTAATAATCTAACGGACTAGCCGCTTTAGTTTGCCACTGTAGTGTTTTGCAAAGGCGGCGACATTGTTAGGCTCTCCTGAATTGGAAATAATACAGGGCTTTTGTTTTTCTGCAAACTGCTATGCCATATTGGCTAGACAAACACCATAATGAAACATCTTGCTGATTTCTACAATCAAATCTAGCCCGACAATGCAGTGTTCTGCTGTAGGCTGGCTTAGCTCGTTTGCGTCTACTTTCTGTTTACGGCCCTGAATGACGACGACGGCCTAAAAGTGCATCTTTTTCTGTAGAAGATTGCAATCCAAGCTACTAGGTGTTTCCATGGAACCTGCTAGAAACTCAGCCAAAGCCTGGCCGTCCCTAGTGGGTAGTTCCATAAATTTTACCCCTCAGCATGCCCCGCGCTTACTGCAAATATTGCCTAGTAATTTGAAGCCAAAATAGTTAATGACCATGGCTATCGTGGGGCAAGATTTTCGGTGTTGACACGAGCTTGACTTAGAATGTTCGACAACAGTCTTGGGTCATATGCTAAGGCCGAATAACTTCTGGTGGCTTCATGATTGTCTACACTCAAAACAGCATTTGATAGTTCAAACTAGGGGTCTCCTAGACTCTTGTAGAAGAACGAAGAAGCGGTATTTCACTGCGCTGAGTCTCGTCTCTGTGCAACCACAAACCCTGGCCTGGGCAGTGGCCAGCCATGTTGTTGTGTCGTCAAATTGTTCTTTGCCTTTTCAGCCTCTATCCAGCCTCTAGCGGCTGCTGATCGCACCACCCACCAATAGAAGCGTTGTTTGTTAGTTTAGTGTGCATCCGTAGTAACTGTTTTGTTTGTAGTCAATTCTGGATAGCCTGTCGCCGTCTCCGTTGCTAGGCGATTGGCTTGTGGATGGCGTTCAAGTAGTTCACGAGTACCTCTGCCGCTGATTCCATGCGATTCTACAGCGAAACCCTCCCTTGTTTCTACCTGTTTAGCGCTCTGGCGCTGAAAACTTCCCCTGGAAAGGTACTACATGGGTACAAGCGAACTTTCTAGGCGTTCCCAATTATCCATGTTGGCTATTGCTAGCTAGGCCAATAAGCTTACACTGCCCGTATAGTGGATGCCCTGTCCACTGCCGTTTTCTGATAGTAGGGACATCGCTGGATGGAATCTCATGGAATCGTTGGGCCCTACGGCACCAGAGAGAGAGAGAGAAACTGCCATATTTAAGAACCTGCTTGCTGCACCATCGACCTGTTCCGTTCCCCTCCATCTTTTCTCTCCCTCAGCTCAATCGAAACCAAATCTCTTTTCCTTTCTTTCTTTTCGTTAGTTCAAAAGGCCAGTGCCAATATTGTTGGTTGACCTCTCTGTTTACATTTTGATGTAAGTTCCAAGTCCTTTCTCCGCCCTTTATTCTAAGCCCTTCAATACCAGCTGTCTGGCACCGACACAAGCTCGGAGACGATACTGTTGGTCTAACAACACTCGTTGTAACTTTGGTCAACTTTGTCATATCAAGTCTTTCTTTGGCTGTCTTTATGTGCCATTTTCATTGCATCTGCACACCCCGCGTATCATTGACTATTGACAGGGTGTGGGCCATCCATCCCACCTGGTTTATTCACTGCCCCTCACTTCGCCAAACATCCCACCAAATTATTACTTGGCTACCGAAAAAAAAAAAAAAAAAAAACATCCCCACTAACCTATTTTCTACTATAGACCCTTTTTCCATCTAGACCACACGCATATATACATTCATCATGTCTGAGACCTTCGAGTTCCAGGCTGAGATTTCTCAGCTGCTGTCGCTGATTATCAACACCGTCTACTCTAACAAGGAGATCTTCCTCAGAGAGTTGGTGTCCAACGCCTCCGATGCCCTCGACAAGATCCGCTACCAGTCCCTGTCGGACTCCAGTGTTCTGGACTCCAACAAGGACCTCCGTATCGACATCATCCCCGATCAGGAGAACAAGACCCTGACCATCCAGGACTCTGGTATTGGTTTCACCAAGGCCGTAAGTTTTCACCACAACGCGCTCATCTATGCACTTATCAATATACTAACATACCTGATAGGACCTGGTCAACAACTTGGGTACCATTGCCCGTTCCGGTACCAAGCAGTTCATGGAGGCCCTGACTGCCGGTGCTGATGTTTCCATGATTGGTCAGTTCGGTGTCGGTTTCTACTCCGCGTACCTGGTCGCCGACAAGGTCAAGGTCATCTCCAAGCACAACGATGACGAGCAGTACGTCTGGGAGTCCGCCGCCGGTGGTACTTTCTCCATCACCAACGATACCGAGGGCCCCCAGATGTCCCGTGGTACCAAGATCATCCTATACATGAAGGATGAGCAGACTGAGTACCTGCAGGAGTCTCGCATCAAGGAAGTCATCAAGAAGCACTCTGAGTTCATCTCCTACCCCATCTACCTCCACGTCCAGAAGGAGGTTGAGAAGGAGGTCCCCGATGAGGAGGCCGACAAGGTTGAGGAGGTCACCGAGGATGATGACAAGAAGCCCAAGATCGAGGAGGTTGATGATGAGGCTGAGGAGAAGAAGCCCAAGACCAAGAAGATCAAGGAGACTGTCAACGAGGAGGAGGAGCTGAACAAGCAGAAGCCCATCTGGACTCGCAACCCCACTGACATCTCCCAGGAGGAGTACGCCGCCTTCTATAAGTCTCTGTCCAACGACTGGGAGGACCACCTGGCTGTCAAGCACTTCTCCGTTGAGGGTCAGCTTGAGTTCCGTGCCATCCTGTACGTTCCTAAGCGCGCTCCCTTCGACCTGTTCGAGACCAAGAAGACCAAGAACAACATCAAGCTCTACGTCCGCCGTGTCTTCATCACTGATGATGCTACCGACCTGGTTCCCGAGTGGCTCAGCTTCATCAAGGGTGTCGTCGATTCCGAGGATCTTCCCCTGAACCTGTCTCGTGAGACCCTTCAGCAGAACAAGATCATGAAGGTCATCAAGAAGAACATCGTCAAGAAGTCCATTGAGCTCTTCAACGAGATCGCTGAGGACAAGGAGAACTTCGACAAGTTCTACACCGCCTTCTCCAAAAACCTCAAGCTTGGTATCCACGAGGACGCCCAGAACCGCGCTACCCTGGCCAAACTGCTGCGCTACAACTCCACCAAGTCTGGTGATGAGCTGACTTCTCTGGCCGACTACGTCACTCGCATGCCCGAGCAGCAGAAGAATGTCTACTACATCACTGGTGAGACCCTGAACGCTGTCTCCAAGTCTCCCTTCCTGGATTCTCTCAAGGATAAGGGCTTCGAGGTCCTCTTCCTGGTTGACCCCATTGACGAGTACGCCATGACTCAGCTCAAGGAGTTCGAGGGCAAGAAGCTGGTCGACATCACCAAGGACTTCGATCTTGAGGAGACCGAGGAGGAGAAGACTGCCCGTGAGGCCGAGGAGAAGGAGTTCGAAGGTCTTGCCAAGTCCCTGAAGGATATCCTCGGCGACAAGGTGGAGAAGGTAGTTGTCTCCCACAAGCTGGTTGGCGCTCCTTGCGCCATCCGTACCGGTCAGTTCGGTTGGTCTGCCAACATGGAGCGTATCATGAAGGCTCAGGCTCTGCGCGACACCTCCATGTCCTCTTACATGTCTTCCAAGAAGACCTTCGAGATCTCTCCCAAGTCTCCTATCATCAAGGAGCTGAAGAGCAAGATTGAGTCCGATGGTGAGACCGACCGCAACATTAAGTCCATCGTTCAGCTTCTGTACGAGACCTCTCTGCTGGTCTCTGGTTTCACCATTGAGGAGCCCTCCGGCTTCGCTGAGCGCATCCACAAGCTTGTTCAGGTTGGCCTCAACGTCGATGGCGATGATGAGGAGGAGGTTGCTGCTGCTGCTACCGACGCTCCCGCCGTCGAGGCTGGCGACTCCAACATGGAGGAAGTCGACTAAATCTCTTGCCTCTCGATACCATCAGGTTGTTTTAGCTTGAAGCGTTCTTGAGGACGAGACCATGTTGCGGCTTTTTAAAATAATGAAATTAAAATCATAACAATATTTTCTTTTCTTGCGGCGTTGGGGTGAATATCATTTCTGGAAATTCTGGTAGGCATGGGATGGGGCCTTCTTGGCTTCTCTTCTCTTAGAGGTGAGGCGCCTCGGGCTAGACATTCTTCCTTCACCCGTTGTAGTGCGGAGGTGTATTCTAGTTCCTTTTTTTCATAGTTCTTTTTATTAGTTGTCATGATTTTATGAGATCCATAATCAATTGGAAGTATCTTTCAAAAACACTAGTAAATCCCAATCTGTAATGTGCATGCAAAAGTATGTTGTAGTTCCCTTTTAAAGTGGTGAACTTAAAGATATGCAACAACCAAGTAGAACATTGGTGGCAGTAAATGACTGATTTTATATTATCAATATCATTCTAAGATTTACGGTTCCTAGTAGATAGGTTTTGTAGATGAAAAGCTTACAATTTTGCAGTTTTATTTTTTTTTTATTTTTTAATTCATTTATCTTATGGAGCTATAGAGCTATGAAGATTTCAATTTTGCAGTTATCCACATATAGTTAGACAGCATGTTTTGCGTTTGTAGCTTCAAGGATAATGACTACCTGCATCTACTACTTCTAATTATCTCTTGTACTTGTTTGCCACCCTTGATCGTCTGCCTACTATTATCTCGTAGTGATGTCGACATGTTCCGGTAGAGGCTTATCTATCCGCTAGTCACGTGCGTTCACGTGACTGCGCTGTGTGCAATATAAACCCAACTAGCAGCCATACAAATGACCGTCAACCTTCCCTCCTACACAACCTTCCCTCCTACAACCCTCGGGGGTGCACCTTGGAGTTCGAGCATCTCCCCCTCCGTCCAAAAAACGAACTTTTCTCCTTCCTCGTGGATTTTTAAGAGCGACCAGCACATATTCCCAATATTGCTGTCCATTCTCGTTTTCTTTTTCGATATTTGTCGTCTTCGATGCACAGTTTTGTAAGGCCTCGAGCCTGACTTTTCCCTTCTCGAGGGATGTTCTCACCAGAGACCTACCCCTCTTTTCGCAAAAACTGTGCATCAAAGACGACAAATGTCGAAAAAGAAAACGAGAATGGACAGCAACATTGGGAATATGTGCTGGTCGCTCTTAAAAACCCACGACGATGGAGAGAAGTTCGTTTTTGGACGGAGGGGGAGATACTCGAAATCCAAGGTACCCAACCCCCCGAGGGCTGTAGGAGGGAAGGTTGTGGTTGTGGTTGTTGATGATGATTTTATTTATAGTCTAGAGATTTGTCTAAGAGCTCCTTTTCGACTCCGGGCAAGGCCGTGTTTTCTGGCACCAATTTTCTATGTTCTTAATATCCGAGGGAAGGTTGTGGGTTATTGATTTGATTATATCTAACGTCTACCTAAATCACTAAGATCATACGACGCCGGATTGGGTACCGGACGGATATTTAAAGTCCTCCACTCGACAAACTCAATAGCTTTGTATGTGCGGGAAGGTTGTGGGGAAGGTTGTCTATTTATTGTAGTTTCGGTAGAAGATAAATAACAACGAGATGTTTTGGTGCTGTATAAAAAAGTCTTTACTTGTTTAAATTTTCTAGACATGTTGCTAGGGTTTAGGGTTTATAGTGGGTCATTGCATGTCACCAACTCAATTAAGCTATAGAAGACAATCTAGGATCTTAGGAAGAATGGATAAGATCATTATTATTATCATTAACTATGTTAAAGTGTATATGCTTAAAATTAGACTTAAAATCAGCCCAAGTCTTGTGTTGACCACTATCTTGTTACATAGTATGTATGGATGGTGAAAAGATAAGCAATTAACCTCGGTGTTAATGTTTCATTTTTTCACAAGGAGGCACGTTCAAGATTTCATGATAAATCCCCAAAGATACAGCTATGCCAAAACTTTAAAATCAAGACGTCCAACGAAACCTATCAGCTACCAATCGGCGGTAAGCAAGAGAAGTCGCGATAGTGTATGTAAGAAGGGGAGATAGGCCATGTCACAGATAAATAAATCATGCAGGCCAAGACATGTATCACATACTACAAGCAGTGAGATATTAGAAGATGGCCGCATGCCGTCTCAAACTGTAACTGATTTTTGGGTCATACGTCCTATGTCCGTCTGTATCGGTGTTTATCTAGCGATAGTTGTGATGGTAGGCATTGGTATGAGTATGTGCATACACCAACACCATAAGCATTTCTTACACTTATAGACTTTTAGTTGACTGCATATCTTGAAACAATACCAGTCACAGGATCTTGCCGGCCATTTTCACTGGTATCTTAGCGGGTTGGTAACTTATATATAGGCAATTATATTTTCGTCTCGTCTCACTTTATCTTTATCTCAGAGGATTAGTCGATTGAGGCTTTGCGCTTAGGCCGCGGCGCGTAGGAGTCTTGCTGTTACAGAGCTACATAGGTATGTATGAGAAACGAAACTATTTTAGTAGTGCACACAAGTAGTAGAAGCCCCATAGTCCATTATATCGCAACTACATGACATGTAGAGTGGTAAGACGGGCACCGAGCGGGAGTTCTGTCACTATATTTAATACAGGCTATGAACATATAAAAGCTTGTAGAAAATGGCTTAAGTAGAAGGATCTTTGAATTTAAAATAATACAAGTAATCACGTACATTTTGTATCTCAATCTTCTTCATGTCCTTGGTGGCGATGAGCAAAGATATGTTGATGCATTGTCCTTATATAGCAGAATTTCTATTACAGCAAAGCAAGAGAATGCCAAGGATTAGTGATAGCCAATCAAATGTTGGTGAGGCAGCATGTAATATCCACAACTATGCCAAAGTAAGCAGCTTCAAGCAAAGAAATACTTGTACTTTTAGCTTTGGACGCTTAGGAGTATGGGAGTACCTGTAGCACTCAAGATGGTGAATAAAATGGCGGCGGTAGGAAGTATATGTTTCTAATCAACTTACCATTCATTTCATAATTATGTTCCTTTCGGAAAATGAAGTTTTGGACTGTGAAGTCGGTTGCCCTGATACCTACAGAAAAAGAAAACCTCCTATAAAGGAGACCAAGAAGGGGTTTCGCATCTCCAGCGTTCACCACGGCGGGGAGTTATGGCAGTAGCGAGAGACGATGTTGCCAAGAGAACGGACGAAGGAGACAAACGGGGATCTAAAATACAGAAAACGGAACATGGTTAGTGTTTTGGGTTTGTTAGTCTCTTTCTATTTCAATCTTTCTTGTTCTAGACCCCGAAGAAGACGGCAGGGGGTGTGACGGTCATAGCATACGGGACGATCTTGTACTTTGAAAAAACTATCATACACTCAGTTTTGGAGAGGGTTAGCGTCCATTGACAAACAGTTTCAAACCCAAAACTTGCGATGTAGTGGTGCTGAAGGAATATTCCTTCGGTCTAGTTCATGCAAGACCAGACGAAAATAAGCATGTTGAGGTTCTTCTGATATATTAAATCTTGGTTGGTATGAGATGTGAGAAAGACTGAAAAAACAAGATCGGCCTTTAGGGTTAAAGACGGACATATCCGCCAAGGGAACCAGACAAATCGAGCTGCCTATAGAAGAGGAGAGACCGCTTAAGAGGGGAGAGCGTGTAGAGGTGTGTAAGAAGATCGTCAGATAAGTGATTTTCAAACTGAAGGTAGATAGTAGATTTGCAGAAAAAAAAGTAATTCATATCGGAGAGTTTTTTCTGTCTAGACGTGAAAGACCTTGAGCATAGACATCGGCGTAAATACGTACCCACGGTGTTATGATACTAAAGTGAGGCAAAAGGAAGCTGCTAGCTGTCGTGGCCCGCCTTGGCTCTCTGTTTCTTTGCTTCGGGTCAAAGTTGCCAAGGGGCCCACGGACTGAGTTCTAGATATCAAGAATAGGGTGCTAAGGAATTATTGGGACGCGAGTGTTTGCTGATATATTGAGTGTTGCATTTGTCACGAACAGGCTATTATTGTTGCAGGTGGAGTTGTAGTTCAAGATAGAGTGACATTTATAGCTTGTAGTGCTGTGTGTTGCCTTGGTGAACAATTGCTTTCCACCATGCATCTACGTGTCACAGATAGGGCGCGTCTGTGTTTCTCGCTGTGGTATCCGGAAGACTCCACTACTTGGCTGGAAATACGGTTGTATCAGGACGCACAACATATATTATGCTTCTGTATAGAGTTATATTTCCCGCTAGCACTAGCAGTAACAAGTGCATGACTTGGGAGACTTGTAGTATGCTAGGCAGGCGACAATGCGTTGGCAAAGGGACTAGCAAGCATCAAAACCATATTAGGCGGGCGACATGTTTATTTTCCCGAAATTCAACTGCGATAGGCTAACAAGGTGAGACGACGGGGCCTTCGGAGTTGAAGCTCTTTTTCGTACTCTTTTTGAAAACCGCCGGGCAACAAAGTACAGGCTTGATTTTGTATGATCCGGCCGCTAGACCTGACTTATACAATCAGGTGGTGCTGAAGGAATTGGCTGGGTGCTTACCGAGTTTCTGGTCTGAAGCAAGTTAGCGGGCGGTTGGCATCAACAAGGAGAAGCTACAACAGGACAGAAAGCACGGTTCGGTGCAAGGTTGATGAGATAACTGCCTGGAGAGAAAGAGCCTGGACTAGGCCCCTACAGAGAAGAAGGAAAAAAAAACCAGGAGAGAGACCTAACGGAGCTTACATGACACATCGTTTCGTGTGCCAAGAAATAACGCGTTACCAAAGATGGGATGATTTATCTGGTTTTTTTTCTGGTTTTGGATGTATCCTCGTCTTAGACGACCCTGCCGAGGTGATAAGGTTGTAACGAAGATAAGGGCTAAGAAGAAGAAGGCCATGAAGAGATAGGCCACGGCGAGATAGACTACATACATGTACATATATGTTAGTAATCTAGGGCCAAGGTCCGCTTTCATAGACAAGTCATCGCTTTGATATATCAGTCACCTCTTTCATCACACGATGCTTAGAATGTAGCTACAGCCCATTGCTTTTCCTATGGCTCTTGTCATATTATCTTTGTGTACTTGAAAAAACCGGTAGAAAAGCTCCTGCGCAAAGATCTTGACGCATACAAAAAGGCAATCGTTTTGGCTACGGGACGAACATGGCTAGCGAGAAGTCGTTGCTACTACTTGGCGAGGATATTGATGTGGTGAGCTGTCAGGAAGTTTTGGTGACTGGCTAGTTTCATATTCTGTAGGCGTCTCGTTAAACTACAACTACCCTCCAAAAGGACCCACCCCTTCCCTTGTACCGAGTCAACTTAGATTAAGGACTAACAAGCCCAAAATGGAAAATAGTAAAAAAAACATCCCTATCAACTTACAGCAGCATAGGCTAGCGTTGTATTAATAAGTCTGGCAGGGGTGGGGGTGGATACTGCAGGACGAGAGGAGTAAAAGCGGTAATAGTTGAACAAGATGCGACGACATGTAGACATAGCAAGTGATACAGTAGCTTCCAGAGACAGTAGAGATAGATGAAATGGTGCAAAGGGAAATACCCCAAAAAGTATAAAGGAAGGAGACATCGCGACTCTTCGTCTCTTCTTTTGGTCTTTCCACTCCAGCCCACACTCGCCGCACTCTCTTTCTCTTCTTTACTTTCTCCAAGACTTACTGTGTAAGCTCTCGATATTCATTCATTCTTTTCAACTTCAACTTCTATCTTTACTTGTTCTAGATCTCACTGTGTGAGACCTCGTCCCACAATCTTTCAGACTGTTCAATTTATTCTCTTCGATTCTTTCTCCTCTTCTTTCATCACATCATATTAGTCAAGATGTCTTCCTTCAAGTCTACCGTTTTTGCTGTTGCCGGCGCCTTTGTCGCCAGCACTGCTGCTCACGGCACCGTTACCAACTGGACCACCGACGGTATCTCCCAGGAGGCCTTCCAGCTCAACTATGCCTACACCAACACTCCTCCTGACATTCCCGCCTGGACTGCCCAGGATCTGGACAACGGCTTCGTCGATGGTTCGGGCTACCAGGGCCCCGACATCATCTGCCACAGATCGGCTACTCCCGGTAAGACCACTGCCAAGTCGGTAGCTGCTGGTGGCAAGGTCGATTTCATCTGGACCGCCTGGCCCGATTCGCACATTGGCCCTGTCATGACCTATGTGGCCAACTGCAACGGTGACTGCACCGCTGTTGACAAGACCACTCTCAAGTGGGTTAAAATTGATCATGCCGGCATCAACCTGAGCACCCAGACCTGGGCCGCGACCGATCTGATCAAAGACTCCAACTCCTGGGTCACCACTGTGCCTCCTACTCTGGCCGCTGGCAACTACGTCTTCCGCCACGAGATCATTGCCGTGCACGCCGCCGGCTCGACCAACGGCGCGCAGCACTACCCTCAGTGCTTCAACGTTGAGGTCACCGGCTCCGGTACTGAGAACCCCGAGGGTGTTTTGGGAACTGAGCTCTACACTAACACCGAGCCTGGTATTCTGTTCAACCCTTACACTACTCTGACCAACTACACTATTCCTGGCCCCCCTCTGTGGTCTGGCGCTACCTCTACCTCTCACGAGGCCAACGGTGATTCTGAGGAGGGTAACTATGGTGGCTCTTCCCCCATCGCTCCCACCACTCCCACTACTCCCGGTGCTACCACTCCCGCTGCTACCACTCCCACTGCTACCACTCCCGCTGCTACCGCTGCTGCCTCTTCTACTTCGTCGACTGCTACTTCAGCTAAGCCTACTTCTACTGGCTGCTACAACCGCCGCCGCCGTCGCGCTCGCCGCCTCGCTCATGGTATTGCCAACTAGAGGAAGAGGGTGTGATTTGAGCTTTCCATGCTCACCCTTTCTTGTTTTGAGCCCTCAAAACTACATATCATTTTCTATTAACCCATTTTTTTCTTTTCTTTTTCTTTCCTATTGTACTTCTACTTCCTTATCGCTCGAGAGCCCTACGTGCCTCGCCCTTTCTCATAAATAAATAGTCGTAATACATACAGCGAGAGTGACTACTGGCCCTGATTTCATCTTAAAAAAAAAGTTTTGTCTTTCTATAAATACGTGAACCTGTTTATACTATCTTACAATCATGCCAACTCTTACAATAAGCCTAAACTATAGGCTTTATAATATCAACCTCTGCATTCTCAGTGTCTTCGACATTTTGAGACTCGCTGCTCCTAGTCTCAGAGTCTGCCGTCTCCTGCTTGGGCGGCTTGTTATATCCCTCGTGAACTTCTCTATGCTCTCTATCAAGAAGACGACGGAAAACACCGACAAAGCCACCTCCAACTAATCGTTGATATACAAGTGGCTTACAAACAAGAACATCATCTTCTCTAGATGCTTCCTCCGGCTCTACTACATTTGCACCATCATCTTCCTCGGGAGTGGCTTCGCGCAGTGCTTTCTTGGTCTGCACATATCTCAGATCCCACTCGCGGCCACCGGAGCCCATGCGTAGCGTACTATCGTTGTTAGTAGCCTGCGGCAACTCCAATGTTTTCTCCATACGCAACGCCTGGCGGCCCGTGTTTATCCATTTGATTACGCGCGCAATCTGCGTGATTGAGGGCGTGAAGACGATCAGCGTAGCATCTGTCTTGAGGGCCTTCAAAAGAGGCTCTAACTGAGCTTCTGGCTCGGGAAGATCTAAGAAGGCGTGATCGAGAAATGGCCTTCCGCCGTTCTCGCTTAATCTCTTGTTGATGTACTTTTCAATATCGATTACGTGGAAGGATATATCTAGGAGATACTGTGCACGTCGGAAATTGCGGATTAACTTGTGTGCGTAACGGCTGTGTGAATGGCGTACATCGATGGTGTGCACCACAGCTTTTCGTTTAGCCATCCAAGCATCGTATAGCGCCTGCACATCCGGGTCGACAAAGGTCTTGACATGGTGGTCTTCTGTTAACTCTTCGTTGGCATTGTCGCGAACAGATGGCATAGAGTACTCCGCGCGCACTAAAGCATCACGAAGCTTTCTTGGCACGGGCGGGTTACTTGCGTGTATGGCGCGGGCCAGATGCAGCGTAAGCCCACCGATGCCAGTGCCAGCTTCGAAGATTTCCAAGGGTGCGGAGGATGGCTCGTCGGAATCTTGAGACCGGGCGTCTTCGTCGGCGTGGATGTCGAACAGAGACGTTATTAGGCTGGCGTCTTGGGCATAGATTGGCGTTGCAAGGCGGGATGGCGCGTGCTGGATGTAGGCAGGTAGGGTTGGCTCGTAGATATCAACGATACGGCCACGCGAGTCTCGGATGGCATCTAGTATGTTTCGTTGGAGGAGGAGATTGGTCGAGACGGAGGCACCAAATGGTAGCTTGATGCTCTCGTCGGGCCGTATTGGCGGCGTCACGGTGAACTTGCCGCCAGACGGTGACTTTTGGTGCAGAAGAAGAACATCGCACTCTATATAAAAGAGGTATCGAGCATATATTAGCGGCGCAACTATCAATGAAATGCATTATCATCCGCACCTTGAATCGGCTTTCTGGCGGATGAGTAGAAGCGCTGAAAACCGGCGCCGGGCCGGAAGCTACGAAGCATGGTAAGAGATGATGCGAAGATTCAATCTCGGTTGTTTCCTGGCTTCACAGACACACGAATACAGCAATTTATTCAAGTGCTGTCCACGATACTTCTTCACATGAAAGGTTGGAAATTTCGTTATCTTATCGTCACGTGATGTCATTTGGAATGATTTCTATTGACAATGGGAATTTCTGAGATGGTGGATACTCAATACGCTCCTATGGCTTGTAGCAGGGTCTTACGGTCAGGGCCTCGAACCCTGCCGACATTCTTCTTTAAAAAGGCATTGAAACCGTCAACCTCGCGGATCAAGTCTTCTACCGACGGGCTCCTGTCCTTTGTCGGATCGAGTAGCCAACTGTGCTCGGCCATCCAGGTATGGACATCTAGATGCAGAGCCGACTCGACGATCAAATAGCGCCAGTGAGTGTCTGGGTCGGCAAAGGCAAAAGAGATCCAGCGGCGGATGGCAGCGCACGGTGCCTGCGGCTCGACGTTTGTCAGTAGGCTGGTCAGGAAGAACAGGCGGTCGGCAGCGGCAACGACACCATCACTAACGCCGGATTTCACTAGATCGGATTCTATAGTGAGGAACTGCGGGAAGCGTAGAGTCAACTGAATGGGCAGCGGACGAGAGAAGCCCCAACCGATGATACTAGACATTGGGTCAGCAAACGCTTTACTGAAATTCGATGCTTTGTACGCTCGGGTTACCCAACAACGTTATAGTTCTGATCGACTAGAATGTTTTCGGCACACAAAGCCTCGTGTGAGACAGAAAAAGACATCAGTTCCGGAACGCCCTGTAGCGCCCTATGGACGAGGGCTCGCTGGATTAGACAATCGCGCAATGTGATATTCGGGTATTCGCCACGGGAAGCGTGGACCATTTTCCAATCAATAAGTTCGGTGGCGTATGAATCCGCAGTATAACCGCATCCTATAAGAGCAATTAGCACTTCGTGACCCTCTGCATAGAGTCAGCAAAGAAAGACGGTGTGGCTTGTACTTGTTTCCTGGGTGCAAATGGCTAGTTCCAACACGATATCAGCCATCTGCCAAAGCACACGGTCACGCAACTTGCGGTCTTGCGGCGTCGCCTGATCCCACCTCAGCACGGCACCCTCGATCCAGCCCACGATGATGTACGGAAAGCCGACCTCGTTGTTGAACTCGGCATTGTATGCCATGATCCGCGGAGACCACGCAAAGCCACTATCGGCTAGTCGGCGCAGCAATTGTACATGATAGAACACGGCGCGCGAGACTTCGTCCGTGGCCTTGCCGAGTAGGTGTGTCGGCAATCGTAGGGCATAACGTTGTCGTGAGGATCCTTCGAGTACATATATGTTGCCCTGTTTGGAAGCAATAGGTGTGCCTTCTGTGTTGAAGAGGAAGCTAAAGCTACTTTCGTGGCGAAACCGCGAGGTGAATATGCTCAAGATGTCGGTGGTTTGTAGGTTAAGAGGCGATGTCATTATTGCGATTATAGTGAGGCATGCTTATTGTAAAGAACAATATGAATACAAAATGAAATGGGCATAGGGCTATATATACATGACCTTTTATATAAACTATATACTATCTACACAAAATACCCCAACGATGTTTATAGATTGCAAAACACGGCTCGTGATTCAACTTTAAACGAAAACGTTATCACGGGCAAAGGCCTTCGATCCTTTATTTCACTTCTCTTCCTGATCTTATAGTTGATACGAGCCGTCATTGCATGTATTATGTTAGCCTAAACAGGTTAAAAGTAGGTCGTTCTAGGCCCAACTCAATGCTAGTTACGAAACCTCTTTAGCAGAAGACGATCGCCGAAAAAGGGAATCAGGTATAAGTCGGTTACATTAGGGTACTATAACCCTAGACATATTCGTACCCCACAATATTTGTTGTTGTTGATGGTAAATATTCTGGGGCGTAATTGGCACTAGTTGGCAAAGGACTGAGAAGAAACTGTAGCATCTGTAGTGAAATCTTTTGCTATTTTTTTTATATTATATGTTATTTAGATTCTAGGCAGAGAAAAGCACGAGGCTTTTCTTTTATAAGGTGAGTTTAGAAATAAGTTTTCAGTACGAGACCAACAAGGTGATCGTCGAATCGTGACGGAACATGATATCGTAAATAGAGAAAAAACAGGATATAGATGAGACCCGTTATATAAAACGACAAGGGAAATATACAGAAAAATGAGAGACACTTATCTTAGGGCACAACTGAGCCCAAGGCCGGCAAGGGATCTGATATGGCAAAGAAGAGAGATAATAGTAACAAAAAAGGAGGAAAGGAGGATATCACAAGTCAAGAAGCCATAAGAAACAAGAAAAGTTCAAAGAAATCGCCGAGGATTAGACCCAGAAATGAAGAACAAAACAAAAATAACCAGGACATAATACAGAACAAATTTAGGAGCCATAAGCGTGCTTTTGGCGATGCCAATAGTAGTAATAATAGTAATAATCGAAGAGGAGGTAGGCGGTGATGCCAATGCAACTGTAAGCGGCCATGCGCTGAAAATGACACGACAAGAAAAAGAATAGACAAGAGAAGGATATTATAGACGAGGAATCGAAGGAAGACGGAGTGAAAGAATAGAAAAAGAGCAGAGACATGATAAGATCTTATCAGATCGAAGCTACCCGGTTCGGCGCGTCCAGCGGCACACGAGCATGGCAAACCATGAGTTTCAGGCTAGTGCCCCATTCAGCACACTCGGCTAGTAAAGCCGGATCATGCCAGATACTCGCCGGCGACGTCGAGCCCGCTGATCTAGCAGGTATGTTTTCATAGCAGCGAGAATACCACCAACGACCAACGCGCGAAATCATGTTCGTGATGCTCTCGTCAGCAGAGGCACTGTTGTCGCTCATCATCTCGGCAAGACTGCGTGTATCTCTACGCTTGCGGCCACTAGAGTCAGATGAAAGAGACACAGATTTCATAGCAGCTACGGGCAGCCCAACATGGCACGACTTGAGCTCTGAGAAGCCACGCGATCCGAGAAGTCGCAGCATCGTGTCGGCAGTGCTGCCCAAAGCCGTATCAGGTGCTGTAGCGCGTATCTGTTCTTTGAGCCGACGCACAGCGCGACGACCGCGGATGCCCATGTTGTTGAGATCGAGGTCGAGGATAGCTAGCTCGATGTATCCGCCGGGCACAAGCACACGGCGGGCCTCGGAGATGACATTGCGCAGATGAGCCTCGGGTGCAGCGGCGGGGAAGCGTAGCACGATGGCAGTGAAGGTTTCAGGGCCAAATGGAAGCTTCTGGCCCAGTGAGGTGTGCTGGATCTGATGGTGGTTAGCGGGTGACTGCGGGAAGCCACTGCTAGCACGACGATCATCTGGCACGGGAGCACGTGGGGAGAGATTGTAAAAGGCGGCGCCTGGATAGGTCTCGGCGGCATAAAAGGACCAGTCATCGTTGCCGAGGCCGTCGAGGACCAGGATCCCGGGCATCTCTCGGGCGGTATCGGCAGAAGGAGAGATAGCAGCGTCCAGAGATCCGGAGCCGGCTGCGAGGCGTGAGACAGCTACCTTGTTGCTAGCATGAACTAGATGATCACGCATAGGCGAGAATAGTACGTGACCGAAAGTGAGCCATTTGCTGACCGTCATAGAACCGACACGTAGATTCACCTGGGCTAGTGGTGAGTTGGAGGTGCTTGACGAAGTAGTCGATGACGAGGCGTGACTACTTGCCCTACTATGACGGACAGTGGGAATCGGCGGAGTTGCTCGAGTAGGTGGTGGCATCTGAATGGGTAGCGTAGAGATGTCCGCCTCGGGCTTTGGGGCAAAGATTGCGCGGAGACGCTCAGTCATGTCGGTGCTACCAATACTCGAGGTTTGCGTCAGACGTGCGTTCGGCGAAGGCGAGATGGCGTTCTGATAGGTTGTCTCTAGATGAAATGGCTGGCCCTTGGAAGAAGTAGCCGAGGCGGGTGCATGATCCTCGCTATCATCGGTAGTAACGATTGGGATAGTGATGGAGATCTTCTGTCGTTGTTGCTGTTGCTGAGCCGAGGCTTGGGTGGCCAGGGCGTTGGTGAATAGGTCATTATACTCGTCCCAGATCTCATCTTCAGCAAGCGGTGCATCTGCTTCTGGTTGAACCGCTACAATGTCGGCGTAGCTATACAGAGCAGTTGACGACGTAACCGAAGTGCTCGCAGTAGTTGTAGAGTCGCTCGAGTCCTTGCGGGGCGAGAACACCAAGAACTCAGAGTTAGGGTCGATGATCATACCGCCACGTCCTTTGCGAAGTGGAATCGACGTTGCCGGAGACTCGCCATTGGTAGTTGCTGATGTATCACTGTCCATAGTCAAATCCGGAGTGCCTGACAGCGAGCTACCACCAGGTGCAATAGCGGCGATCGGCCCGCGGCAGTCTGTCGTCGTAAAACGAGTGGCACCGAGGAAGCTTGTCCGGTTAAAGGGACGCGAGAAGCTAGCAGACGGCTGTTGGGTGGGTGTGTGAACTTCAAGCTGTGGTGGAACAGGGGCGGCGTAGATGCCACCAACTTTGGGGATACGGCCGACTTGACGCAAACGGAAGCGCTGCTTTGGCGGTTGCTGTTGTGGCTGTTGGTGCTGCTGGGTTTGATCCATGAAAGGTGACTGAGGCACCATAGGCGATGTCTGGGCCGAAGAGATGGAACCGCCCATGATTCCGGGAGCATAAGGACGGTTTGGGGGCACGAGACCACCCTGATCGACCGGATCATAGTCAGCATCGCTGCTCAGGCGAGCGTGGTAGCCTGGCTCAGGCAACTGTACATCAGCACCACGGAGAACCTTGCGCACATCGCCGATATCGAGCGGCTCATGAGCACGGGAACCCGCACTGTTGGCAACATCGTCGTCTTGCTCGGATGAGTCTAGCATATAATACGCAGGGGCGCGGCGAGAAGGAACCAACTCAACAGCAGCTGGAACTGGCGACAGCACAGTCGAAGAGTTGGCCACTAGGCCTTTGGCAAGATCGTCCTCGGCGTTCTTATGGGCACGAGATGAAAACAGGTTCCAGCGACGTGGCGAGCGAGCGCGCTTGGTGAGTTTCTTGGGTCCGGGTCGCGGAGTAGACGAGGCTGAAGAAGCGTTGGTGGGGGCCGTAGCAACAGTAGGGGCCTCCGTGGCTAGTGTGATAGCCGAGTCTAGAATGGACTCGTCGGAGAAGGTGCCGACATCGAGGCTGGACTGCGAATCGGTCGTTGCGACTGGCGCCGTCTTGACAAGAGTCTTCTTGGACAACGATAAGAAGTTGGTCGTTGAAGCTGTCTCGCCGGCATAGATCTTCTGGCGCTGTCTGCGGAAGGCAAGCGCTGACTGAGCTGCCATGGCTTCCGAGTCGCTGCTGTCACTTGGCCGGCGGCTGGCAATGCCGCTCCGGGGAATAGCCGATGGCCGTAGGTTCGATAGGGCTCCAAAATCCGCAGCAAGGCTGTTGCTGCTTGTGTACCGGTAGAGATCTTCAGCCTCGCTACCCTCGTTATTGTTGTGATTCTTGACGATCTCGCCACCAGAGATAACGACAGGCGACATCCGGTCAAGAAAGAACGTATCAGCTGGCAGGCTTTCCTGGCTCGATGACAGGCCCCCCAATGCACTCGTCAGGCTACCACTGCGACGCCGAATGGCTCCGAATCGGCCATAACCCTCGTGGCCAGTGCCGGCAGTCGGGCCCTTGCGGAGCGCGGCAGAGGCGATAGCCGCGGTGTTTGATGGCGCCGAGGTTACAGACGGCAGCTGCATAGCGTCGCCACTTCCCTTGCGTTTGCCAAAGAAAGCAAAGCGAGAAGTACTAGAAACGACTGGGCTCGGCGTACGAATCGTACGTCTGGTAGAGGAAATAGTGAATGTCTCCGGCGCTGGCGTGGCCTTTCTCGTTACGGTGGTGATGGTCAGCTTCTGCTGCTGTTTCTGTTTGCGCCGCTCGGGAGACGCCGGTCCGGTGGCAGCAGTTGTAGCAGGCATGCCGATATCGCTTCCCCGGCGTAAGTGGGCGCTACGCAGGTTGCTTTGGATGATCTGAGGCGGTTGCTGGTGCAGGCCCAGCATGTCCGGCATTCCATCGCGACTTGGGCGGCGCGGCGGATGAGTCTTGACAAAGCCAGATGAAGGGGCAGTGGTGGTCTTTCCAATAGGCAGCGTAGTAGGCGACGAGATAGACAGCTTGCGAGGTCGTGCAGATGACGACAGTGGCACAATAGCGGGTTCGCGCATACGGAGATTCTTGGTAGACGACGTTCGCGGCGGCGGGCTAGGCGGGCCTTGCTGGGAAGATGCCGGGTCTGCACGCACTGTCGAGCCAGAGCTTTCACTCGTGCTAGTGCTAGTACTTGCTGTGGGAGCTGGAGCTTGAGAAGGAGGAACAGCGCCATACCGAGTGGGAGCGATCAAGCCGGGGCTCTGCGACATCATCGAGGTGGGTGTTGTGTCTCTACTATACGGGCCATATCTGCTTACAGCGCTGCCGGTCGTCCAAGGCCACGGACCGGGCGACTCACTGAAGCGAGTACTTGGGCTAGCACTACTGAGTTGGCTACTTGAGGCGCCAGACATCAGACTCGGCGTAGGTGGTATTAACGGTGGTAGGTCATATGGGTGGAAGACCGCTGGGTTTCCGTCAGTGGACAATGAGCCAGAGGGTTGGCGGCTGTGACAAGGCCAACGATCTAGCTCGGGATAGATGCGCGGCTGTTGCTGCATTTGCATTTGCTGCGGCTGAGGGTGGTTGCGTGAAGAAAGCTGTGGTGCGGCTGAATGCGGTGCCGGGCTAGCAGCCTGAGCCCGGGTCGAGTCAGGGCTATGGATCGGCGTGTTCCGGATCGGCGATGGGCCTCGAAGGCGAGATGTATACGTAGGCGCAACGCGGGTATCGATGTGAGGAATCTCAGGACCGAGTGTCGAACGACGCTTTCTGACTAGCCGCGGAGGCTGTTGCTGTGCTTGGCTGGTCGAGGCGTTGGGAGTAGATGCCTGGTTAGATGACGATATGGCGCTAGCAACGACGACAGCAGCTGCCGGTCGAGGGTTTGCAGGCAAGCCGTATGAGAGACGACGAGAAGTGTTTGATACGGGCAATCTTGTAACGCTATTACTTCGGCTGGTAGGCGGCTTGCGAGCTGGTGGCTCACTGATATCTCTGCGAGGACGAAGTGAAGGTTGTGGCTGCTGCTGCTGCTGCTGACTTTGGTTATAGGAAGGCTGAGAGCGCGGCTTCGGCGAAGAAACCGATGGGCGGTCGTCTTCTGAGGCACTGCTATAGCCGTAGATTCGGGGCGTTCTTAGGGCCCGCGCAGTCGACGACGGGTTGCCGTGGGCGGACGGCGGCGCCATGACAGGCAGGCGGATATATAGAGAGGAATAGAAGGGATATGGCAGAGAGAGGGAGAAACTCGCTGTGTCTATAGGAACAAAGAATACAAACGAGAGAGAAAGAAGAGGAAAGGTCAACACGTGTCAGTGAAGACTGTGTCTAGGCCATCCGTCATGCTTCGACGATGAATGATCATCAGAGACGAAGAAGCCGAATATCTAGACTGCTGATATCTAGACTAGACCAGGATGTCTCTGCAGACAACTATATTATACAAACTCAACCGAGAATAAAGAAGAGCAGAAAAGGCAATACAAGCAAAGAACAACAGCTTCAGATTCGCCCCTGGTGGTGACGGCGCGGTATTCAAGTATAAAAACAAGAAGCTCTTTTCAGTCTAAGCAGGTCTTGTCTCTATCTCTGCTTGTCACAACTATGTGAGAGCCTGTCAACGAGGTGGAGCGTGAACAATAAAAAGAACAATAAAATGGCAGCTCAAGGTGTGATTTGATGGCGGCTTCTCGACAGTGGAACCGGGGTCTTTATTCTTGATTTTATTAGTGAGTCTACTGCATTTGTTTGGATTTTATCTTGGATTTTATATACAGATCTTGCTGAGCTGGGAGGGCTATCATACACGCATGCAGTCTTTTTTCTTCCTTTTTCCCAGAAGGCTTAGACCTGTCCTCTCTAAGAATTGGGATAATAAAGAATATTGTGTGTACAGCAGGCGGCAGCCCAAGACCTTTTTTTTTTTCCAGCCAGACTGACGTGCTACAGTCCTTTTGCAAGACTTCCAGAAGGTTCTCGCCAGCCCAAAAGCAAGCAGGAAACGTGATTCTCAGCTTCTTCTTTTATTCTTCTTCTTCGAGTTCTACCTCCTGTGAACACAGGCTTCACGTCTTGCCCTCGTCACATCCAGCGAAGCCAGTCGTGAGCTATAATACGCCATCCATACCTCTTTGCCATCTCCCGCTCATCCACATATGTAGCCAATAAGATTCCCAGGCCTATAGATTGGGTGAGGAAGGGAGGGGGGTGTGATACAGGCTATCGGAATCATCACTCAAAAAAGAAAAATTAAATACATTTTATATCAACCCATCTCGTCGGAAAAGAAAGATATCCAGCCAACTATATTATTCAGTATTGCATATCTCAAAATACATCAATGTCCTCCATCGCCAGTTAACCTCGTCGCTGGCAGGGCCAACAATGAATTGTCTCCAGGAAGAGGCAAACCAGTTGATTTGCCAGCAAAGCACTGTCTGTACGGAAGCTCATAGACTTCTCTCGATTTCTGTCCACTTCCCAGCATGTAGCTTGGTGACCTGCAGATTCAGGATCTCGGGCCTTGTAAGGGCAAGGCAGAGCGAGAGCAAAGCATGCAGTATGACGAGGAAAGATTCTGTCTCCTTCACCTCGAAGTCCTCCGGGTCCGTCCGGCCTTGATCTTCGTACGTGTGGGCCGATCAACTAGGCCTATCGTTGTAGTGAAAGGCTTCCCAGTAGCACTACATTAAGAAGCAGAGAAAAATAAAATAAAAAATAATCAAATAAAAAGATATTATTCAGTCCCCTGTCTCACTTACACAAAACCGAGGCGAAAAAATCAAAGAAAGTCTGTGTGTTTTTCTCCTCCCTCATATTTCTCCTATATTCTATTGTTATATCTCGTGTTATCCGTACTTTTGGCAGCAAAAAAGAAAAAAAGGTGCCATTCTACGCCTCACTTTTCTTGTATTCATTGCCCTTGACCTTGATCTTGCATAATACTATAAACAACCTTGAGCAGGTTTGCACAGCCAGCCAGTTCGCGATGCTCGATCAACGCAAACAGGCTATACTGATATGTATGTACTGAGTTCGTGCTTATGCCCTGTAAGTGGCCTCCCGTAGCGCTCGAGCTCTATAGTTTATCCACTACTTGTACCTGTATATCCCTCTGCAGTCAGTATCAATCCCCTAAGCGTCCAGGCCAAGTAGCCACTTTTTCTTACTATCCCTATCCTGGAAAAGACCGAGTTTTTAGGGCCCTTGTCATATCTGTAGTAGCACCTCGAAGCCAGGAAATCGACGTTCATGCACACACACATCTGTACGTATCAATCACTCGTGACTAGTACCGTTTATTGTTGCTCACAACTGATATCTGACTATCCCAGGGTCCTCTATTGCTACCATGAGAGCGGGCACCAATCATCCCACCCGCGAAACCGGCCGCTATGTATTATAAGATCCGCTGTTATTGATGGGCGTATAGCGCCTTTACCACTATAGGCCCACTCGAGCAGTAAGTAGTAATTCTCTATAATTCTCTATCTGGCCACTGACAACCCGACACACGGACAGTCGAGCCAGAGTACAGCAGTGAGAGGGAGCTTGTTTTTGGGCGGACATCAAGACACAGAAACAGTCCACCTTTGAAACAACAGCAAGGAATACAGCATCGCTCGTGGGAAAAGAAGGACAGGAGAAAGCTGGCATGTCGCCAGTCACCGAAATTCGCAATCTTCGCTATAGGTGCTGCGTGTTCTGCGTCATCTCTTCATCGCCGTAGCTCGCTCTCATCAAAGCCGGGATTCTTCGTCCAGGGCTTAATTCATGCGTTGCCGCACCCCGGCTCTTCGTGGCAAGCAGAAGATCATCTCATTTTCACGACTAACACGATGATGCGCCTTTGCAACTTCTATCCAGTGGCCCAGGTTCGGCAATATCGCCGTTGATCATCTCATCATCCAGGCCTATGAAACATGTGCAAGCTGGGGCTGGTCGGTCTCCCAAAAAGCAGAACACAAGGTGGTCGGCCATACAAGATGATGTTGATAAACGGTAAAATACGCCGAATACACGGGAGCTCGACAAGCTAAAGATGAACACCGGCATAGCATTTGCAGACCCGGCTTGAAATCCTGCGGTCACGCGAGCTAATTCAACATACTTGTCGTCGCAGTACTAGAGCGCCTTATCTTTTTGTCAGACTAGGTCTAGCAATGGTCTTCAACAACATCGTTATTCCAAACATTCAAAATGCCGAAAAGACCACTTGGTGATCTCTGGGAGGCGCTAATGTCTGTAACAGCCGCGAGATGATAGCCGCTGTCTTGCATTGTCATAGTCGAAGCTTTCTAGTATGCCACTATATATTAGCGTCCCTCTCGATACCACGATACCTGAAGGTCGAGCCTTATAAATGGACTCATTAGGCCCCTGGACCCTGTCAAGTGAGCCCTGTAATTCCTGGACTCGCAGGGCTCTTTCATCCCCGAGCACGCTGTCAACCATCGATTTCTCTTGCGATGCTTCTCTCTCTCTTTCTTTTTTTTTCCATCATCTTCTTCCTAGTGCATTTTGTTTCTGTCTGTCAAAATCACTAGATCCGGTTTGAATGTTCTGAAAGGTCGAGCCAAGGAAGGACAAAGTAACGCCATATACATAGCATGTATAGGCCATAGCGGATAGACTACGCTTCTATAGACATGTACTAATACTTTTATAATTATATCTTTTTTCAAGAATATTATCAGTAGAGACAACTATCAGAAATAAAGACAAGTGTATATCACAGCATTGATTCATCATGTACATGCAGGTGTACTTACAACACAGAGACACTGTTAAAAATAGGCCATGTTCTACTTGCCATAGCCACAAGTCCTAGTTGCTGCATCTGAGCTTTTTATATAGTTCTCTGCCAACTCACAGGAGCCCTCTGGAAAGCCTAGAAAGCCCAAAGCTTTTTCTCCCCGCCACTCTATGCCTGAATATATTATAGGGGCTTCTAACACAACAATTATAGAGCCCTCTCTCTTATTTTTCTTCTTTTTTTTTCGCCACCAGCCGGAGCTCGTTCTAGACCCTAAGACATTGAGTTACTCAGTGTCTAGTACTCATAGAATACATGATTCTCCTCTCTTCACCCATCTTCGACGGCTTGTACATACATTGTATAAAGAATGCAACTGTGTCATTTCTCGACTATTCATTCCTTCTCAGCTGTAAACAAAGCCCATCGTACACAGGAAAGGGCATACAAATAGACGAGAAAGCTGATAAAGCGACGGGCCTGTAATGAACATCCGGGCAGATCTGTGGTCGAGTCCTCACATATATCATCTATCACACAATTGCCTCTTGCTTTCGCATCCATATGAGCAGCAGCCCAACTATCGCCGTTGGTTTTACTCCAGCCTTTCGCCGCGTGCGACGCTCCCTAAAATGTCTCGCCTTTACTCTGCCTCTTCTTATTTTTCTCCTCTGCCGCCTTCTCGTCTTCCTGTATCTCGTTGTTTCCTTCTCGCTTCTTTCCAGCATAGGCTAGCTGCAAATAGTATCTACAATTACACGTGACACATACACAGATATCTCTGCCTGGTTGAAGATGCTTTCTTCCCTCCTCTCCGTCCTTCTTTGTAAGTATGTGTCGTACATGCTTGGCCACCTGCATTTATTATTAGAAGCCGATGTCACGAAACACAAACGTATTTGGATTGCACTACATAAAGAAGGCAGGTCGAGTATAGCATATACAGATATCTGTGTAAAGCACCTCTTGTTTTGGGTCCTTTCTGGGTCTTTTGGGCTTCTTTGGCAGGCGATCCAGATGCAACATAGCCAAACTTGACGTCTAACTGGCTAGAGCGTTTATTTTGTTTATTTTGTTTCCTTTTTGCTCTGGCAAACTTTGACAAGTCTAGACCGAGAATCCTAGAACGTCCGTGTAATACGATATTAGGAAAAGAAAAAAAAAGTCCCTGATACGAATATACAGCACTGGCTTGGTGAAGCCCATTCTAAGGTTACAATATCATATTAAGGGTCATACACATACTAGAGATAATACATGTAGGCTATAATCCTCTCACCCTCTTTGGCCTGTGATTCTCATTTTTGGTTTTGTTCTCGTTCCCTGTTCATTGTTCTGCTGCTTCTTGTTTTGTTTTTTTCAGCTCAGCCCTGTTTTCTGGTCTTGCTTTTTAGATATGTACCATTACCAACAGTTCCGGTCGAGCTTCGCTGTGATGAGATGATAATAAGCGAGCCTGTTATAGAGCTAGCTGCTCTGCAGTGAAATTACTACATCGAGGTTGCTATCGCCAAAACTATCATTGATAGGTTGTTGGCCTAAGTGGTGCTTACTATATTGCCCGCCTAAGAAGGTGAATTTCACGCCACACATACAGTTTGAGCCATGTATGTTGTTAGTTCGATTCACGATGCAAGAATCGGGCATTAGCATTGGTGCTAGTATCAGCAAAAGGATTCGGATGAGTACTAGAAGTATATACAAAATGGACGATGAGTAGCCCCTCTTGTCCCCCTCATTGTGACAATAGACGGCTCGCCAGTTGTTAGAAGCGGCTTATGTTCATTTTTGTTGAGTTTAATGTATCGTCTTCGAGTTTATCTGTCTGTTTTGGCTTTCACTGTAGTCATCCCCGCATGTGGATGTGATAATGGCTCAGCCATCGTATATAAATGGCCACTCAAAAGTTACAGTATAATGGGGCCTTTATAGATTGAAGTTGTATCTAGTATACATATAGTGATATCTTGGGGGCAATCATCAACATAGGCTATGATGTGCTTTTCATGGGGTGTTTCTAGTAGTTGAAAGACATACAGGTTCTTCCTAGTAATCACCACGATAGTCTTGAACAATAGAGCCGTGTTTTGTTATCATGACCCCTTCAAGTTAGTAGACTTTACACTTATATATCGACTTGGATAAACGAAGGGGCCGCCTTGGTAGGAAAGTAGTGACTACATGATCCAACCATGAAAGTTTGAATAGTCGATATTAGAAGGTAGATATCACATATCGCAATGTCCTTCTGTAGATAGCTTCGTGCTAGCCACCTTTTACAAATTGCTTAGTCACTTGATAAATCACGGGGAATAGGCTTCGCGCAGAAGAGCGGCAAAGGCGTTTCGTGAAGTCCCCAACAAGTACTGGGCTCTCTCTTCCTGTCAAATCAACGAACAAAAGGCCCTGCTGGTACGGGACTTGCGTATTAAAATGGCACACAAACCGAAGGTCCGGAACCTGGATCTTATAAGATCAGGCATGCCAGTAACTACTGTCATGGCCAATATAAACTGGCATATAGCTAGACGCTGGGAGGCTAGTTTGGCCGCAGTGGACATGATGGAAAAGAACAGTTTCTGTGGCTAGATGAAATATAAGAGGCATGATATAGTAGCAGGGTCGTTCCATTGGCTATAAAAGAAAACCAAACAGCCAATAAGAAGCCCTAGGCTCAGCGTTGCGTTCTGGTGGGCGAAACGAAGCGAGGATTTATAGGCCGATCGTGTAGCAAAGTAAGAAAGAGGAAAGAAAAGATGAGATACCAATGCTACTTGACGTTGTTTTACCGGGATCAAGCTAAATCCACTATACTTATACAAGCAAGCCTACTTACATATATGTAAGTTGGAATGGAAGAATGAGAGTAAGCAAACACTGAATGACTGTATTAGAGAATAGGGTATTCCGTACCAAAAAAGGGACCAAAGCCAAAATTCATATACGTTTCTAATCACGACAAAACGGAAGAATATCATCATAAAAGCTTGAACGATGATGTCCTGTAGTAGAAGCCTAGTTGGGGCTTTGTGATATAGGACAGTGGCTACTATGCACGGGACAATCCCACAAAGAAACCTGCATATATGTATGTACAGGCATAAAAACAGGTGACGAGAAAATTGGGCGTTTCAAGGTCCCGCACACTGTAGTTAGTAGTAAAAGCAGCAGTAAAACAGTGTAGTTATTGTCTATTATACATGCCACTACTACATATAGGCATGATTCACAAGTGGATACTCGCAAAACTGGATCATCTGAATATGCAAGTGCTTAATTCCTTCGAGTATATAATTAGATGTCAAGGCAGAGTCTGCCACCCTCTCTATTGTGTGTGCAATGTCTTTCATATTTCAGCCCATTGTGTCGTAGCAGCAAGAAGAAGCGAGAATACAGTGATCCCGGCAGCTGAATACGTAGTGTTGAGTTCGTTTATCTGTCTGCTTGGCTAACTACATAGCTACTGCTACATGATCAGGGAGGACAATCTCGCGACTATGATCAATGTTAGCAGAATATCGGCATATTGATTCCGCATTATTTGTCTTGCTTGAAACTCTAAGTCCTAATCGATCTGTCACGTTAGATCAAACAGAAGAAAACGATACAGATAGTGGCTTTGTTCATTGGATGGGAGACATCTTGGCTAAAGCTATAACAAGGGACGATAGCCATTGCCATCGACACAGTAGTTGGTCAGTCCGAAGGAGGCGGCATAGGCAAGCGTTCAAATGATGAGTCAGTTGCCAATATAGCAAGTGCAGATACATATCAGAGTCCGCCGAACTCGCACATGACACGGCACATCGTCTTCGAGCACGACATGTTATTTTCTCTCTGCATCACGAGGAAGAAGCAAAGTATGCCTCGAGGGATCGATATTCTAAGCTATAAGACACGATGTACAGATATTTCTACAAGTAAGACAGCTTTCTGAATCAGAGAGAAAAGGCTTTCTGCTCGGACAAAAGAGAGACAGCCTTGGTGGCGTGGCATCGATAGTAATTCTGTATTAATCTGCGAGAATTCATCAAGAGTCTCACAGGCATTGCAGGATACCGTTGGAGTTGTCTTTGCCAGCCAAGAAGACGAAAGTCGCCTTCTTAGCCTGCTGATGTCTTTGTTTCTTATGGCTGACGAGATTAGGGTATTTGATGTAGCCTGTAACTATAGTACAGATATAACTACGGAGGAAGCTAACTAGGCTCAGCATTGAACTGCTGCTGATTTTATGCTAAATAATCCCGGAGACTACATGTAGGGCTTTGCTTGTTAGTGAGAAAATTCGACCTTATGTCCAACTACAGCTATTTTGCGATTGGTAGTAGTTAGTAAGAAAACCACTAAAATACGCCATGTCATAGCTCCGAGAGTATTACGATGTCTTTGCTTTGCTTATTGCTGATCAAGCAGAAAATCTTATCTGCATACCTGAACGAAAAGAGACAGTATCAGAGAGAAAGAAAAAAAGAGCGATATGCATAGACGAGAGGGAGCCGAGCAAGTAAAATCATGTTCCCAACTAACCCAGCAGGAAGGGGAGTAGACAGATCGGGCAGTGGAAGTGCTTGGATCGACTGTTTAACGTGCTGTATCTGTATGTAGTCAGGGCTAGTCTAGCCACTATACTATATGTAGCATGGTAGCAACAGATGCCAAAGTGTTCCGTAGACTATCAAGTCAATTCATTCTCATAGCCTCTGCCAGTTGGCAGAATACCCACAACTTGAATGCTCCAAAGAATAAGTATCAGTACATGATAGTTCTGTAAAATAAAGTTTTTTTTTTTTTTCCATACCCTAGTCAATAAAACAGGAATAAGAAACAGGCCTCCTCTAGCTGCTTATCGACCTTGTACAAGGTAGTCAATACACTCTTGAAAAGGAAAAGGAAAAATATGATGTCATGCCACAAGCCTAGCAGACTTTTTTTTCTCTTTAGAATGTTTTTTTTTTTTCCATCCAGCCATCCAACGGCGGCTAACTAGCCAAGTTCTTGAAAATTTTCCAGCCACGATGTTTTTCCCGTAACTAACATTCTTCAAGTCTTTATGGTTCTTATTGTTCGTATCCCCCCTAGGGATTCCTTCCCATTGTTTGTCATGGTCTATTTCTTTTTTTTTCCTAGTGTGACTGTGACTACGATATAGTATGAGAATTGTTATAGCTCCCTTGAAGGGTCTTTATCTGTCAAATTATCCTGCTGAAGGAATATGGATAGTTAGTCATTGTTATACCATTAAGCAACAAAGGAAGTGCAAGGTCCCTCCTTCCTGGCCTGTTTCGAACAAAGAGAGAAGCCTGCAAGATATCGTCGACATGGGTAGTTATGAGCTACATAGCTTGTAACCTGTATGATTGGTATTGAAAGTTTCTTAGCTGTCAAGGATATGCTCTGGACAGAGATATTTGTGTTTCGTTTCATTGTTTTAATATCACTCACTTTGAGATTCTAATCCTCCAAGAACGTATCAAGAGCTCAGGCACAAATTTAGTAATAATAATAATAAAAATATATAAACATATGTCACATTGTGAGGTTGATTGATGGGATCAAGTCGAAAAACCAGAAGAGAAGAGCGCCTCTGACGTCGTTAGCCAAGCTCAATACTCCAAAGGCAGCCTCTTAGATGCGTCCCTTTGCTTCAGTGAGAAGATGAGGAAAATGCCGAGTCAAATGCTCTGTGGCCATATAGATTTTGATAGGTCGCCGATACCATAAATCCGGGCCTCTTTCCCCGCCGCCCTCTTCCAAACATTTGAAAGGAACTACGACTAACAGATAAAACGCTAGGTTGGTAGATATACATATAATATACATATAGTAGCTGCAAGAAAACACGCAGCCATGCAGCAAAACAACCGACATATGCTCGTTGAACATTCTTATTGGCTCGGCCTCTTTAGTATAGCTGCAGGCAAGGTCGGAGGACTTTAGAAGCGTGCTTGTTAGTCCAAGTTGATGAACCTGTATAAGGTGGGAAAAGAAATCAAGTAAAAATGTTTTAATATTTCAAGCTTGTTATTCTTCTTGAATCTAGCCTAGTCTTGATCTGTCAGTGTGGTTTCCTTTTGTGTGGAATTTTAACGCAATTTGTTGGTGTTACTCGGTTTACGGTGGAAGATATCTAGGGTGTCTTTCTGTACGTTCATTTTACGGTCTACTCACGTCCCTCTTATGACGTATTTCTTTCTCTCGTCCCCTCACTGGAGAGACTCGAGGACATCCGGCCAACAAATAGTTGTAAGACCTCGCTAAGAGTCCACAGTCGACATGTTGTATTGCCAGACCCCAAGCGAGGCCATCGTCATAGGCTTGACCAGCCTGATTTTTCAACCTCTTGATCCCGAAGATTTCTAGTGACTCGATTATCCCGAAAGCTGAGTATTTCAAATCAACAAAGGGAAACGAAGAACTTGAAAGGAATACCAGCACGCTTTAGAAGCCTTATTACTTGGGCCCTGCTCACTGGTAAGACCGCCCTAGTGATGTGGTGACATCCCATCCTATCACTTAAACAAGATCACGACCCCAGCCTGACCGCTTTTCTTCTTTTTTTCCTACTAATCAAGAAAGGAAGCCCAGTCTGTCTGAAAGTTCGTCAATGGCTAGGCGGAATGTCAATATCCGACAGCCTGGGATATCTCAAGGGTTGTTTTGTTCGGATATGTGTAAAAGAGGCACCGAAATGACCTTCCTTTGATCAACTTCCTCATGGCTAGACAAAGACAATTGACCGCGCTGGGAGATGGTGCAAATCCTTTCTCTTTGTAGCAGCTGGAAATGGTCGATGACGTTCCGATATCAGCTATCAAATGGCTACTTGGGATCGACGGTCGGGTCATAGAAGAGTAAAACTCAATGAAAAGCCAAATCTTCGTAAAGACTCTCACGTTCATAGTAGCGCTCATCAAGTCAAAGTCTTGCTCGTAGACATTTTGGCCCAATCTGCGTCCTCACATGGATAGATATAGCAACAAGGAGCACGGAGAAGAATATAGAACCGGTTCTATGCTTTATCGCAACAACAATTATAGGTGATGCGGTTATTTGTCTTTGTAAATCTGATTGGTCTGAGATTGTTGATATGGTCTAAAGTTATATGGAAAGAAGATAATAGAAAAAGGAACAGAAATGCATAAATAACTGTAAGAAGTGCATCTCATTGTGTTGTGGACTCTGGATTTGTTGTGGTCGTGTCTCTGGCGTGACTATGGAATAACAGAAGGCGAAGAGGAAAGAAAGTAGAAAAGCAACATAAAAAGGTATTATAAGAAAATAAGGATATGAAAAATTGTGATGATATTCACATCATCAAGCGATAACAGATACCCGCTCTTGAACATTCGATTAATTTATGATTCCGATACTAGTATTGTTTGATGATTTCAAGCGGTGCTAGCACCGAAACGCTTGGTGCGAGCTTCAGCCTTCGCACGCTCAGCAGGATCGTTCATGAGAGAGGGTTTCTTCTGCTGCTGGCCGCCGTTTCTGTTGCCGCCGCCATTGCGGTTTCCGCCGTTGCGGTTGTTGTGGTGGTGATTCCGGCGGTCATTCTGATCACCTCTGCGGTCATTCTGGCCACCTCTGCGGTCATTCTGGCCACCTCTGCGATCCATCGACTGGCGCTTGTTCTGGTGGTTATTGTTGTTGTGACCCTCACGACCACGCTTCCGAGACTGACGTTCAGCCAGTGGCTGGTCCAGCATCTTAGACAGCTGATCGTTCTCAATGCCAAAGCGAGCAGCACGCTCGGCACGCTTGCGGGTGTCCTCGTCATCTAGGCCGAAGCGCTTGGCACGTTCCATACGCTTGCGCACCTCTTCGGTGGCATCAGCAGATTCCAGAGCTGCGATCGGCTGCTCGGCATCAGCAGCGGTATCAGTAGGAGTGGCCTCGGTAGCGGCCTCAGCAGGAGCCTCGGCATCAGCAGATTCGGCAGCAGGAGATTCTTCGCTGACGGGAGCAGTAGCAGCTACAGGCTCCTCGACCTCCTCAGGGACGGGAGCGGGAGCAGCAGCAACCGGTTCATCATCGCTGTAATCGATTTCGTCCTCTAATTAATCGGGTGGTTAGCATACTATGTACAACAGATGAAAGCGTTTACTATTGAGTGCTTATATGGATCGTCAAGTCTTACCAACGGGCGCAGACTTATCGTCAACCTTCTCCTGGTCGTTTGCCTGAAGGCGCGCAATCAAATCAGCCTTGTTGCCATTAGTTGGCAGGGCGCGCTCAGTCAGGAGCTTCTTCAGCTCGGGCACCTTGAGTGATGAGTACTCAGTCATGATGATGGATGTGTGAATATATGTTGTGTATGTGTATATGGAGGTTAGGGTTTTCGTCGTGGTGGACAGATGATGATTGTGCAAGCTCCAGGAAGCTAAAGCAACAAAACCTTGCCTGATAGTTTCTAAACAAGGAATTTTTGAATGAAAACTGGGATAAAATCAAGATAGCAACGAAAATCAGGGAGACGGAATGTGGAGAATGATCGAGAAGATGAAGTTATGGTCGATGGTCGTTGGCACCAAGAAAAAAAAAGTCAGCAAGGTAAGGCAAAGAGATAATTGATTCAGTGCAAGGCGGAAATAATGACAAAGGCGATTTTCTGATTGCAGGGCAGGTGCGACGCGTATTGACATATGGACGGACGCGCTGCTCTAATTGGCTCTTAGACAGGGGCTATATGTTGCTTAGCATATGGTGGTTGTGTTTTAGCGGTATGTGTGTATAGGGTTACATGCTACTTCTCTTAGGGTTGTCGCTAATGGCTAGAAGACTTTAGCTCAGATGCCAAGCCAATAATGGCCTCTTTTTCTCTCTCCTCCAGTTTGATATCGAAATGCTTTTCCAGAGCGTGGTGTCTCTCTATTTCACTCTGGAATGTAACCTGCTCCACGATATCCGTCCCTATAGTCTTCTTAAAAGTTTCACCAGAAATGGAAATAGAACCGATTGTGATACCGTCTTCCTGAATAGTTCTCTGCACAATGATAGACTGTACAAATAGACTCCGTGGCGATGTTGACGTGGTTAAGTTCATGACTTCGTAGTCTTCTGGGAAGAACTCAATCGGCCCAAAGTTGTACCACTCCTTCCACGCCAAACTGGGGGTTTGGAACGAGTACACCCACATCTTGCGCTTCGCAGTCTTAGTAGGCACCTTGTAGTCAAGACGCACTCTGAGTGGCGCTACGCCGACAGTCTCGAAGCCGTCTATAAGAGGCAGAGGAACAGTAGGACCATAGCCAGCACAGCCAACGTCGACCAAATAGTCCAGGCCATCGATGCACACTAGCATGGCCATATGGTTCCAGCCCTCGTAGCCTCCCGCGGGAGCAGTGTTGGTACGTGCTCCAATGGTGTACAGGCTAAAGCCCAAGGAAATCAGCATTTGGGAGAACAGGCCGTTCACTTCCATGCAGTAGCCGCCGCGGCCACGGGCAAGTACTTTGTGGAACACATCGAGCGGGTTAATCGAGAGCTTCCGCGTAGACGAATAGTGCAAATCAACGCTTTCGAATGGGATTTTGGCGCGGTGGAAGTGGATAAGCGAGCCAAGTAGCTCCAAGGGCTCCTTGGCTAGATGATTGGCTGGGAAGGAGATGTAATCCAGATATGCAGCAACATCCGTCTCGGAAAAAACACCAGCTGGGTTAAAGGTGGGAATGGGGGGTGCCGTCATAGTGGTCAAAGATGTACTGGTATCAGGCAGTTGTATTATAGAAGAGGGTTGTTTTATGATAGAAGAATTAGAGAAAGAAAGAAGACAAAACGAAGACCATGATTCTGACGGCTCTATTCTGTATTTAACATGTAGCAACTGTCTTGGCTTTCCCGGCTCATGATTTAGTCATAGATACTACTTTTGCAATTAGAAATAGCGCATGCAACTAAAGCACACGAACTTGTCAAAATAGTACAAGCTTGCATACGATCCGCAACTTTACTGTGTTGAGTAAAAAAAGTGAGAATTGTGAGTAATATAGGGTTTGTGCTGGATTAGGGTTGAGCCATCCACGTGACCGATGTAGCTCTTAAATTTGTGTAGCAAATGGCTGTCTAGAGATCTACGATAGTAAACCTTGAACTCGGCAAAAAGAAGCGATCAGCAGAAAGCAGGGATGATAGACGGACAACTCAGCATCCTAGCTGGCAGTTTCCATCGTTCAATGCACGGGCAACACAACACACCTGCATAGAACAATATATCAGAGTCAGAGAGACATGCAAGCCTTGTATTCGATATCTACAGATCTAGCAGTGTCGAAAGCGCCAAGTAAGCCCAGATATAGCAGACATATAAGCCTAGTCTAATTAAGCCTAGAATGGCAAGAGGAAGAACAGTGATTCTTGAATCTTGGTCGGCCTGGGTGCCGATCACGTTGGGTTGGGATAATCTGGCCATGTACAACTAACAGGTAAAGCAAGATCGCCACGAAGCATCTGCAGCATAAATACAGGCCTGACGACACATTTTTGTCACGACGTGGCGATTTATAGGGCTTAGGATATATAGACATACAAATATAGAGGAGCATTGGTAGACTTGGTGAGACTGACGACATCATGTCTCTGGAGACCCATAGAACAGACCTCGAAGGCGTCCTGTTTACCGCATATAGATGTAGTATGGCAATGCCTCACTGCTAATGTGGCTGGACTGTGGTATAAGACGCCAGAACTGGGTATTTCCGTGTAGACATATGCGTTAAAAGTACAAGGGTGTGGCTATGACACACTGAGCTAGATTTATCCTCTGTCTATTTTTCTGCCTTGTACTTGCATATCTAGATCTGTACTTGCAGGGAAGGCCAGCAGTAAACCAACGAGGCTAAGCAAAGAAAGAAAAAGCCTAAAAAGAACGGCAAAAACAAAGTGCTGGCAAGCATCAAAACCCTTGTCAAAGCTAGGCCAGCAAAGAAGCCGATCCAAAATCCAAGGCGGACAGACTCTGGTACCAACACTCAATACGATTAAGTGCATGTAGAAAAGAAGGGGAAGAAAGGAAGAGGGGGATAGTCTGAAATCTACAGTGTATGTATGTTCTCCCCTCCATGACTGACATTCCAGGGCTGCTTGAAGCTATCTGCAAGCGGCCAAGACTGTCTGGACAGACAATAACAAGCATTCGAGCCTGAACAGCTCACAGAGTCGCAGTTCAGCTGGAACAAGGGCATCATCTAGTCTTGAGACCATGGACTCGATATCTACAGCAGGCAATGGCAATAACGGGTTTCTTCGGGCTGTGCCCTCGGTCGAGTATTTTGGGACGAAAGAACCGGCCAAAGAGAAAGATGGCCTCTCTTCGTTTGGTATTGAGACATCCCTGAGAGGCAGAATCAGACTGAGCTGTGAATAAAAAATATATTTATCGCTGTTACGAAGTGGGTTTTATCTGCTGCGCTGTCCCGCGAGGTCTCGTGAATTTCTTCGTCATCTCGCTGCTTTTTTATTTTTTGTACTTTCGTTTCCTTTATTATAGACATGACGGCCCCATAATCTGCTTTATTTGGCCTTTCACCGTCTTCTCTTTTTTTCTTTTCTTTGCTGCTACGATTAGGTGGTAGTTTGGCTACTCTATGATATCATTGCCCAGTATATTGAGCTGAGCTATTACTGTTACTGCCATCCATACTACTCTGCCGCTATACTATACTACTCTGCCCACCACGGCTTATATTACTAACACTTCGGTTCTCCCCGACTATATCTACCACGCCTTGCTCCCTGATCGTCCCGCGGATCTTCACTTCCCACGCCTCTCTATTCCCGCGATTTCCCTCCTTCAGACTATCTTTACTTTCCGCCCTAACCACTAGCCGCCAGAAGAAGCAGGCTGCCCTGTGACAATGCCCTTCGTTGCCAATACGCCGGAGTCGATGCTGGCTCGCGCCGACTCCAAGACGTCCGCGCGCACCTGTCGTGGCATCACATCTGCCGGCCGCCCCTGCCGCCGGCCCATCTCTCCCCCGCCATCGCCGGGAAACTCCCGCAAGAAGCTTTCGCCAGCAGTCGATGCACAGAACGAAGGCTTCTTCTGCTGGCAGCACCGCGAGCAGGCGGCCCACATGTCACCGCAAGGCACGCCCACCAAGAACTCGTCGAGCAGCAACCGCCCATACGCCGGCATGCACCGTTCTAGCGTCGATACGCTGACGGACAGACTGAACCTGCTCAGCGTGGAAGACAAGAAGCACAGATTTGGAAGGGCAAGACCGTCGTCGTCCTCTCGGCCATCGAAGCCACATGGCTCTGAGCAGCCAGAGCAGCCGTTTCATATCCCACGCCCTACGTCTCTTTCTCTGTGCTGCTTCCGCCTCAATCTAGACGAAGGCTCTACGCCAGCTGCTCGTCCAGCCCGGCCCGGTGCCCAGCAGAACGTAGTCCAGGCTCGGCCTACAGCTAGCCTGCCTGCCGATCTACAGGCCCGGCCACCACGTAAACGCCGCCAGTCACAGACCGGTACCTACATGAAGCTCATCCCGTCCACGCTAGCCCCGCCTGTAGCTTCGGCACTCATGGCAGAGCTTGCCAAGGGTGTCTCAGACGCCGACGAGCCAGGCTACATCTACATGTTCTGGCTCACGGGCGATGCCGAGCCGGGCGCCGGCACCCGGGACGTGGCTCGCTCGCTGATGGATCCGGCGGCGTCGTCCCGGAGCACGCCGCCGTCGGCAGTTGCCGCACGCAAGAAGACACTGTTGCTCAAGATTGGCCGCGCCGCTAATGTGCAGCGCCGCATGAACCAATGGAGCCGGCAGTGCGGCCACGGCATCGAGGTTCTTCGGTTCTATCCCTACATTCCGTCGGGATCGACTGCTACGCCGCGCATGACGCCGCACGTCAAGAAGGTTGAGCGGCTAATCCACATCGAACTCGCCGGAATGGGCATGCGTGCAGAGCTGGATAAATGCAAGGCATGTGGAAAAGACCACAGAGAGTGGTTCAAGGTGCAGTCCTCACGTGAGGCTGTTGCACAGGTTGACGAGGTGATCAGGCGGTGGGTTGGCTGGGACGAGAGCCAGCGGTAGATTGGTGTATATCTCCATAGAGACAGAGAGAGATGTGGGAGCTGTAGAGACGGAGAAAGAGCTCAGGAGCTATCACGGCGGACTGGCTTCTTGTTGTTGCAAAAAGGCAGTTCATGATCATCACTAGTTTGCATATTTCCTTTTCATTATTGCAGGGTTACGACTTACGACATTGCCTGCTTATCAGCAGCTCATCTTATACCGGGAATCTTGGGCGGTTTCTATTTATTCAGCATGTTTCAAACGAATACACACATCATCATATACAAAACGTTCATGCAGTAAACAGTATGTGGAGAGTCTATATATGTCTTATTTATCAAGCTACACAGAAGAGAAACTGCTATAGAACAAAGAATAGATTCAGGCTGTGGCCGGAGAGAGAAGAAAAGAAAGGAAACATCGCCTGCAGGCCGCAATTAGGTTGTTGCCAGAGGAAACGAAAGCGTAGACTCCCAAATACGAGACTCGGATTAGATACAGTGGAAAAGAAGAAAAAAAACACAATAAATATTGCTGGGAAGAAAAGAAACGATGGACAGAGAAGGAGAAGAGACAACAAATGGAATGGGGGAAACGTTGAAGGGGCAGAGACAGAAGAAAATCGAGGCAACAAAGGGAAAGAAAACCAAGGACTGGAGGCATGCCAAAATCAGAGGCCGAAGTAGTGGCTGGAAGACTGTAGAAGAGACGAGAAGTGGCCAGAGAGCCAATATAGAGCATCAGGACTGACGGCTAGTTTACGTGAACTGCTTGCTCCACAAAGTAATGTACAGACAGGGGAAACCCGGGCCCAGCTAGGAGATATAGCTTCTCCTCTCGATATCACAGCCACTTGCTGTGCTGCCAGACCGTACGCCTCGACCCTGAGAATGGAAGTCTTGGATCCAGGGCCTGGAATAGATGTGCTGCATTGTATTATCTTCCCACCGGAATCTCAAATACTGCCCTAGGCCCCATTATGTGTGTTGTCGACGAAGCAGGAGGAAAAGGAACAAAAAAAAAGGGAAAACTGTAACAGGAGACATCTGGACAGACCGGCTCGGATTTCCAGGGAAAGACGACTGGAGCGCGGATTTAGCAGCAGCAGCTGCTAGCAGCAACTCAACTTGGCTGGTCACATATTAGTTGGCGGCTGCAACGGCTGCGGCACGGCGCCAAGCCTTGCCTCTGGAGCGAACTCCGTAGCTGTAGGCACCGGGGATCTCCTCGGCGGGGTCGGTGGGGGCGGCAGACTCGACAACGGAAGACGACGACGAGGTCTTGGAGGCGGTAGTGGGATCGGCAGAGGAGACGGTGGTCTCGGCGGCAGTCACAGAGGTCGACTCCTCGGCGGGCCAGCCATAGCTGGGCCACGACCAGCCAGCGGAAGTAGTAGTCTCGGCAGCAGCCTCGGACACGGTGGTAGACGAGTGCTTGTGCTCCACGGTGGAGGAGGTCACGGGGTAGTACTCAGACGAGGAAGAAGAGGGCTTCTCAACGGGAGAGGCGGACGAGACGGTGGTGGTCTTGATGGCAGACGAAGTGGGAATGGTGATGGTCACGTGGGTAGACGAAGTCAGGGTAACAAAGGTCAGAGGGTCGGTAACCGTGAAAGGAGGCTCATGGCAGCCATAGGCGTCAGTGCACGACGAAGAAGGAGCGACGGAAGAGGAGGTAGTCAGAGGCTTGGCCGACGAAGTGACGGGAGCAGAGCTAGGGACAGCCCAGGTAGAATAGACGGCAGAAGAAGATGAAGAAGACAGCGTGGAGGAGACCGAGGCGGTGTGAGGATCGGCAGAGGACACGGTCAAGGAGGACTCGGGAGCGGGGTAGCAGCCGTAAGGGTTGTTGCAGATGCTCGAAGACGAGGCAGCAGCAGACGAAGTCGGGCCGTGGGTTGGATCGGTCACGGGATGGGCCGAGGAGACAGGCGAGGTCGAAGGCTTGACGACGACCGACGAGTAGCCGGTGGACGAAGACTCACTGGCCGTGAAGACGGTCTCGCTGTGGTGCTTTGACGAGGACGAGGTAGGCACAGGCTCAAAGGTAGAGACAGTCACGTGGTGCGACGAGGCCGGCTTCGACGAGGCGGAGGACTCGGGGCAGCCATAGGGGCTATCACAGCCACCGGCAGAGTGGGTCGGGACCGGACCGGGGACAGAGCTGCTCGAGGGCTCGACAAGGGCAGACGACGACGACGAGAAGGCGGGGTGAGTCGACTCTTCAGCGTGGTAAGAGCTGCTGCTGGTGGCAGGAGTGAACACAGGCTCGAACGAGGACACGGTGGTCTCGATCAGCGATGTCCAGAAGCTAGCCGAAGAAGGACCCTCCGACAAGGAGTATCCGGGAATGGTCCAGACGGGAGCCGACGAAGGCGCAGGCTCGGATGAGTGGAAGGCCGACGAAGAAGCAACCGGGCTGAAGGAAAGGCTGGTGCTGTGGTGGGGGTGGTGCCAAGTCGACGAGCTCTTGCTCTCGGCCGAGACGCTGGAGGTCGTGTGGACGGGTACATCGACAGTGCCAGTCGAGTGGTAGCTAGACTGGACGGGCTTGTCGACAGTAGTAGTGGCCGAGAGGAGGCTCGACTGGATAGGAACATCGACAGTGTAGATCGACGAGACAGCACTGGAAGTCGCAGGGACGGGGATATCGACCGTGTGGGAGCTGTGGGGCTCCGAGTAGCTGGGCGAGCCAGACGACGGGGCAGGCACGGAGCTCGAGGGGCCGTGGCCGTGGCTGCTGCTAGACGGGACAAAGGTCGGCTCGGCAGAGCTGACAGTCGACTCCAGAGTCGTCAGGACCGGCGACGGGGTAGACTCGACGGCGCCGCCCGAGCTGCTGGGGTGCACGTGACCCGAGATGGTGCTCAGGTCGTCCGTGCACGTAGTCGACGCAGTGCTAACAGCGTGGGACGACCCGGGACCGCCAGGATAAGTGCTGACGCTCAGCTCACTAACAGACAGGCTGGTAGTGGCGTACGAAGGGTGAGCCGACGACGACGAGACGGGACCGGTGAGGGTCGAGTAGCCAGCCGACGACGAGGGGGAGGGCACGCCGGTGATGAACGGAGTGCTGGCCGACGCAGTCGAGTGGCCGGGGACGCCCGTGGTGGTCTGGCCGCCGTGGCTACAGTCGGACGCAGTCAGATACACGGTCTGGGTGACCGTGGAGACGGCAGCGATGTCAGTGCACTGCTGCAGGCAGACGGGCGGACAGTGCGAAGCATCGCGGTGGCTATGTCCCTGGGGCAGGGCCAGAGCAGGGCTAGACAGAAGGACATGTTAGTGACATATGGGCTAGGCAAGGGCAGACAAACAAGAGAAGACTCACGCCACAGCAGCAGCAAAGATACCAACGCGGATCATGATGATGGGGATGTTGGACGGCGTGGAGAGTGGAAAATCCAAGAAACGAGTGGGCGGAACAGTTGCAAAAGAAGCGAGTGAAAGATAGCGAGATAAAGACGGGATGGTCTATGAGTTTATAAACACGGGGAAAGAACGAATGTCAAAGACGGAAAAGAGAGAGCGAGAGAGAGGAGTCGAAGATCGGAAGAAGAGCTTGCGTGCCTGGAGAAGAAAAGACAGCTTCTTGGGTCCAGATAGACGAGACGGGCGTCGGTCTTTTATACAGAAAAACAGCCACTACCACCACCCAAGGGGACAAATGCTATCTAAAAAACAAGACCAGGACAGACATTGGACCAAGGGCTACAGCTCCAACATTCGACACTACACTGCTCTCCATCTTCCAGCCCGCCTCACCTAAGCTGTCTGTTCTCCCTGCTATGCTGGGAAGACGGCCCGCTAAGCCCCCCCCTCCTGGTCTTGTCTCAACTAGCCAAGCCAGATCGACAAAGGTTCTCGGGCTCATTAGCTTTGAGATTTCTCACTGCTAGTCGGCGCCTTTGAGACAGGCGTACCGAGACAACATCACTGTCGAGCTTGAGCCTCTCTCGTTTTCTTTAGAGAGAAAGAAAGGCTGGATATCAAGCTCGAGAGGATCTCAAGCTGACCGCAGTATCTGTCTCCGGTATCTCGATATACGGGCCAGCAGTTCATAGTGTCAAATGGTTGATGTGACGTTATCTTTGTGCCGGTATTGGTATCATAGAGTCTTTCTTTCACTTGATCTTATGGGGGCTAGATATCACTATATCAGTTGGCTCTGCTATGAAAGGGGAGTGGCTACTTAACCCGAGTCCATGCCAATTTTGACAAGGCCAAGGGCGCCATGATACGAATCGCCTAGGCAAAGCCACGAACCATAAGCCACTCGCCTCTTTTCCCAGTTCGATCCAAAAGAACCAATTCTTGTAAGAGGCGTCTACCATCTCTCCTGTCTCGCCACAGCTTCACTAACAAAAACAATCAGGCTTTGCCACAAGAACAATACATACAACACTGTCTTGTGTTCCCCATATCCGTCTAGGTAGCTCTTTTTTTAGAGTCTACAACACCACACCAACTTGGACTGTGTTTCGTTGGAGGAAATGACAAATCCTCCCCCCCCCCCTTCTCTTCTCTTCACTCCCTTTCCCTTCCTCGTATCGGTTGGTACAAGCGGCGCCACGCTGTGTCAACGAAAGACTATTCTCGTTAATCTTCTTATCATGAAAAGGGCTTTCCTTATGTCACCCTGGCACGCTAGCCGTTCTTTGAGCCGCTCGTGACTTGGAGTTAAATATCGAAGCTCGCATGGAAGAAACCCCTTCCTCCCTGGCTATCACCAATGCCGTCTTTTGCCCTTCATGTCGATCTTCATCGACAGCTTTGAGGCAGAAACACGACTTGTATATTCTATATCCTCCATATACGAGTCACTGAAAGGCTGTTTGTCTCTCCTCGTGATCTCTTTCTCTCTCTTCTTTCGTGTTGGACGACAGCCTTTCGCGATCGATCCCAGAGGCCGCCTCTTCACCGCATACATCCTTTCAAACGCGGAAAGACAAGAAAAAGGTCGTCCCATTCGTTCCCATTACACTTAAAGCTTCTTGTTCCTTCCTTCATCTCAAGCGAGCCGAGGAAAGTCTCGGTCTCGAGAGCTAAACATCATCATTGTTACACATGCTATTACCTTTTTTTGAAACAAAACGCAGGTTCAATACATTCCAAGTCACAATAAAACAAGACTTAACCGCAGACAAAACAGTCGTTAGCTTACAGGATTCTTGTATACACCATATTCGTATCTGCGTTACCCCGTGTAACAATAAAGAGGATCAGGGCAAAGCCAATAACTGACCTCCCCCCCCCGGCTACAGTTCGTTATGCCTCCCAGGTCACATACATAGCCTTGGTGACTGTTCGGCCAACCATGATACGTATTTGCAACTACGCTGACCAGCTGCTTGTAATAACCTTGGACCTGCTAGATCGCGTGGGATATCCAGGCGACCCAGGAAACAATCAATACCCACCCCCCCCCCCCCCCCCTTCACTTCTCATAGACTTGGCTACAGCTTGCCATATCAAAGTGCCCATGACAGCTGAGATATATTGGTCTCGGTGCCTTTTCTGTTAGATTCCGGTCCTACCACAATAGTTCCTGCCTAATCTTCATGAACGATGGAGAAAAAGGATTGGTTGGAATATCTACACGTTGTTGGACTTGAAACGGGCATATACATTTAACGTATATGTGGCCCCTTCTTTGGCTGACAGCATCACACCCCTTGGATCTTTCACATAAGCCTCTCTTCTCTTCTTCATTCGCTTTTTCTCTCCTTCATCTATTCAGACTGGTTCGTTGAGGCGGCCGCTGGATTGTGATCTTCGCATTCACTAATCTTAGCAATGTGTTAAGCAAAACCGATATATATACTTCCTCTCACTGACTGTAAAAGAATACATAGTTACAGTTATGTGAGAATATACTTCTCTATTACTCCTGGAAAGATTCAATGGCAGAGTCGTATTTGTTCTTAGGTATATTTATACCAAAAAAGCCTGCATAAAACATCGTACAGATATTTAAATTATTTTCTATTTCCTGATTTGCCCTTCTTTTACAGGCAAGACAATGACTTGCATTCGGCTAAATCTCCATGCCACGAATGTCTTGTAAGAAAGCAACGTGGAACGCCAACCGACGAGATACGAGATTATCCTCTGAATACAACGTACGACCCGCCCTGCATATCATGTTCTCGACTGTATTATATCTTGGTAGTTCATAAAAGTAGTAGCTATAGTGAGTGATAGATAGTAGTGTACACAGATATATTCAGAAGCCAAGTTCACGATAATCAAGTATATCGATAATGAAGGGAACATGCCCGTTAGGGTTTCTCCCATTTGACACGTTTACAAACATTCTCGTCTCCTTCGCTACCAAAAGTTGCATTGTTGCCACCTATGATGAACTAGTTGTCCCTGCGGCTGCATGGAAGCCTACATGATCTGTATGTAACGGGAAAATGGCAATTATTCTTATTCTCGCAATACCAACAGTAGCAAGACTTTCAAGTTCGTACTGTCGGCTTTGATTTGCTATTTTATCATCCTTTTTTATCGATTGAAGATGTTGAGCCCCTGAAACCGTGCATATGCATATGCAGGCACTGCAGTTTTGCCTTTTATTCATCTTGTTGGGACTCGAGCTGAGAGGGTTTTCGTATCTTTGTGTTTTCATGGTGTGATCATGTTAGTATTCTATCTAGTAAGGGTTACATGATTATTACGGACCAAGCTGGCCTCTATGAACATAATTTTTCTGACAAGTATTATGTATTATTAACAAATGGTTATGCCAAATATAGCGTTTGAGGGCTAGTTGAAGTGAACTTATTGTACAGAAAAAAAACTAGCATGTGCGTATAATCAACACTACTTGTCTAGTAGATATGAGACTTGAGAGATTAAGAGAATTGGTATCTTAGGAGATGTGATCAAGACACCGAGATTCATACAAGGAGCAAATGTAGCCGAAGCTCTATATGAAAACATTAATATAGGACAAAAAAAAAGAGCAAGAAAAAGAGAAGACTACACAGAATAGAGTGTACTTATCTAGAGAAAGAAAGATAAGAGAAAAAAAATAGAAAACGCTGTTGTATTTTAGAAAGCCGCGCAGATAAAAGAACGCCTTTGATGGTATATATAGGACCGGACCGAGAATCGATTAGAATAGATATGAAGCTAGAGAACAGAATCTAAAGAGGCTGATGCATCGAGATGACACTGTATTTTGACAGGAAGACGTTGTCGGGAGAGGCGCGATGTGCGATTAGTACACGCGCTCATCATCCCAGTATATCTTTTCGTCATACATATCATCTGAATAGCCTTCATCATCTTCGTCGTAATGAATGGTGTCGTTGTCATTGGGCATCATAGAGGCTTCAATTTTGCGGATACGGTCTCGTACCCAGCCAGCTACCACAATACTTGCATCTATACATTGATGAGTTAGTTATAAAACATACAGTGAATATGGCTAGTACAGTAAACACAAAAAGGGGTCCTATTGAAGAGATACTTACAGTCTCGGGTGCAGAAGGCGTGAGGAATATTTCCCTTGCGTTCAACCACGATCTCTGTGCGGCCTTTATGGCGGGCTGGGCCTTCTGCCTCTGCATGAGTCCTGAGTTCAGAAATCCAGGCATTGCGGATGTCGGTGTTAACCCAGTGATCCTCTTTAGCATAGAGGAAGTAGAACTTTGTTGGATCTTGCGCAGCAGCAGTACTCTCATCGTTCCACGGATCATCTGAATCAGATGGTGGATCGTCAATGTCCATTTCCCAGAGCTCTTGTTCCCAGTCATCCTCTTTGATAACATCCATTTCATCTAGGCCCATGGCAATGGCCTGACGAATACCGTCGCGACTCTTGAGGAAATCAACAGTAACCTCGGCAGTGCGCGGAGAGAAGCCCAACCACGAGCGCAGCATCCAGGCCAGCGCTCCCCAGGGAATGAGAAGCAGCAGCAGCCAGGCAAGAATATAGAAATTCTCGGCTAGGCCTGGGATACAGCGCAAACGCGTGAGATGGCGACCCTGCGGCGATTGCGCAATGTGCACGACGGTGGGGAATAGAAGAATGCCGGCACGAAGATGAAGATGTGGTGCAGCTGATGGGTTACGTTCGTGGCGGTTGAAGAGCTCTAGTGTTAGGTAAGAGCCGACTGAGTGGCCAATGATGATGACAAAGTCGTACGGAGTACCGATGCGGGACTCATCGAAGCTGTTTTCTATGCGGCGGCTAGCTAAGTCGTCGTACAAGGCGTCGACCTGGTCGGCGACGAGGAACGGCTCGCTACCGTCGACTCCAAACGGGATATGGTCTTCATCGTGGAAACCTAGTAGACTGCGGCCAAAGATGTCGTAGACGACGTCGGGGTCAATCTGCATCAAGATGGTGCTGAGGAAGGAAAGAAACTGTTCATAGTAGTCGATGAGGCCTGGGTTGCCGGGAATGAAGTAGACCAGGGCATGGCGGCCAGTTCTAGGAACCCCCATGGCGGGGACGAGCAAGCCTAGAGCATCCGAAGGCCACGCAAGGAGCGCGGCAAGCGGGGCGACAGCAACTATTGATTCGGAGCGATCTGGATGCGATCTATCGGTTGCTGCGGGCAGACGGGAGCTAGGCGGTCAGCAGGAGGAAGTCAAAGACCGTGATGGTACTCGCTGGTGAGTAAGCAGGAAGGCGAAAGCGACTTGAAAGATCCAATAGTGAGTGCAGGTAGGACTTGTATTAATAGACAAAAGTGAAGTGACGTATAGTTCGGGACTGCGTGCAGCAAGGAGGGGCGGCAACAAGCGATAGAAAGTGGTGGGCTGAAGGTCACCGAGAGAGGTAGCGCGAAGGGGAAATGATATTAGACTTGGAGTGGTGAGGCGATATATGACAGCCGGTCCAGCAAGAATAAGTCCCTAGCAAGTAGTATTGGGGTTTGGAAGTGAAAAAAGAAAGTTTGACGCTTGGCAAAGTGCGAGAGTGGCAGCAGCGAGCGGTAGTGCCAGTGACGGTGACAGCCTACAGTAGCACTGGATCTGGCGGAGTGAATAGTCGGTATCCAACGAAGCGGTGACTACTGGGGACAAGTATATGGGCTTGCGGGTGCTAGCAAATCAGCTGGCAGGGAGGCCCTTCGAAGCGACAAAGTATCTAAAGAATGATGATAGAAACAATAATACAAATACGCTATGCGTGTGCTGGAGCTGCAGACCGGCAAAGGCAAAGACTGGGCGGTTGGACGGGGAATAGAGGCGGGACAGCAGACAGTGGCTAGTAGGACGAAAGCGAAGCTAATCGAGGATCGAGTCGAGATGAGACGAAAAGAGAATATGCAGTGAGCCATGGGCAGCGGTCCATAGAAAAAAGTAAGCTCGCATGTGGCACGCGGTTCACATGCACACACAGCTACAAAACGCACACACTCGCACGTCTGTGGGTGGGTGGGTTGTATGTATTTCTTCAGGCTGAGGTGCAGATAGCTGGACTGCAGGCGGGCACGGGATCTATCTGGGTCTGTCTTTCTTGATGTCAGAAGCAGGAGCTATGCAAAAGACAGAGACAGCAGAACCAGAAAGATATGTAGATGCAGCCTTCTGGCTGTTGTCTCCTCTTTGGTCTCTTTGGCTCGCTGGTCTCTCTGGTAAACCGTCTCTGGCATGCAGCACGCAGCTTGCAGAAACAAGACAACAAAACAAGCAACAACAGTCTAGCCTAGCCTAGCCGGGCATGGGTCGCTTCACAGTTGCAGTGCTGCAGCGTTGCAGAGCACGACGAAAGAGGGAAAATTGAGCGGCCACGATGCTCTAATGTGCGATACTGTAGCACTGGCTGCACTTTGTGGGTGTTGGAATAACGAAGCGGATTGGCTGAGATGCTGCAGGGCGCCCCCTCCATTCATTGTTCAGCGGCCGATTTGCGCGATAGATTCTCTCTGGATTTTCCGATACTGAGCTCCTCTTTTTTTGTTTACTTTTTTTCTTTTTTCTGGTCCGCCTGTTTGCCGCAGAAGAAGCGACGACGAATGACGATAGTCGATGCAATAAAGCAGAGCGTTGGCGTGGCTGAAAGGGAAAAGAAAAAGGAAACGGGAAATCAAGCAAAACAAAACAAACCAACAGCCAGGCCGTGGAATGAGGCAGTATAAAGTACTGGCAATGGCCAGGATAAACAAGCCCGCTGAAAAAACAAAGCATCTCGTCGTTGTTGGGGCGAGACGAGGCGACGAGGGTCAAATTGCCATCCAAAGCGCGGATACTACTCTGCTACTCTTAGTTGTTGCTCTGCTGGCTAGGTTTTCCTACTTGATCCCAAACCCTTGTCCGCCGGAGAAGGGATCGTGCGGCTTCATCTGCAAACCCTAGTCGGCACTACGTATTCGCTTTACGGGGCATTTGCTTTTATGCTTGTCAAAGGGTCCTCTCTAACCCTACGCTGTCTGGGGTTTGCCAATGCACATAGCGGGGTCCGAACCCCACGTTGCCATAGCCGCTCTAATAGTGTAAATGACGATATGTACATGTATATGTCGGAACGCGCTGCTCCGCCCGGCATTCTTAGTCATCTTTCTCCCTCTATAAAAAGCGTGTTGCTGCTATACCCGGAACAGGGGATCTTCTTGCTTCTTCGACCAAAATAGCTTCCAAAATGGCTTCTACAGGTAACCCTTTCCTTCGTCTGGCCCTCCTTGACGCCTGGCACACTAACTCGATCTGATCTACTGCAGCGCTCCCCCCTTCATACATGACCAGCGACCCCAAGTCGTTTGGCTCCGTCACTGCTACCAAGCGCTGGCCCGTGATCATTGTGAGTTGGCTCCTTCGTTCCTCGGCTATCATGACTTCTCTATGCAATAACCGTGTTATTTTACTCTTTTATTATGAGATGAGATGAGAATTTTTGGCTGTATGTGATAGATTACTCATTAACAGCGAAATATCTCAGACTAGCGTCGTCAATGACGTCCACATCACTGTCGGCAAGCAAAAGCTACTTATCAAGAAGCAACAAGAGGAGGGCGGAAAGGTTGACGAAGAGCTATTGGCCCAGACGGAAGAGCTAGAAGAGATTCTGACCAATATCGGAGTGCTCAACACCGAAGTACAGCGCAACAAGCCGATGACGTAAGTTTTAGCCAAGACCAACTGATGCAGATGCAATTCGTGGATAAAACGGCATATTTTTCCTTGCTTTCAGCCATGGAAGCGGCAGCAACGCCAGCTTAGATTCCCTTGATATGCCATGTACCATGACGTTTCTACCACAGTACAGCCAGTCTAGGGTAACATCTGTATCATATGCTTGTACCTCCGCCATTCACTAACACCAACTCATCAACATAGGCCTATCGACGATGATGGCTTTGAAGATGTTGCTTTATATAACAAGGAGATTGAGGCCTTGAAAAACGAAGCCAACAACTCCGACGGCAAGAGTCCTGAGCTATATGCCCGCTGGCACAATGCGCCCTGGCTATTCACAGAGTGCTACCTATTCCGGTAGGTCCGCCCCATGCTTATAGGCAAAGCCAGCAACTAGATACTGCGTCTCACTTTAACCAAGCTAGCTGGCTAACACTTGCATCACCAGCCGCCTCAACACTCTCTTCACCAAGTCCAAGCACTGGAAAAGCTACGACGTCTTTGCCCGCCAGAAGAACTCCGCCTTCCAGCAATCGCGCCCCGCCGTCGTAGAGCTTGCTGCCCGCTACTCGAGTCTGATTACCCAACTCGAGGCGATCCAGGCTAGCAAAACTTCCGATCCCGTTGCTGACGCGCTGCTATTTTCCGAGATGGCCGAAATCTGCCTCTGGGGAAATGCCACTGATCTTTCGCTGTTGACATCGCTGACATACGAAGACTTGCAAAAGCTTCAGGGCAGCGAAGCACGCAAAAAGAGCGAGGCTAATATCTTGGTCAACGACTTACCGAAAGCTTTCGAGCTCCTGAGCACTGCTCGGACATCAGGCAAAAAGGAACGCCGAGTTGATATTGTGTTGGATAATGCTGGCTTTGAGCTATATGTCGATCTGGTATTGGCGGGCTACCTACTGGCCTCTGGCCTGGCCACCACTGTCGTACTGCACCCGAAGTCAATGCCATGGTTTGTCAGCGATGTATTGTCTGGTGACTTTGCTTCGCTGCTCATAGCAGTCGCTAACCCTACCAACTTCTTTGAAAAGCCCAACGAAACCGCCGCTGAACAACGGGAAATCGTGCCACTCAGCGCCAGCGAGAAGGAGGCACTATCCAGTGTCTTCGCCTCGTGGGGTCAGTTCCATGGCCACGGCCAATTAGTCATTCGGCCCAACCGTTTCTGGACTCACGGGAGTAGTTTCGCAGCTCTACGTACCGAGGCGCCTGACCTATATGCCGACCTCGAGACGAGCGAGTTGGTGATTTTCAAGGGCGATCTTAACTATCGCAAGCTGACTAGCGACCTAGAGTGGCATCCAACCACACCCTTTACGACAGCGATCGGTCCGTTGGGTCCAGGCAGTGGGTTAAATATCCTCGCGTTGCGCACGTGCAAAGCCGATGTCGTTGTCGGGCTGCCGGAAGGCAGAGACGAAGAACTCCGCAGCCTGCCTAATGGCGGTGGTGAGAAGGCGCGCGAGTGGTGCTGGAGTGGTAAGTGGGCAGTCGTGCAATTGTCCGTGGGTAAATAGACATCACTGGGTATCACCGCGAGGGGGAATGTCCTGTGCTCTGAGTAATAGCAGCGTACATTTTGCGCAATATGCGATTCTATATACAATGTGGAAGGAGAGAAGTGTATATCAGATCATTCTGCAGCCCCTGGTCGAAATCATCGCCATATTGGCCATAGCACCGGTAGCACCATATAGATGACCTGAGCTATACCCAGTTACAGATCTTCCGCGTCTCATTAATAAACGGCCATACCAGTAGCAAAAGAGCCCGAACGAGTAATTTATCTGTTCTGCCGTGAATCAACCATGTGCGACATTTAACACACACTCATAAAATCTCTAGCTATATGTAGCTATTCCAGCTACCAAGATATGCTGATATGGTCACATGTACCTGGTTGTTAGACTGGCTAGTGCTACACACCATAGACAACATGGCAATCAGTGCTCTCAAACGCAGTAACACACCAGCCATATTACGGCCAATACCTCGCTTGCCTAACGCCTTCGAATTCTCCAGCTAGGCCACCAAAAAAGTCACTGTTATTCTGTTAATTTTCCTACGAAGCAAAACAAAAACAAAAAAACAGAAGAGGTGTTTCAAACAAAATCCAGCTTTCATTATTTTGCGGTATTAGAAAAAAGAATGTATATATACATCAGGTCTTTGCTATTCGGGTGGGTTTTTTTCTTTCTTTTCTTTCTCGACTGGCCCTTGCTCTTATATTTTTATACCATGCTTGTTTGTGCATGGCGCAAAAGATCGTCATAGTGCCGCTGCCGTTCAACCTAACGAATGCATACTAAGCAAGAGCCTATTCAATATAAGGCATATTAAACAGACAATATTTTGTCCATCATCTGGAGGAGCCGCAGGAAGGCATGGACCGCCTAACAGTAGTTCATACATTAACCTTTTTTCCCCCCTTTGTATTCCCATTTCCTTTGTTCTTCTTTACAAGGCTATCTTTGGGTTTCAACTTGGCTTCTCAGTATATTCTCAATATGCATTTTGAATAGAAAGACGTGGTTTGCAATGGTGGTGACACAGTGGCTAGCTCTTACTCTATTTCCCAGATATATCTAGTCGGACCCAATATCTGGAAGGTCTCTACCGAGCCTAGATCTAGTATCACGGCTTATCTCTAGGTAGCAGGATCCAGTGTTGCCTTAGGCTGCATCCCGATCCAAACAAAACTTGCAGATATCACCCATATTTGGCAGTAGGACTTGTAAGCCGAGCTATTGGATCTTTATGATTATAGCAACAACAGCGTGGTTAGTACGTCAGTATATGCTGATCGTTTCTGCTTTATAATCTCCAACTCTGACCATTCTTGCACAATATATCTGAATCTCTCCTTGTTCTGTCTACATGGCTTCATGTCTTCCTCGTTTTGTGGGCAAAAAAACAAAACGGAAAAGACGATTCAACTGCCGCGTTAGAGTAGAAAAGGAACGAGATACTTGGATTCGTTTCTTTGCCATGTCCTGTCGACTAAGTCCGAAGAAAGCATTGATACTCTACTCTGCTTCCTATGCTTGGCATGGACCACCAAAATCTTATAGGCCGTGTTTACTGCATTTTTAATACAAGCGAGCCTTTCTGTGTCTTTCTTATTTTAATCTTCCTATTTTCCCGTTTTCTTTTCTTTCTCTTCCTTCATTTTATTATCTTTAAAATACTTTGTTTGTCTTTTTAACTCTTTTCCGTTAGGCATATCGTCTCCCTGGTTGTAGCTGCTATGAAGCTTCCAATAGCTTCATTGCTAGCTTATGCTACAGCGCCGCCAATACTACTTCTCCTAGTCGTTCTTGCGGTTATACAATCTTACCAACGGCAGAAATATCACAGACGACATCGCGATGGTACTGCTGCCGGTGATAGCAATAGTCAGCATAAACAGGACTATGAAAATCCGGATATCTCCCATGACGACAAATCTGCGCCTGTGGAGGTACGCGAGACTCCTCTTCAGCCTACTACACTAATAAAAGTAGCTACGACAGCAACGACAGCAACGACAGCGGCAACTGAAATCACCACAATCACCGCTGCCGCCCTCTCAGTAGCCGCGTGCTGTCTTCTCTTTGTTGCTGTATCGCCAACTACGTTTACTTCTGTCTCTGGGCCCCCCAAGCTCGGCATGATATGCATGATTGTCGTCCTGGCAGCCCAGATCTTGACCAAGGTCGCCGCTTTATTTCAAGCAAACAGTCTGCCGGGCATCGATGCCATGATGACGTGCCTCATGACCGTCTTTGCTGTACAGACTGCCACGGATCTGGCTACGGGTGTTATTATCCTGACCGAGTGCCAGCCCGTTGACGGTTGGGGAGTCGGTATCTGCGGGCCACCAGGTGTTAAGGAGACGGCAATGACTGCATCGTGGGGTATGTGTAATTACTGTTCCTCTTTTTCTTTTTTCACTCTTTGTTTATAATATAGCATGTGATGCACATTTTTGTACTGACTCGCTTCTAGGTGTCACTATGGCTGTCGACATCGTCTTTTGGGCATGCATCTTGCTCCCGCTATGGGAATGCCAGCCTCGAGTTTCCGTCCAAATCCGCATTCTTGCACTAATGATGTTATGGTAAGCGAAGAACAAAAAAAAAACAAGAGGAAAAAAATAAGCAACAAAGGCAACCTTCATCTAAAACTGATTCGCTAACCCTAATTTTCCGTGTTCTAACAGTTCCGTCATCGTTGGTGGGGTCCGCTTCATCCATGCTAAGCAAATCGAACTGCCGCTTGTATTTTCGGTACTACATCAACTGTTCTCATGTTGCGTGCTATGCATGATTCCACCCTCACAGAGCCTTTATCATCACAGCAACAACGACGCGCCGCCATCCTCTTCTCCTTCTCCCTCTATCGGAGCACCTGCTTTAGCTTGCTCAGTACGCGAGATTAGTGACAGCGACACCATCATTCCAGTGTCTACCGGCCCGAGACATAGTCTCCCTCCTTACTTCCTTCACGCCAGCTCTAACTCGGGCGAGAGAGGCAGTAGTAAGAGGCCCAGTAGTAGTAAGAGTTGTAGAAATCATAGCAGACCAAAATGGCCTAGTAGCTATGGCAATAGTCCTGCAAAACATCATGGATCTCTTTGTGCCGGCTCGCAAGAAGAATCCCCCTCGCATCATACACCATCATCTTCATCTGACTCGCCACCTATAATACCCGAACCCGATTTTAGCGAGCAGAGGAGCATCTCACTTTACGACGATCTACAACTACATTGGGACGCTATTGCTCGGTTGAGCGTCTCGATTGATTCATTACCACGAGCCTTAGATTCCATGGAAAAGGACGGCATAGTCAAGACTACGAAGTTAGCAGTGACTGAAGAAACCAGAATATAGACCGAATCATGATCGCAGATTTGCCATTTTATAGTGCGGTTCTCGAAAAGGAGTTCGCTATTGGAACCTGATCTGAATGCTTTATGTAAACTCAATATATTTGTCAACCCCACGCCCCGTAATGATAATTTAAGAACCATGTGTTTGTTTAGTGACCTCCGAATAGATAAAATAAATAAGCATAAAATAAAAGGGAAAATAGTAATAGTGATAATCTAGACCCCGAGATTAACAGAAAAAAAGTTAGAGTGAACCGAACACAGTAAAAAGTACCGAAGAAGGAAAACAAAACACCTATAGGAAGTAGGTATCCTACGTTTCCCTTCAAAGCAATATTTAAAACAAGACAATAACAGAAATAAAAGAAAGAGTAGGATAAGGAGTGATCTTAAAAACAAGAACAAGAGCTAGGCCGCCAAAAGCGCAGATGAACCATGAGATGATGACGTGCTGCGGCATATTTGCTCTTCAAGGCGCTCATCAACGCAAGTCCTTGGCAACTATAAACGATATAGTAAATGATGATAGATGTAGACGATCCAGATAGAAAGAGAATAATAAACGTCAAGACGAGAAAGATTGCAATGTTGGCGCTGTTGGTACAGACCGCGATATCACGGTTATGGAAGTAGAAAAGATGGGGCAGATGACGCGTGTGAAAAAGGCATAGAGGCATTAGAAGAATAGATTCTTCTAGTCACCGTCGGCCATGGCCAAACGCTGTCTAGCAGACTTGGCTTTCTTACTGCCGCCGACCTTGCGTTTCTTTGTTGTTTTGCCGTCGGGCGTCTCGGCTTCTTCAGCATTGCCTCCAGCAGCAGCAGCTGCCGCACCACCATCATCGAAACGTCCTTCACCTATAATTCATATATGTTAGTAACTTTTTAACAATGTATTGGAGTATCTGTAAAACTTACCTTCGTGGTACATGTCGTCAAGACTGACGTCGTCTGTGGCAGCGCCGGTGCGCTTGCGTTTGCCGCCCTTCTTCTTTTGAATCTTTTCATACTCGCCGCTCTCTAATAGTTCACGCTCGCGTCTTTCGATAAGCTCGGCTTGCTCGTCATCCGCCAGCCACATGGCAATGTCGCGGTTTCTATTCTCGGGAGGACGACGACCAGAGAAGTCAACGCTGGCACCACCACCTTGGATAACGACACGCTGCACTTCTTCTTTCTGCATAGCACGCTTGCGGATACGCTCTTCGATGGTACCACGTGTAATTAGACGGTACACCGTGACCTGCTTCTTCTGGCCGAGACGATGAGCACGATCCATGGCTTGTGAATCGATCGTAGGGTTCCAATCTGAATCATAGAAGATAACTGTATCAGCAGTCGTCAAGTTGATACCGAGACCACCAGCACGAGTCGATAGCAAGAAGATGAAAATTTCCGGACGAGTCTGGAAATCATGCACCGTATCACGACGATCTTCGAGCTTGGTAGAACCATCGAGACGGCAGTACTTGTAGTTACGGTATGTCAGGTACTCTTCCATAAGATCGATCATACGCGTCATCTGGAAGTACAAAAGGACACGGTGACCCTCGTTCTTGAGCTTGAACAGAAGCTCATCCAGTTTGGCCAGCTTGCCACTGTCAGTGACAAACCGACGCATAGAAGGAACAGTGATGTTGGTAAACCGGTTCTTTTCCTTGTCGGGAGGTGGAAGAAGAGCTTTGGTGGGCCAGAAGTGAGGCCGGATGTGGGAAGTAACCAAAGCCTTCTGCTCGACGGGGTTCGGACCATAGAGTGCCCGACGAATAGGAACGTTGAATAGAAGCTCGGAGCGCTCGACATTAGCAATGCTGCTCGTGCATGTCACATCTATAGGAGTAGCGGTGGCATTAGGACGGCCGGCCTGCTCCAGACGTCCAAGGCCGGAGTCATCGTAGGTGATTTTGCCGAGGTTCATGAGTGTGTTCAAGGCACCAGCCGCCGAAAGCGTAGCTTGGACACGACGGCTATTGCGCTCGTTGATTAGGAACAAGGCGTGGGAAGGAGTGAACTTCTTATCGTCTTCTTCGTCATAGATAACGCCAAGGTGCTCAAGACGATCGCTACGCTGGATTTGCTTCACTGATCTCTCGACGATACCCTCATGAGTGGCATCGTAGACCTCACCGGCACTGGTATCGGCAAAACGAAGCCACGAAAATGCATCAGTGCCTGATGAGTTCTTGGTGACGTGATCGGGAGAATAAACGTTCATCATGTGTTTGAGGTACTTGTTTCTCCAGCCAGCCTTGATATTATCGCTACCAGGCTTATCTAAACGGCCGCCGTTGCGCCATACCAGTTGAGGAAGACGGTACTCGATAGTACCTCTTGGTGAGTAGGTCACCGTGATCTCGCTACCCTCACGAATAAAGGAAGCGGTTTCGGCAAAATAGCCCATGTTGAAAGCCGAGGCGACTTCGGCACGCTCGAAGAGGTCAGGATGATTGCAAACCTTTCTGAACTGCATGACGAGGTTCATCAATGTACCGGAGTCGTTGTCGTCACCCATAGTAGCTTTCTCAATGAGATCCATGATGCTAATCTGGTTGCGGAGATTGCGGTAGTATTCACGTTGGCGGTAGGTGAGGTCACAGTACACATCCAACTCAATCTTGTCACCAAGCTCCTTCTGCACGTGCTTCTTGATACGACGGAGCATGAAAGGCTTTAGGATCATGTGAAGACGTTTCAATTGGTCCTCGTTAAGCTTAGTATTACTGGTAGCGTGTGACTCGATATCTTTAGAGAACCATTCGCTAAACTCGTCGTGGGAATCGAACAGTGACGGCATGATGAAATGCAGCAGAGCCCAAAGTTCTTGCATGTTGTTCTGGATAGGCGTACCGGTCAAAAGTAGACGGTTACGGCAGTGGAATGATAGCAAGCACTTCCAACGCGAACTCTGAGAACTCTTGATGGCCTGGGCCTCATCCAAAATCATATACTGCCAACGCATCTTTTGGAAGTAAGCAACATCCGAGACAACCATTTGATAAGATGTGATACACACATGGAATGGCGCGTCTTTCTTGTAAATGGAGTGCTTGCGGTCCCAGAACTTTCTCAGCACCTTTCTGTCACCGGCGGTACCCCAATATGGCAGAATCTTAAACTCCGGCACGAACTTGCGGACTTCCTGCTCCCAGTTGTGAAGGGTAGAAGCCGGGCAAACAACCAGGAAAGGGCCCCAGACGTCGTACTTCTCTGCAAGATATGCCATAACGGAAATAGACTGGACAGTTTTACCCAATCCCATTTCGTCGGCCAGAATACCATTGATACCTTGCTCGTACAAGTTGGCAAGCCAGTTAAGACCCTTGAGTTGGTATTCCTTGAGCTGGGCATTGATGAGCTTCGGTTGCTCGATCTCGACATCTCCCAAGCCGGTAGGATTCTGAAAGTTCATCTCGCCAGACTCATCCATGTCGGGGTCTTCGTTGTTGAACTCGCGGGCCTTCTTCTGGGCTTCTTCGATGGCATTCTGTGCGTTTGCTATGGCAGCAGCTTGTAGTTGTGTTTCGTCCTCGTTATCGAAGTCCAGGTTTTCGAAGTCTGTGACCTTGCCGCCACCGGGTGCGTTGGTAGGTACGGCGATGTCGAGTTTGTGTGATGACTGTTCATTAGGATTCTTGGCGATTTCGGGATTATCGGTACTGCGTTCCACCTCGTCGGTCTTGATTTTCTTGCCGATAAAGTGAGAGTACAGCTCGGTTTGCGAAATGAGGAAGTTGAGCTTTCTCTTTTGGCGAGCAGCTTCACGATCGGCTTCCTCACGGCGCTGGTTCTCGAGCTCTTGTCTTTCGGCAGCCTTGCGGAGATCACGCTCTTCACGTTCGTTGCGCTTCCAGAAACTAATCATGTCGCGCATGACACGCTTGGCGCGAGCCTGTTGGTCCTTGGCACTCTTGTTGGTGCGCAATTGCCATCTCTTGGCTTCTTTCGAAGCTAGTAGAGCGGTCTTCTTGAGGTTAGAAGCCTTGGTAGCATAAGAGTCGACAGCAAGCTTGTAGGTTTTGGTAACATCCTTCCGAGCCATGTCTCTCCAGATTTGATCATAGATCTGGTTATAACCTTTGGACTCAAACTTGGCTTCTGGAGTTGGCGGTTCGACGGGCTTCTCCTTCTCGCGAATCTTTTCACGCTCCTTGACCTCCTTCGTAGGCTTAGACTCCTTGACGTCTTTTTCTTTCTCGGTGTCGTCGGTCTTGGTGCTCTTGGACTTAATACGGATACGGACCTTGCTCTCCTCCTTGGAGGGCAACTCTTCACCAGCGTCGATAGCAGCTTGTGCAGCTTCGGCAGAAGCCTTTTCGGCCTGTTTTTGCTCCTTAGATTTCTTGGGGCGGTTTCCAGATCTGCCTTTCGACTTCTTAGGCGTTTCGACATCGGAGCCAAGAGCGGATGCATTTCCAATGGCGCTCTCGATTTCTTGAAGATCAACGTTACGGACGGGTCCCTTGAGGCCCTTTTGCAGAATAAGCTTAGTCTGTTGAGCCTTCTTAGATGCTCTTTCGGCGTCACGAAGATGCTTTTGTCTTTCCGTTTCGTCTTCAGCAGCAAGAGCGCGAGCAAGAGCTTGCTCCTTCTGTTCGATGGTGACCGCCATGGACTTTTCGCGCCGGCGTTTGCGCTGCATGTCCTTCTTGCGCTCCTTTTCTGCGTGAAGCTCGCGCTCCTTGACCTCGAGCAGAGCTGATTCGTAGTGGCTATCATCGAACCGTTTGCGGGCGATGTCAGCCTTTTGAGTCAACCGCTGGCCGAGAGTATCTGTCAAGTCTTGGTCGCGTCTGAGGCAATAGGAGACATCGATGTCTTGCACTCTACGACGACGCTTGGCAGCCATGATGACAAATTCGTGACGTTGCGCTTCGATGAAATCGGGGTCTTTCAAATCAGCCTCGATGGCCTCGGCCTCAATGGTTTCCATATGGCGGGCAACCTTCTTTTCATTGTTAGCCGGGCCATTCTTGGCAGCAATCTTCAGTGCGCCATTGCTTTGACGTTTAGAAGGGCCTTTCGCTATTGAGGCACGGCGGGACTTTGCTGGTTCGGCATCTTTAATGTCATTGACGCGACTGCGAATCTTCTTGACCTGGACAGATTTTCTTCTGCTCTCCTTCTTGGGCTTAACGGGGACGTCTGACTCGTCAACGGCCTCGGACTCAACATCCATCTCGGCTTCGGTCTCGGCTGGGTATTCGGTGTCCACGCCAATGTCGAGGTCTGGCGCAGCCAGAATAGATGATTCTTGGTCAGCCTTGCGGGACTTGGCGGAATCAATGCTGGTGGTGATACGGCGAGGAGGGTCGTCGTGGTCACGTAGTGAAGGCAAGGTTTCACGCTCAGGGAGAGGCTCGATCTTGATAGGTTTCGCGGCCCTCGCAGCAGGCTCTGAGTTTGTGAGGATATTGGAAAAAGACATGACCTATTTGATGGAATATACGGGTTAGTGAATGGGTTCGTCAGCGTCTCAATGGCAGCTGCGGCAGGGAGGATAAACCAACGTTAGATGGGCGAGCTGGGAGGGTAGGAGAAGCTGGCTTCAAGAGGGATGGCAAGCCACCTGACGAAGAAGTGCCTTTTGGCCGGGACATGGCTGGCGACAATGGGTTCGGCAACTGGCCGTCGCGATTGTGAGAGTCAGGGCTGGCGGCGCCGCTCAAAGGGGGCGGCCGCGACAAAGGACAGTGGGCTTGATATGTGGAAGATTGCTTTGATGACGCGTGGTGGCTGATATAATCGTCGTGATGCCGTCTGTAGTTAGGGGACGTGTTGCTAGGGTGGTCGAAGGCGTCGACAAGCTATTGATTGCAGCAGAAAGTCAGGATTGATAGATTCATCAATGATGACGATGGACAACAACAGCAGATAGTGTGGCAGGTGTGATGCATGGAGATGATGATAGATTGGATGGATTCGATGGGATTGAGTGGATGGCGATGCAGAAGTGACGTGTTGGATCAAAGCGTGTTGAATTTTGGATTTAGTAGCGCAAAATTGGAGGCAGAAAGCAAGAGTGGCAAGTAGAAGAGAAAATAAGAGCGAGAAAAATGGGTTTCGTGATGATTGGCGGTGCAAACAGAAGCGTGGGCTAATTCAAATCCAGGCTCTAATTTGAGTCTCCGGCACAAAGGGAGCAAAACGCAAAGAAGCCAGCGTCGAAAGTAGCCAAAAAGAAGAAGACGAACACAAGGGGGGGCGAAATCCAGAAATTGGGCCAGGCGTGTCTGAGAAATGAGGTTCTTTTTCTTTTTGGTGTTGAGTGCAGATTCTGGCACTGGCCTAGCAACATCAGCGGCAGCGGCAATAATTACAATCACAATTGACTACGACTCAACTCGACTTGACTAGACCAAGCTAGAAAATATTCTGATGACGGCTACAACTAGTAGCAGTCGGCTTATGCCAAGTCCGTGCAGTGAGGTTCGCGATTGGTTTTTGTATACATGAGTGTGTTTTAGGATTATCGCAGTTTGATGGGCGTGCTTAGCGATGAAGAAAGACTTGCTTCTCACGTATTTCAGTCATGTAGCTTCGCGTACACCAAACCCATAGTAAAAACACACGATGCTTATTGGTCCAGGCGGGCTGATACACACACAAAAATAATATGACGATGGCCAATGTACTTACGCAAGCACCATAGAGAACAACAGCCAAAGCATCTCCTGCTTACCATGGCAATGTGATGCGTGCACTTGCTACGCTGTTCATATACAACTAGCACGAGAACAACAAGGCAGGCAAGGATCGTGGTCGTAGTCCTACTAGCAACAAAGCAAGAAAGAAGACGAAACAAGAAAGATACCAGGGGAGAGAAAAGACGGTGCAGCAAAACAAGATGACGGATCAACTCCATTGCCACAGGGACACAAGACAGATGCTACCAGTCCAACTAGGATACAAAGGAACAGAGAACGGGCAACGCAAAATACAGGATACAGGGCACTAGAGCAGCAACAGATGGCTCTTGTGCCCGTACCAGACGTACCTTTGATGATGAAGTCGACGCAGAGGCCGATGTCGACGAGCCATTCTGCAATCGCGAGTCTGCTGCGATAGAGTCGGATGTAGGGTCGTAGAATCCGCTTCCTTCGCGACGGGCAGGCACAGCCGCCTTGTCCTGCGGCGCAAACAGTGGCGGCGGGCGCATAGAAGGGCCGACCACCGCCGGCACGGCGCCAGAAGCGTCTCGGGACTCCGAAGCAGGAACATACGGCGAATGGTGACGAGACGCCGAGTTGGCAGACGAGCTACTATGATGGCGAGACATGCTGAGCGGAGACGCGGTGGTCGAGTGCGGAATCTGTGGCGTCTGGTTCTGTGGCGGTGGTGGAGGTGGTCGATAGCCGTTGTTGCTGGGCGGTGATCGCAGACTGAAGCCGGATATATACGATGATGACGGCGGTGGCGGCGATGGCGACTGGGAGTTCATCAGGTCGCGCATGGGATGATGTGGCTGGCGATCGCGGCCACCTTCGTCATCGGGGCGCTGCAGCACGGTCGAGCGGGGATTTGGGTCCATGGTGAACAGCTCCGGTTCGATGCAGAATATGCTGTCTGTTGTTGTATTAGAGCCTTAGAGCCGGGGAGAAAGATATAGCGAAGCTTGGGCTTGTCGCGGTGCGAAAGAGTCCGGCGCAGTTGCAAGTCGGCGCATGAATTACTGGGTGCTACTACAGGTCAACTTTACCCTGGCAGTGGACAATGCATGCATAAATCTACACTGGCCTAGGAGGGAGACTCGTCTATAAGTCGGTCTGTGTTGGCGATGACGGGACAAGCTGTTGAGTGTTGTTGATGGTGAGACGATCTCAAGGCGGTGACGATGGCTGGCTGTTGGGCCGGCAGCCAAGAAAACGGATAAATCTACTCGATGGCACTATCGTGGTGAAGTGGATATTATATAAGTCGTCAAGCGGACGCAAAATAGCTCTCTGCAAAAGGTGATGCTTGAATGAATGCAGGTTGAGATAGAAAAAATCGTCGAGGCTCGGAAGCTGACAAAGTATTATTGCTTGAGATATGGCTCTTATTCCAGCTATCTAATCCGGAGTTTCTAGTTCCAAACTGAATTGACGAAGAACGAGCGTCCTCATATTTTTCCTGGAACTGGAGCTGGATTTTGGCTCCACGCTTAGCTTTGCTTTGCGAAGTCGGTTCAACCGGGCCTTTGCCTATGAAGCTTAGCTTTCTTTCTTCCCGTTGAACTAAAACCAAGCACCCGGCCAACTGTAACTTTGTCTGCTGGCCCCTAGACTTTGCACTGTTCGTGTCCGCCTAAATAGGTGTGTTGTCACGGTACATTATCTTTCTACACACTGTACATGCCTCTACCACCACCTCGATTCAGTCTCGTACATGTATATTCTCGTATAAGTTGACTCTAGTCATAGCCCGTATCTCTCTCACTCACTTATAACTGTGCATTTCACATAAATCGTCTTCTCCGCCCGTACGTGCAGTTTTGGAGGCTGGTTGTGACGCTGCTGATTCTGGAATGAAAATTCTGCGTTGCAAATCCCCGTTTTTCCCTTGCCTTCTTTATTTCGGCCATTGACGTTGGATACATATTATTTTCTTCTCTGTTGTCAGCCAATTGAAGCCCCAGTGAATTATAAAGCAGTTTTGTAATCCTTTTTTTTGGCCTTTAGCAGCTATCGTTATCGTGTTTTGTTTTGGGAAAGCTCAGGAACCATGCTTCTGCAGCTTACTATGTACTGCTACATAGACCATTACTCTAATAGTGCTCTTGCATACTACCTATAACGCCTAAGATACGTACCGGTACGTCATGTACTCACTATTCTCCACTACACCCGTAACAAATACCGTGTCTTAGCTCCACCAAACATATGATGCTTCTCTAAAATCTCGGGTTTTTACTGCTTAGTTAGCTATGTGCTTTGTGAAATTTGCCTTTTCCTAATTTATCGCAGAGTTAATTTTTGAACATCGTTTGATTTAGGTTGTCAGGTGACATATTATATGTATGAAGCCCAGAAGACCTTAAGAATTTTGGTACAAAAGGTAGGGTTAACCGAGCCCTCGTTATAATTGCGGTTTTACTTTATAGATAAATAAATAGACATCCGACATCTTGAACTTTTGTTTTTCAGTTGTAATTTTTTTTGTATTCATTCTACAAGAATATAACGAAAAAGCAAACATATCCATTTTAAGTATACCATCAACATCTATAAAATCCCAAACCTAAGCAAAAGAGACCAATCAAGTTTGGAACAACCACATAGGTCTTCTGCTTTTTTTCATGAGAAAGAAGTCCCAACTTGAAATGAGGAGACATGACTCTCATAATTCAAGTTGGAAAGTCATGTTGATATTATCTTTCTGTCCATGTTAGACCGTTAACAAGTCGTATTGTCCCTGCATACTCAATGCTTGGATATGGACCTGACTAAACCAAATCCTTTTGAAAACCCCAAGGATAAAGAGACTTGAGGATGAGGAGGAAGTCATCTTGAAGTTCCCTTAGGTGCGAATCATCAGCCTATAAGATGGGCCTCAAGATTATGGTCGCATGTATAAGGCACTGAAGAGAAGAAATATGAGAGAACCCATGGTGTAAAAACATAGACATGACGTGTACAAGACGGCCGTGAAGGGAATAAAAGACCACACCTGAGAAAGAGCGAGAAAAAAAGAAGGGAAAGACGTAGTAGATATATGCCTGTAATTTTGAAGTTCGATTTTTTTGCCAGCTCTTTACACAGCACCCTTGTCGATCATGCGCTTGCGCAGGTAGTTCTTGTAGCTGGAGATGGAGCCTTCCCAAGGCGTGATGGTCTTGTTGTCGCATACAAGAATCTGCTTGGCGATCTTGTCCAGAAGACTATAGAAGAGAATGAATATGTCAGCACTAGGTTCAAAATATTAAGTAAATAAGGAGTAAAAACATACCGGAAGTCGTGGGACACGACGACGACACCACCGCTGAAAGCGTTGATAGCATCAGCCAAGGAGTCAATAGTAGGAATATCCAGACCGTTGGTAGGTTCATCCAGCAACAGCATGTTAGGGCCATCAATGGCTAGCAGGGCGAACACAATACGGGACTTCTGACCCTCAGACAGAGTACCCATCAGAGCAGTCTGGGCTTCACCAGTCAGACCGTAACGGCCCAGCTGCTGGCGCCAGTACTGGTAATCCTGAGAAACATCCTTGTACTTGTCACGGACGAAGTCTAGAGAAGACTTGGTCAGATCTAGCTGCTCAGCACTGTGCTGAGAGTAGATACCGAGCTTCAGGTGAGTGTGGCGAGTGACACGACCTTCACGGGGGCTCAGCTTGCCAGTCATCAGGCGAAGCAGGGTGGATTTACCCACACCGTTGGGACCGACCAGAGCGGCACGGGAGTCCATGTCGAAACCAAGATCGATATACTTGTACAGATCATCCTCAGCCTTACCAGAGTAGGCGAAAGAGACCTCGTCGAAAGACAGTACGGGTGGGGGAAGCTTCTCGACGTCGGCGAAACGGAAAGTAAAGACTCTGTCCCCAACAACGGGCTCGATGAGACCATCAGCCTCCATCTTGTCCAAAATCTTTTGGCGAGACTTGGCCTGGCGCACTAGGTTGGCGTAAGTACCGGCGCTAGCAATGAACTTCTTGATGTGGGAAATCTCGTCTTGCTGCTTGGTGTACGCCTTCATCTGGTTGGTCTCTTGTTCGGCGCGAGTCTTGGCGTAAGAGTCGTAGTTACCACCGTAGTATAGAAGGGTGCGCTGGCGCATATCGATCATGCTGGAGCAGACACCATTGAGGAAATCCATGGAGTGAGAAACGAGAATCAGGGTACGCTCCCACTTCTTCAGGTACTCTTCCAGCCACACACAGGCTTCCAGATCCAGATGGGCAGTGGGGTCATCAAGAAGCAGAAGAGAGGGCTTAACGAACAGAGCCTTGGCCAGAGCGACACGCATTCTCCAGCCACCAGACATGTCCTTGGTCTTCTTTTGGATGGTTTGCTTGTTGAAACCCAGACCAGTCAGAATCAAAGAGGCACGAGTGGAGAAGGTAGAGGGATCCATCTTGTCGATGTGCTAGAGGTGAGAGATACGAATGTTAGTTTTATATTTATATGGCGGCTTGATACTCTCTAGAGATATTCAACTTACATCGTACAGCTCCATGAGAACAGGGCTTTCGGGTCCCTCGTCTTCCAGCAGTTTCTCAGAAAGAAGTTCAAGACGGGTCAGCTCGTTCTGGGCCTCAGTAACGACCCAGTCAAGGGCACCAAGATCGGAAGGAGGAGCACCTTCGTTCAGAAGGTAGATATCGACATGTTCAGGGATGGGGTACTCGCGGGCAGCGATAGCCTTGAGGAAAGTAGACTTTCCGCAACCGTTTTCACCGAGAAGACCATAGCGACGGCCGTAGTTGAGCTCGAGGGTGGCGTCGTTGATCAGGACACGACCGTGGAAGACTAGTGAGGTGGAGGTAACCTTGACGTCACGACTGAGCTTGCCGGAGGACAGAACACCGGTGGTGACACGGTCAGACAGACCGTGCTTGTCCATTTGAGCAGCAAGGCGGGCGACTTCATCCATGCTGTCGGAGGAGGTGGCCGGAATGTCTTCGCCGGCAGCCTCAGCGGCGGCCTTCGCGGCCTTCTTGGCGGCAGTCTTGGAGACCTTGCCGTCCTTCTCGGCCTTCTTGGCCAATCTCTTTTCCTTGGAAGCAGAAGGAGCCATGTTGGATGATTATGGTCGAAACCCGACGATAGTGTGGTAATAAAGTGGTTGAGAAAATGAGGCTTCGAATTTGAGCCTATGGATTTTTTATCACTTTGATGGAGGGGTTGTAACAAATAAACAGCCCTGCAAGATAAATTGATCAAAGTGGGACGCAAATCTAAAAGAGAATGAGAAACGGCCTAGCGCAACTTAATCAAATCTCACGACGATTGTGGGTGGAGGAGTCAATATCAATCAATTTAATGACAGATAATGCTTTGCTGAAAAGACAGACAGGAGAGCTTGAAACTCTTTCTTTGGAATTATGAAGAAAAAAAAACCCGTCATAAATCTCAAAACTTTTGTCTATCAGCGCAGCTTAAATTTCTGCTTTTTTCCTGCACAGTTTTGGCCATAGCTGTGGCGCTGTGGGGCGGTGAAAACTCGATAAACAATCAACTTCTTAATGTCAAGACGTTATTGGCTAGTAGCTGTTATTTTAGCGTTATAGCTTATCAGTAGGTGTACGCCACACCGGAGGAAGTGGCTGATGATGTCAGCATGAAAGATTCAGTGAGCAAAGATTAGCTCCGTGCGATTAATTTTCTTGCGGCCTATCGTATCCGACGGGAGGATATTTGAGCCGCCACGTACCCTGAATCTGACACGAGTAGGGTTGCATACTTACATAATACGTGTAACTGCCAGCACGTGATATTGACATACTGGCTTATGCCCCTTGGAGCTTTGGCAATTTATTGAATTATTGCTCGCCTGCACCTCGTACAGCTTGCTATCTAGTGATTTGAATAAATTTGGCCCTGTTCGTGATCGGATTGCTGGACCTTGACCGAGTACCAGGCGTTGATTTTTCTATTTCTCAACCCAGAGCTGCACCACAGCTACAAAAAAGACCTTATCTCGGAAAACCGCAGATTTACTCGCGCTTAAATCCCACATCATCGAGGCGCATTGCGTTTCGCAAACTTGCAGTGCTTTACCCAAACGCGACATTCTTCACCAACGACAAGAAATCTCATTACCGAGCGAACCGCCACGATCCTACGACATCATAATAGCACAATCGCAATCTGCCCACTATGCTTTCTGGAATCCTCATCTTCAACCAGAAGGGCGAGAACCTTATCTTCCGTGCCTTCCGCAACGACTGCCGCCCTCGTCTTGCTGACGTCTTCCGCATCCAGGTCATCTCCAATTCGCAGGTCCGATCACCAATCTTGACGCTGGGCAGCACGACCTTCAGCCATGTCAAATGGGAAAACATCTACTTGGTGGCTATCACCAAGAGCAATGCCAACGCCGCCCTGGTCTTTGAGTTCCTCTATAGACTGATTGCTCTTGGCAAGGGATATTTCGGAAAGTTTGACGAGGAAGCTGTCAAGAACAACTTTGTGTTGATTTATGAGCTTCTAGATGGTGCGCATTATGTATAACATCAACACTAGCTTCGGAAAACCCACTAACATATACTCCGCCTGCTAGAAATCATCGACTTCGGATATCCCCAGAACACCGAAACCGACACTCTCAAAATGTACATCACGACTGAAGGTCTTAAATCCGAGAGAGCCGTGGAAGATTCGGCCAAAATCACTATGCAAGCTACCGGTGCTCTGTCATGGCGCAAGGCAGATGTCAAGTACCGCAAGAACGAAGCCTTTGTAGACGTTATCGAGGATGTCAACCTTTTGATGTCAGCCCAAGGCTCTGTCTTGAGAGCCGATGTTACCGGTCAAATCGTTATGCGTGCATACCTTTCGGGTACACCGGAGTGTAAATTCGGCCTAAACGATCGCCTACTACTAGATAGTGATGCCCTAGGAATGCCTAGTGGAAACCGCATGGGGTCCAAGGCTACCAAGGCTGCCGCTGGCAGTGTCACGCTAGAGGACTGCCAATTCCACCAGTGCGTCAAGCTGGGAAAGTTCGACGCCGACCGCATTATCAGCTTCGTACCCCCAGATGGCGAATTCGAGCTTATGCGCTATCGAGCAACTGAAAATGTCAATCTCCCTTTCAAGGTTCATGCCATTGTTAACGAAGTCGGCAAGACCAAGGTAGAATATAGCATCGGCGTCAAGGCCAACTTTGGACCAAAGCTATTCGCTACAAACGTGATCATCAAGATTCCCACTCCCCTCAACACTGCTAAAATCATCGAGCGGGCAACCCAGGGCAAGGCCAAGTATGAACCTTCAGAAAATGTGATTGTGTGGAAGATCGCACGGTTTGCCGGCCAGAGCGAATATGTGCTGAGCGCAGAAGCCCAGTTGTCTGCCATGACTACTCAAAAAGCATGGTCGAGACCGCCTCTAAGCATGAACTTCAGTCTTCTCATGTTCACTAGTTCTGGCCTGCTTGTACGATACCTAAAGGTGTTTGAGAAGAGTAATTATAGCAGTGTCAAATGGGTTAGATACATGACTCGCGCTGGTTCTTATGAGATAAGGTACGTACCTCTGTAACTACCGCTATGTAACGTGTATCTCGTGACTAACAACGTACTATAGATTCTGAGTGAACTAGCGCATTCTCTTCCATCTTCTACATGATACCCCCATTTAGCTTTGCTGCCCCATTCATCCCTCCCATTTCACGTCGCAACGTCGTCTTTACTCTGCTTATGTTCGTCCCGATTGAAGACTTTACGGTTCCATGTTTTTATTAGCTTTCTGTCATCTATATGCACTCCTCCATCTTCACTGTGTGCCGTCTTTACGTCTATACATAATCATGACCGTAGATGCACAGCAGTCAAATACACTACAATTTAAGAACACGTAGTATCAGACCTTGGCCGTTAAATCGTCTCGACTATAGTGATCATCTACGGCTCTGTGCATTATGTGATCTCATCCGATGGTAACGCCCTCATAGTGCAGCTGTAGTGCTCCTTTCAAAGGTGGTGTATCCTTTTTGCAGTAGTATTGAATGGCAAGATAGTAACATGTCTCTCTGGCTTTACAACATAACTTGCGTGTAATTATTGATGCTATAGCTTTACACATGATGATGCATCTACCGACCAGAACCATATAACTTGAGACTAGGTTTGTGGTCTGTAGCTTGTATATGACGATTGGTTCTTAGTGGGTGGGTGGCATGTATGTATCTGTGCAACATCGAAGCAAATCCTTCCGCACCTACGATCGAATACATCTAGTGTAGTGACCCATCAAGTGATTATAGGCATATTTTACGACTATGAAGAAAAAGCTGCCGTCTTATTGTTTAGCCACGGGCCTGACATTCGTTTATGTGCTTATATCTGCTCAATGCACTTCTAAAGATTAGCCGATAGTGCAAGCCTCAAGCGATCTTACAGAGTCCACCATATATGTCTATACCATAATTGAATCTGCTAATACCACAATGTACGCCGAGACAGCGAGCGAAAACGCAGGCCTAGCGAGAGATATTGATAAGGGATTGGGACACTGAAGTTACCGACTGAACATGTTGTGTCCCGCGGCTAGTGTGCATTTACATATAAGACTATAACATACATTCGAGTCTCCGAAATATATGCGCTGATCTGGGTGGTACAAACAAACACGTAGAAAAAAGAACATGCAAAGTCCAGGCCAAGAAGTTGGAGTAGACGAGATACATGCAATCGAGACAAGATAGCAGCCCTCGAGTATCACTTCCAACATGTCCCCGGACAACATTTGAAGTCTCCATGCATGGACTCGCATCAGAAATAGTTTTGGCCTATCTGTGACACTAGCCCACCTTACACGGCGTTAGCAGTAGCTAAAGATACTCGAGTTGGTATGACCATCGCCTGTCTTTTGTCTCATAGCATCAGGCTTTGGTGAGGCGCACTAAGCACTTGATCATGCATGTCGATAGTCCCCCCCCCTCCCTTTTCCCATCTGACTTCTTCCTGTCGTTTTTTTTGCTACTCGCGAAGTGAGATGGACGCACACCATTACCGCTTTATCACATATTCGGCGTTTTGTGGCGCGCTTTGTATAAGAGGAGAGGATTCGATATGTGAAGCAACTATCTTTTAACCTGAAGAGAAACCTGTTTCTGTGTAAGTGAGTTTTCGTGGTTTTTGGGTTGTATGATAATATTGTCGTTTTCGCTACATCAAGCCTGTTTCTGCAGCCACCATGTTAGTGTATACACTTAGCAGCGGTCCCGAGAGACTGCATTGCTTCATTAGTGTCTTCTTAAAGAGAGGCTGATAATGTATCTCGCTTTTCATTAGGTGGTAATAGCCTCGACTTGCCCTACGTAGATATAGTCTCGTGTACCCTGACTTTGAATGCTATTCAGGCAATAGATAGCGGGAAGGCTATTCCCAGAATAACACAGAGTTAGAAGCAAAATTAGTTTCATCAACTGGTCTTTATGTTCTAATGGTGACCATCGGTATGAATGGCCCCTGCAACGCTCTGTTTCCAACCTTTCCAACCATAGTTGGCGTTATGTCTATAAAAATAGCAGTGATGGGGTTGGGTGATGGTGTTATATGATAATGTCACATTGAAACCTTTCAACATCTTGCACACTCCTTCATATGATCTGTATTGTGCATCGAAGATAGATTAGACAGGCTTGGCAAAGATAGTGTTATGGAATGTCTCAAAGAGATCTTTCTTGATGACATTAGACTAGGCTGGCAATAGTAGTAGGACTTGATATGACTGGATAGAAGGAACGACAATTCGCTTAACGGCGATCATCCATAGTGTCTACATACTTCGGTTCTTCAGAATTGCTTTATGTATCCGAACTACTTGTCTTGATTGGCTAGATGCCCAAGACAGCTCACCCATGTGAATATACCCGGTCTACCTGCAGTGGCCGAAGAGAGCACAAGCACCAGTTTTTTTCTTCTCGTTAGCTTTGATCATATGTTAGCATGATCTTATACACCTGCTTTCACCTTCATCGTGCGAGGGCTGTATCAGGTCTTCGGTCTTGTGCCGTTAACATTAGACAACAATGTTCTAGGTCCTTCGAGACGTTATATCTACGTACCACATCCTATTCATGTATGCCATGTACGTGCCGTGTCATGGTCAGCTCAGATTTGCCGCCCCATTCCCATGTGCCCATTTCTATTATTCTTTCCAACTCTTCTTCTCCTTCTTCACCCTGCTTACTTCTCTCTTCTTCTCGGCTTTGCCATCTTACACCGCCTGATAACTAAGAGAAAAGAATGTAATATATGCCCAGCTAGTTTTGTTCATAAACCTGGCAACCCGTTTTCCCATCGTCGGAATAAAATCATTTTCCATCTTCCACTCTCTCTTCCCACGGTGACCGTGCTGCCTGTTCTTAGTACAGGCACTGCCACAATCCACACTTCACTCATTCCCACTGGCTTTCCATCGTCCAGCTCGCTTTTCTTCGCTTAACCTCGCTTTGATCCGTCCCACAAAGCCAGGAGGCTCGTTGATAGATGGCATCCTGTTCTTGCTTGAGTTTTTTGCATGTAAGATATCTCCGATCCATCGTCTTGTCGTGAGCGTCTTTGGTATCTGTTCAGTTTTGCCACGACCTTGGAGTTTCTTAAACCAGGGTTTTCCAGCACTTTCAGCACTCTAAACCTCGCCTACTTTTTCTAGTGTCACACAAAAAGGATATCCCTTGCAACGGGAAATCAAACCTTGATACCCGGAACAAGGCACCCCATTCTCCTCAATAGCCGAACGCGAATAGTGTACGGCAACTTCGATTTCTTCTAAAACACATATTTGTCATTGCCGTAGTGTTTGTGTTCTATTGCATCTGTGCTTGAGCTTGCCGCGTATCTGCCCTACAGCTACCACTGCTTCTTTTTTTTTTCTCCGGAATGAGCAGGCCTTGCGGAAATCCCAGTATCGTCTACCAAGTTCTTACTCGCCCTCATTGTTTCGCTTAGCGCGGACCAACTCAGCTGAAGATACAATAAATAAGAACCACAGAAACGAAAAAAAGAAAAAAAAAAAGCCTGACGGCCCAAAGACTGTTGCCATGTGCATGCGTTATTTACTCCACGAACACCACCTTCCTTCATGCACACGGCCCATAGATCTCAGCATTCACTATCAGTTCTGCCACCTTGCGACTTGCTCACCAACGACACCTAACACATGGGTTCCGTGTCTGCACACATACCTTGACCCGACGATACCGCTTCCACTGACTTCGTCGATGAATCCGTGCCAAACCAGCCAGTGTGTCTATTCCGCCGCTTGCTTGTCTGGCCTGTGCCGCCTGGAGGAACTTCGGGGTAGATGGATCTGCTGTCAGTGTGGCCTCGGTAACAATACCTGTAGCTGGTGCCGTCACCGTATGAAGAAGTGCCCGGACACGTTTTGCTACCATTCAGTCTGTTCTAACTGCCGGCACGACTCGGGCTCTGGTGACATGAGGCCACCGCAGACTATGAAGTGAAGCCAAGCGACGTCCATCACATCTGGATACGGATACAGTTGTCCAGTGAGTAAGGATGGCGTAAATTTCGCAGGAAAGTCAAGCATGCTTCAAGGTCATAAGGCATTTCAAAAATAGAGCCATGAGTTATCAATGAATAGGTAGCTGAATATAGAGTTGGTGGTGCTGTTTTCATTCAACATTGGTTTTTCTTCTTCTCTCTGTAACTCACGTCGACGGCTCCAAATTAGGAAAGTATAATGGCGTGTAAGTGTAACCCTAATGCCACCCTAAAACTCTCAAACAACGCCTGACTACAAATAGTTATAATTTTGACCCTGTTTGAGCGTCATGATAAAAGCTACTATTTTCTCTATTATGGACTGTTGATCAGCAAAACATCATGCCTCAGGATAGAAAGTTTTTGACGCAATAAAAGGATCGCTATCTTCATCCAAAATAAAAAGACGTGTTATTAACGTAAACGCGTATAGTTCATTGTCTTGAAACGTGCGGGATAATGCAGCGAACTGTAATAATACCAAGTAAGGAGGGATAAAAGCAGAGTTAAAAGAACGATAATACAAATCATCAGAATAGCCATGATTTGAGGCACAGAAAACTAGACCAGCGGTTCAGGAAGAATAGGGGGATGCTGAGAAAAATAGCAGGCTTTGATCATCACATTAGAAGTAATTGACGATCTTGCATTTGTATGAGTCAAATACAAAGGAGAACTTGATAAGGGTTTACCCATAACTAGGAAGAGGCATAAAGGAATTAAAAAAAACACATGATAGTATTTCTTTCATTAATACCTAGTAATGGTTCGTTAGGCAGATCCAGGTTGTGAACATAATATCAAAGATAACTTAAGACAGTTCTTTTGTTTTGACACGCAATGCGTCTATGTAGAAAGAGTAGAACATCAAGCACGAACGAAAGAAGAAAAATAGTCGAAATGGACAGTACAACATACGGAAGATCATCTATCTCTGACTTCGGATGAGAAGCACGATTATTTTGGGCATAGAAGCGCGGAATATAGCCAGTGGCGTTGGAAACGGATCGTTTAGTTTTGAACGCTCGCATATCGGCTCAAACTTCTATTCTTAAGAGGATTTGTTCTGCCAGGAGGAGAAACGGCGTATTCTTGCTCTTTTTTTCTTTTTTTCTTTTTTTCTTTTTTTCTTTTTGGCTTTTTTTTACAATTTACATCCGCCCATTATGTGAAGCCATTTGGTGGTGAATATTACACCACAAAAAAACAATAAATAAGATAAGAAATAGAGTGCAATAAGCACAGCTGCCACAAACAGCCGCACAATGCAGATGATGCGTCGTACGGCGTAATCGACATCTTCGATAGACTAATCATACGCCGGGTATGAAGTCAAGAGACTTGCATTATGTGGCTTTTGCGATTAGGCTGGCCGCCTTGAGTTCTCCAGGAAAGCAGCCTGGTTCCCCTGTTATGTCCTACTAACACCTCTCTGTTTTCCTGTTTCTTGTAGCTCGCAATCGCTACTCGCATCCGTATATCAAGAGATTCCGTTTATCGCCCCCTCCTCATATAGAGGCGCATTGGCCTGTATCGGCAGCCTTTTTTGGGGCTTTACGCCAGGAGAAAGTAAACGCCAGTTCCAGCCAGCAAATACACATGATATCTTGCACGATGTACATTATAATGCAGGCCGCGACGCATGGACAAGATACATACCAAGGGACAGAAAACCGGGCGTAGGAGCCGACTATCTCTCACGTATGCCAGGCCAAGATTTTGACGTAGTGCGTAAGGCGAGCGGCAGAGTATGGCAGATTTGTTTTTCTTATCCACGCATTTTTTCTCTTTATGTGTATATAACCTTGGACAAGAATAGACTGGCCCTTGGACCGTGTCACAGCTTGACAGCCATAGCCTAATCTTTAATAAGATTAAATACGCTGGATAGACGGTGCGACATCGGGTATGTGTGAGGACATAATTTTAAGCAATATTACTAGTGCTAGGCAAAGGTAAGTCTTGATGTTCTTTATCAAGCAAATACTACGGGAAGAAAAAGACCGCACTAAAAGGTTTATATGGACTATTCCTAGCAGGTTTCTTGTTCATGTCACTTGTATTCTTTTCTGTTGGCTCTCGGACTGTCAGATGAAATCACGCCTGTTAGAAAGACAGGCAAAACGGCTCTGACGGATAACGTGCCGTTTACATAATACATCGACAATCCCTGTACGCCTAACCAATTATGCTTACCATATATAATGGCAATAAGAGTTCTAAGTTTATATAGAGTACTTATAATCTGGTATGCGCACAATAGAGAAAACTATTTTGTCCCAATGAGGAAATGAATCCCGGGATTTCGTACTTACTTTTTCTGCCGGTTTTTGTTGGAAAAACTGCCCCTTAATCTTGCATCGCCCAGAAAAAAAGAAATATTTGACAATTGAATTCTGATTGATTTAGGAAACTCTTGAAGAATGTAGAATATCATGGGCCTTTAACATTTGTTTTCTTTCTAAATGCTGTGTCGTGTGCTTCTAACGGCGTCTCATGTGTAGTTTTAGATGACAACATGTTTGTAGAGTTGTGGGTCTGACCCTACGACTGGCTTTAAACCCTAATATAGCGGGCTTGACAACCTTAATGGAGATCCAAAAGAATAGAAGTGCAGAATATTACATGATTGGATATTTGTTGCGGTTTAAAGTATCTTGAGAGAAGAACTTGTTTATGTTGCGTTGTAAGAAGGTACAATTGTGCCTCACGATTAAGGGACCTAACCATGCCGAAGAGTAATGAGTACTTTTTGGTTTCACTCTTTGGTCTGCTACTTGCTGCCTATAAGACAAATATATATTTTCTAGGAGCTGCTCGATACTGGCAGTCAAGTTCCTCAGATCCCCAGTGCTATGGTTCGTGGATTGTAAGTTTGTGATTTTTTTCAGTTGGTTCAGTCTATTTAACTTCAAAATATTCTTCAAAATATCAAAAGTAGGGGTGTGCTCAGGCTTCGTTCTCTTTTTTCACGGAAGCGGTGTGCCAAATATGAAAGGCGGTGTACGATAGTTTTCTCTTATCGTGCATACCAAAACACTATCGTTCCTGGACAACTCTTTATATAATATAGATTTTGTTTATATAAATTTAGATGTTTTTTTATATTTGCGTTTGATCCGATAGTCGCCTTGTGAGCGAAATAAGCCAGAAACAACAAAATCGCAAATCAAATTGCTGCCCTAAGCTAAGACTAGCTTCGGAAAACGAGAGTTCCGTTTGGAGATTCGGCTGTGGTGAGCATAATATTTTAGACTTTCTCGGCTTCGGCTTCTCTCTTGATCCGTATTTTCTGTATTCCAAAGACTAGTTAGCTGGACAATTCGTTCTTCTACTTCAGCCAAGCAATCCATAATGGTACAGGCCGGCTTGACCAAGTTCCGTGACTCCACAAGAATTTGATGGTAGGCGGTTTATCACGCTATATTTGTACCTTGTTTTCTTTTTCTCGCCTAAGTACTACTGCATGTCATGTATGCTTGAGTCTCTCCCCCCCCTGGATAGAGAAGAGCACGAAAAAAGGAAAACAAATACAAATCTTCCGAGAATTTGGTATGTGTAGCAAGCTGTAAGCTGTCAAGTAAAGACATTTCTTTTTTTTCTCGCTAGGTTTCACGCTAGCTTGAACAGAGTTTGGGGCTACAAGATATCCAGGATCGTTTTGACTACAGAAAAGAAAAGAAAAAGGCTAAACACATACATGACAAAGCAAAAAGAAGGCTAAACGAGAAATAGGGCGTTTACATGTGCTGTATGTACAGACTTCTGAGATATCACTGTCCAGAAGCTACAGTAGGCCGGGTAGGGTTGACAGATTAGCCGGTGTCCATGGATAAGAAGCCAAGGGTAAGCCGAGAACGGGATGTTGGTCGCGAGATCTGATCTAAGAGACGAGAAAGAGAGCGAGATCTGATCTCAGAGACGAGAAAACTCGCCTGGCTCAAGCTCAGCCTGTGATGTAGCGGTAGCCGTACATGAAATAGTCGTAATTTAAGATCGAACCCTTCTATCTAAGCTCGGCGATGACGAAAGCTCACAAGCGAGATCTTGTGTTTAACGACAGAAGTCTTGATATTCTGGTACCAGACTTTTACAGGCATTTTTATAGAATGCACACTTCTGAGTGCTACGTCAAGACGAGGACTTGTTATGTGTTTTTAGTGTGCTATCGTAAGAAGAAAATGCCTTGTCGTATACAAACAAGTATTAAGAAAGAGAATAGTGGGAGGAAAAGGCTTCCGTGAGTCGCCGAGAAGCGAAAATGATGTCTCTATTAGCCTGGACATATCCAACCTGTCGACGAACGGCTCGCTCCGGCGAAGTAAGCAGCCGCGTATTTTCTCCGGTGTGATAACAATGGATTCTAGATTGTGACAAGGGAGAAAAGATCCAACGGCAAGTGATAGTAAATACTGATCAATAGCTATCAGGAACCGTTTGTGTAGCTTAGGCTCGGGCTATGTTCCGCTGTTTCGAGGCCTGGAGGTCTGACTAGGCCGTCGCCATAGTACGATGTCTTTCGGCCGCATGGATGTCGAGAGAGAGCCTAGCCACGAGTGAGAGAAGGAGCAGAAAAACAAGATGCTTTCATTCAAGTACGTAGTCGTACCAAGCGGAATATTTGGGTTCTGACGCCTAGAGAGACGCCCAGCCGGCGTGTTTCCTGTACAAATTCAAGTCTGTGACAGGGCTTTCTAGTCGAGGTTTCTCAATTACGGAGAACGACCTCTGGGAAAAGAAAAGGCTTCATTCCGGGCTTTTTCTGTAAAAAGAAAACTTCCACCAAAAGAGGCGAGGCCAGACAGCCGCGGACAGCGCTGATTATACGGCGGAAAGAGCACTCGCAATATGGACGAGATATACCAGACCTGCTTAACAGCGAGATGCTATATAACTCTGGCTGACTGCCGGATATTGCTCTCGTATGTCCTAGCTAAACCCAAGGAATATCTGTCTTCTGTGTGTGATTATTTTACTCTTTTTTTCTTTTCTTTTTTTTCTGGCCTGTAAGTCGGCTCTTCCACTTACACTACATTAGACAAAAGCTCGCCCTCCCTCTTACAGCCGCTCGACCCCTTGTATTTTCCCTTGACTAGGGCAAACCTTTGCAAATACGACGTTGACTTTGACAAGCTGCATATTATATGCACGTACCTGCATCTCAAATCTGCAATCTTGAATCCCGAAGTGCCTGCTTGGAAATAACACAGACACAGACAGCTCGCCTTAAAACCAACGCTGAACGTGCTGCGGCTGTCGAGTTTGATATCACAAGCAAAAGCTGTATCTGAGTTGGCCCAGAAAGAATCTCGAGCAAAGCTAGCTGTTGTCGTTTTGTAAGTGCCCCTTCTGGTTCTTTCTTGCCTCAAACAAATCATCCCATCAAACATCTGTTCTGGCCGTCGAATGGCACCTATTTCCTTTTTCTTTTTTTGGTTTTACAAGCTAGGCATGATAGACCCCTCCCTCCCCCATACTACATCATATATGTGTATACGACCCTAAGCATGACATCACAATCCCTCTACTCTTAGCCAGCTATATGATCGCCGTGTATATCTGGATATAGATGTACTACACGCTATGATGAACACTGCACCGTTTTTATATTCCAAACGAGAGAAGAACAACGAAGCAAAAGCCCCAGACGAGATATTTACACATCACAAGGGATATGAAAATAGAGAACATGCTAGAATAGCCCATTCTAGCCGATGAACGCCTGATCCGGTCTGAAAAGACGACGAGAAAAGAATAGGCGAGCCCATCCAGTGTTTTCTGTTCTGTTTTGTTGCCGCCTTCTTGTCCTATTATTAGCTGGAGACCAAGTGGTTGAACAGCGTGATATACTGGCCAGTCAGCCTCACTTGGCACACGTTCTATTGCCCGTCATATGTGGCGTAGATTCTGGCACTATTGTGATCTTGATCTTGACGTGATGTGCACCGGCCGTACAGAAAAAAGAAGACGGAAGAAGCCATACCCCCCTCCCTCCCCTCTAGCCATTCTCTCGCCTGATCCATACGCTGTAGTAGTTCGACGATGGTATATGTATTTCTGGCTTGTTTCATGCGAACACTTGCCATATAGACCGGAGAAAGCTGTTCAGCAAAATGGCTGTTTTTTACAAAGTGACTACTACACAAAGTGACTACTACACACTTTCTCTATTCCTGTCTACATGTCCCTCGCTTGCACAATCTCATGGCCTCACCTCGTCCGTGTCCCCGCTCTTCAACTGGAATTACCGGCTACGGATGGCCTGGCTTTGCGTGATCTGGTTCTAGAACAGGAGAAGATTTCTAAGATGGGACGCCTGTTCGTTGTCCGTGCCTTAATATTGCTATTCTTGCGTTGACAAATGTTCAGTGCTGCCACCGCCGCAATGAGACTCTTTGAAGCTGCTAGGGTTTGGCCTATATCCAAGAGAAGTAGACTCTGGGTGGAAGAAAAAAGACTCTAAAAAGACAGCAAGTGTTGCTTGAGCTGCCTAGAACATCAATGCTCCGACTTGGCGATGGTTCCATTGCGTTGGAGGGCTCCAATGGATGCGGCAGTAGCGTTCGAGACAAGCTTCTATGGCCTGGGTGGTTCCTAGAGAATAGGTTTCATTGCACCCCCCCTCTTGGGTTCTCTTGTTCAAAAGAAAGGGCACGCCCCCTGCTATTGCCTTGGCCTTCCGTGACCCCTGCGCCAGATTCTGCTAGACTTGGGCGTTGAATGCCTTTGACCGTCGAGTACTGGCTGTGATACTTGGACGAGAGGAGCAAGCACCACGATAGCAGCAGTCTCGATCGATCTGGACTGCCGGTATCTGGTGCTGCGGGCATGGCCTGCTCTTGTGATATTAGTTTCTCTGTGCTGTCGTTGCACCAGGCCAGGCCAGATTAAAGTCCTACCATGCTAACGAGCTGGACGAACTAAAGCCAGTACCAATAGTGAAAGAGCCTCGCTTGTTCTGCAACTAACGAAAAACAACCGAAAAAAAGAAGCTAACTAGGGCGTCAGGGTCCTTCCCAGTAACGACGAACCTGTATCTTGCCAGCCGTAGGCAGACAAGCCTTTGCTATTATCTGTCTTTCCAAGCCTAGTTTTCAGCGGGCTTTTCAAATCTCAAAGGCCACCGTAAGAATATAGCTTCTCACGATCTTGTACCCTTTTACACCGGCTTCACGGCACGAGCCTTATCCGGGGCACCGTGTTTTCTTGACTTAGTGCTGCTGCCTCTACTTGTACGTTCTTTTTTACCCATCATCTGCCTAGGCTGCTTCTCACACAATCCAAGCCACACTGGCAACTTGCGACCGGGCCCCTCCCCCTCCATAAAAAAAAACCTCGTCTCATCTTGTCCCGTCACGAACCAGCTAAAGTAACCCAACAAACATCAGCCGTCTTTCTTTCTAGAAGAAACCAAGTGGATTGCGACTGTGTGATAAAAGACATACAGAAGCAGAGAACAAGACAAATACATCGCTCGTTAGGTTGACGACGACACGACACGACGCCTAGCCCAAAACCTAGGAGGTGTGTCCAGGGGTTAATTTGCACTACATCTGGGTTGACATAGAACCCGGACCGGTAGCAGAAGAAGGCAGATCATACAACCTGCTGAAGGAACCTTGTACTCTACTTGACCACCACAAAAAAGAAAAAAAAGAAAAAAAAGAAAAAAAAAAGACATATTTCTTTTTGCTAAGAAAGGGCTACTACTATCCAGCCGGCAACACCAAGCTCGGATCGAAGAGCAGGGTGTCTTTCTAACAAGTAAGTACGACCAATCCGTCGAGAGACCAGACGAACAACAACACCCACCAAAGATAGAGCGAGGGGGACGAGAAAAGAACCGAAGCCGGGCTTTCTTTTTCTTTTCCTTTCTATTTGTTACATGTCACTGCTAGCTGGAGTTTCTATCATGTATTTCCACACGCCCTCTGTTTCCCTGGCCCATGATTAATAAAAGAAGAAAAGAAAAACAACCGAACGAGAGACTAACACCTTGTTGTCCAAGGTCGAAGTGACGTTTTGGCTTCTTTGGGCATTATATCTCTTTTTTTTTCTTCCTTGCTTCCTGTTCTTTAGAAGCTGTTTCTGGCTCCCGTCCTGTCTTTTCTTTATTTGCTTTTTATAATACGGATTCCCCCGCCGTTCTTTTTGTTCGTTCGCTTCCTTCTCATTCCTAGCAAGGAACCTCAGGACTTGTTTGTTTGTCTCTCTTATCCAAGCTTCAAGCTGACGTTCCGAGTGGCCCTTTCTTCTTTTCTATCCAGTCCTTTTGTATTCCCTTTTCTGCTATAGTTCTTTGTCTGTCCTTTCCTACGTGCCTTTCTCTATCTTTGTTATTCTGGATTCTCCGTCTCGTCTCGGGCGTGTCTCTTGTTGTCCCGCGTCGTCGTCCTAACCATCATCAGTAATTTCAGCTTATATCGTGCTACTCTGTGTTTACGCCTTATCCTGTCTTGCCCTGTCTAGCTTTCCAGTGCTACAGCTGCATTTGACATATACTTTGCCTTTAGTCGGTATTTATATCTAAATACGGCAGTTCCAGGCAGTTAGCTCTCTTCGACACCACCGAGACGTCCTCTCATTTTCTCTCTATATCTCTCGCTATAATAGGGCAGTCAGATACCATTCTTCCACTAGGTATCTCTTCTGCTTGTTCTTATTTGCCCGCTACCAGCCGAACAGACGGACGGACCCCTGTCAACCCAAACCTGCTCTAGTGCTTCTAGTTGCCCCCCCCCCCCCCCCTCATCACTTGTACCGAAAGTAGCCAAAGTAGCATAACCCGCTGGAAACCATGTGCGTCCAAGTCACCTACGAGCTGCCTTGCGAGCACGTCAGCACCATGACGCGGTTTTGCAACCACAGCTCTTCTGCCAGCCGCAAGCCGTGCAAACACCTGACCTTTGAGCGCATTCCGTGCCCGCCTCCGCCATACGACGGCCAGCGAAACACGCCGCCTTGTCCGCTGCCAAACTGTCCGTACGAAACATTCAATCGCTGTTGGAGTTGTTGTTGGTGTGGCAAAGGGAGGAATATAGGCGGGCGATGTGATTGTATCATGGTTAGTGACGGCAATGAATATCGCTGTGACCATATCTGTTGTACGAACTGCATGCCGGCATATCGCTGAGTCCTATTCGGGTCATTCTTTTTTCTTTTCTTTTTCCTGTTCTTTTATTCTTCGCTCCAGTCTTTCTCAACCTGTCCGGCGTCTATCACCTCGTCAGATCTTTCTTATCCTCCTACGCCCTTGTAAACGATTATCCGTGCCGCTATATCGCCGCACTGGCCGCCCATCCACAGCCGTTTTGCTCAACTCTTCTACTTGTCTGTTCTTACCGAAGTCACCATGGCACTCGAGGTCTCTCCCTGCTTCGCTACCGTTTTTGATCTTGGCTCCCCTTTAGACGCCTTGATTTGACTTGGGGGCTTCCAGTAACAAACATCTTCATTTTTTTCTTCCCTTCTTCACCTTCTTGTTTGTCTTCTTTCCTTGTTGTTTTGCTTCGTCACGGTTTACTCATCTCTATGCCCATAAACTCATACTAGACCATTTGCTTATTCTATTTTTGCCGTTTTGTTCTTCCATGGCAGTAACTCTTCTCTTGACTGTTTTGTTCCTGCTCTAACCCTCTCCATCCTGACGACTTTCATCTTCTTAACCCTCGCCTTTACTCCTTAACTTTGTCTTTTATTTCAATTCATGTCTTCCCTTCCCTTCGTTTCTTGCCAACTACCGTGCATGCTTCCTTTTTCTTCCCTTTTTGTCCTTCAACTTCTTTTCTTGTTATCCACATACCATCTCCTTTACAACCTAGAGAACTCTTTTCATTGTGCTCTGTCCTGTTTACGTTATCTTTCTTTCATGTTAGTGGCTTACGTACTGTACGAATACAACACTTGGTCAAATCTTCTTTATAAAAAATTCGGTATCAATTTTACTCGTAGCTATGCAAGTAATCGCTTTCTGTGACCACATATGTGCTTTATTGTGGATAGTATGAAACATTTGCCTTCACGTGTGACCATTATAAAGCTTTCAGGCTAACAATTCTTGCAGCAACTTGTTGTTCCGTTCTGCACAGGAGTCGCATCCAAACGTACTATAGATATATATATCTAGGAAGACTAGATTCTAGTTGTAGTCAATCGCCTATTTCATGTACGAAGAAGGGGTACGATAACGTGCAATGTGGAAGCTATACGAACTCATGATGCCCCCATATGTCACGCTTTAATTCTCACCTTGGTCTCCCCGCAGTATCTACGTTTTCTTTATTTCTCATCAAGTTTCAAGTTGCACAGTCCGTATACTGCATAGGTTCATCTTGTCTCAGCATCCTTCAAGATCCTAGATCTAGAAACCAATGGCCAAACATTACCATCAGCTAAGACAAGATTTGTAGGAGCGACGGCTTATCGAGTCCATGCTGTATAAAACAAAAACAGTGAGGTCTACTCAGCTTTCTTAAGCTCGGAATATTCATCATCATTCGACTACTTCCCCCCCATATCACTGCTCACTTGACAACAAAACTAGTTTGCCTTGGTCAACCAGCCATGCCAAGACACAGAAGCGACTATACAAGGCCTCGCCAAAACGAATTCTCACACATGCATTGGCTTAACCATAACACAACACATGGAATGGTCTAAAAGGGCTCGAGCTACACCGTGTCCAACTTGCCTTGCGCCCACAAGCGGCTGGATTAACCGAGACAGACAGCAATATCGACGTAAACTAGCGGTAATTCCAGTTGTACGTCCATATAAGACGACGCCATATAAGACGCTGTATGACTATCTATATCAAGATCAAGATTAGCTGCCTTCAGCCCCTCTCCTAGCCCATTGCAACAGTCAGTCAGTATAGAATGGGAGTTCTTGTTTTTTTCTTTAGCCACTGCATCTCACAAGATCTCCGGGATAGCTTTTCCTTCATGTGGCGTGTTTGCCACATTGGCGTACGAAAACCAGTAACCCATGTTGAGAGATCATGCGCTGTGAAATTTTCATCCGGGTTATACATCGTATGTAGTTAATATCTCACCTATCAGTAACTACATATCCTGATCTCGAGCGACCAATAACACAGTTTACAGATAGATTCTGTGAAACCACTGGCTCGCTCTTTCCATGGCTGCTGTGATTCCAAAGCGAGAGACAAATAGTTATTGTGTACGGTTTTTATCGATACTTGGTTTCTAAGAATTCCATCAAGATTCCATGGCCTTCATACACAATTGCCCGTAGTAAGCAAGCACGTGATGATCCTGCTGTAAATTTATACAGTTAGTTCCAGTGATTAGTACTCGTTAATTTGACTCTCGGCTCAATAGGGATTGCTCTTTTCTTGTTTGTAGTATTGTTTAGTTATACAGCTCAAACGAAATTGGAAACGGCAGCAAATGAGATATCCCACACTTTTGATCACATGTCCAAGTAAATGCTAGCCCAAGACATGGTTACAGAGATTTACCACATACAGGCCATTCTATATCGTCAGTACTTTCAGATCCTCCTAGGAAATCAAGGCGTTTATGCAAGTCACTCCATTCCACACCCCTCCCCCCCCTTCAATATTTATGCTTATGTTCACATCGTGTATATCACCACCGGCAAGTTTTCGTATGATCGTCTTTGTCCATTCAGCCTATAAGCCCGACCTATAACCTTTGTGCGACGGGCCGCCCATTGAAGTCAAGTGGTGTAAAACGCCAACTATCGATCCGTACCAATGGAAGCCGAGGTGCTATATAGGCGGTGAATAGGTTTGTATCAATATAGCATGTGTTTGTCTTTACCTCGGAATTTCTATAAACGCTTTTTTATTCACTTGCTGTTCGTTCGCCAACAAACGACATCATATTAATACACTCATTGTCGTGGTAGGTTAAGAAATCTCACAAGATCATTTCACAGTTTCATTGTCCCGATCATCATCGGCTCAAAGCTCCCTGTGTACTTCAGTAACTTTAATGGCCCTACGACCCATTCCGTAAGTCATAGAAAGATGTGAATTATCTTAGGGCTTAGTTATTATCCCCAAACATGCCTACTGCTTTTCTTTGTTTGAAGTTCCCAAGGGCATTCCCTTACACATATTCCTCAACCCGATACATCTCGGAACATCGTCACTTCCAGTTTCACAGCCTTGCTGCTGTCTTCGGTCTTGCATGCTGGCCTATCATATCCCTAAGTTTTGAGTTTTCTACTCTCCTATATCTTTCTATATCTCGGCCTAATTGAACACTGCATTTGATGATGTGTTCTTTGGCCTCACCGTAGTTTTACGGCGGGCTCCGTAGAAAGACTTCTTACTACAGCATCTCGCCAAAGGCATATGTCCATTATCCTACATCATCGATGGACATCAAGTGTGTAGGGAGTTAATATCAAAGTCTCTCTATATTCCAAGTGGCTATCGTTTCTCTTTCTCTTTCGTAAACGGAAATAAAGGGTCAACGCCACTAACTATAATACATGAAGCTGAATCTTCCATGTGCTTATACTGGGCATCTGTATCACAGCCTAGCGACTGCTTACTAAACATGTTCCAATAGTCTACTAAGATGGCCACCAAACGCCTTCTCGGCTATGGTTGTTGCCCGTTTACTAGCTTGATTAAGGCCTATGTATATGGCGCCAGAAAACGGGTAAGAGGTGTATGTTTTACGGGTACTCAAGAGTACTTGGACTGCTAGCTTGCCATCGGAACAATACACCACACACATATATGTCTGGCATATATATATGTGTCAATGCATGTAAATATCACCGGCATAGCTAAGAAAGACAGTGCACGAGCTGGACGGACACCCCCTCTCAACTATACAGTAGCAATATTCTAGAGAATATCTTAAACTCAAGCGAGCCAGGTATTTTTTGCGCCATAGCCCGGTGAGTGGAGATGAAGAAATAATAAAATTACATTTAACGTATCGATCTGTTTACCGCATTTCTAGCTTAGGCATGTGTTTGGTGAATTTCTATAAGAACGCTGAAAAGGCTGCACATCTCTCAATGAAGACAGATCCCCGTCCCCTTTGATACTATATAACAATAAACGTCATCCAGCGCTACTCACAATTGCTTCTTCGCACTTCACTATTCATTACATTCTCATATCACAGAGTTACGTTCTCAATAACGTGATATATGATCTATCGTGCTCATACGTACCGTCAATAGAGTACAGTGACGTCCTTATTCCACAACTCATATATTTGTTCAACTAACATATCCGTCATCCGTTCTTTGTCCCCCAAAGACAGCCCTTTTCACGTTGCTAATTTGCTTCCCATCACACCTTCCAACCATATTTCCTCTTTGAGTGGCCGATACGTAGTTCAACACCCACGATACACAACTCTAGACTCGATAACAGCTCCCTGGGCTCTCTTCCCGGCTGTAATATCACTGCCACACTCACCACACAACATCCCTTCTTGTCCTCTTCACTACCATGTGTCACGGTCTTCCGCGCAGTCACTCGTGTAGTCACACTTCAGTCAGCTGGAACTACTGCTTAAGTGCCAGCATCGACCTCAAAACCGGCTACGAAACTCCATGTGCTAAGACGACTCTGGCCCGTCTCCAGTCCACCATGGCCAAGTGCTCGTTGCGGAATTGCGCATTCACGGACTTGGGTGGCTGCTGGGCATGCTGTGCTTGTGGCCACGAGCCCAACAAAAAGGGCTGGTGTGATGGAACGGTAGTTACATATTCCCAAAGCCCCATCACACTAGCCGTTGAGCCAATGGAAGTCAAATGTGGTCACGGATGCTGTGAAAATTGCATCGAGTGTAAGTGTTGTCCTAACAGCTAGTTGAATACTAGGGTTGTGCAGGGTTATATACTAACATAACTTCATTGATCACTTTTAGTGAACCCTGGCCATCTTGACGATACACAGTCAGTAGACAATTCTTACGACACACATAAAGGCAAGGGCAGCAGCCGTTATGGCATCAAATCGCACCGACGCGCCAGCACGGCAGCTTCATCATCAGTGCTATCATCTTCCGAGAAGACCCGACGGAGCAGCCGGTCCAGCCGTGACAAATACGACAACCTGTCACCTGCGTACGAGCAAAGCCCGCACGACGAATGGGCAGCTTTACACCAGCAGCAGCAACAGCAGGCGGGAAGTGACGTATATGGAAGCCAGGTATACCGATATCAGGCCGACCACGAGTGCTTCGACGAGGCCATGGACGAGCAGGTTTGGTCGCAGACATCGCCAAGCTTCTCGGGCAGCTCTGGATCAACATCGTCGCCGGATCGAGGCAATAGCGTGGTTTTGGACTACTCGAAAATGCCGCGCAAAAGTCGCAAAGACAAGAAGCGCTACTAAGTCCCGGCGAGCCTATAATATATAAATTGTTTGTTTTGGGTGGCCATCGCATACACAATCAAGTCTTGGTGGGTTTATGAAATGGCTCGACGGGGTGAATTGCACAACATAGAAAATAAAGTTTGAGGCATATTCATGCCATGTTTTAGTGTTTCTGTTTCGACTTGTATATTTGTTTCCTACTAGTAACAGACATTTCCAAACCTCCTACAAAAATGCCGATCTTAGCAGTCGTTTGGCTTATTTTTGGCCTGGCACACATGTTGTGCAGCTAAATCATTATTTGGATAGATTAGTACAGGAGGACAAAATGCCACATGGCGAGGCCGATATAGATCGGTAGGCGGAGCCACTAGGTTCTTGTGCTATAGAATGTCTATGATACGGCCGAGCTTTGTCTCGAACACTGTCAAACAAAAGCTATGTTCATGAGATCTTGGATATCCAAGCTAAGCCTAGCGAGGGGCTGAATGAATACTAAATACGCAGATTAGTTAACATGTAATATGTAATATATTCTATATATGTATGTACATAAAAGTCTGACCACAGGGAAAAGTGAGACGTCTTCTTGAGAACCACAATGTTTGATTTGAAGAGCGCCACTGGAAGACATAGAAATTTGTCTTGCCGGTCTTCTTCCTGGGTCTAGAAGCTATTTGCTATTTTCTGTTTGACGTGGCAAAACAGATGTGCTGGTTTTGGGTAAGTTGGAGGCTAGCATTTTTTGAGATGAAGGGTGCTCGTGAGACCACCATCAGATAACCAGACGGCGAGGCCGGTGGCTCAGTCCGTGGAGAAGATATGGCTAAAAGCCCCTGGAAAAAGCGATACCTCAAAAGTCATGGCGCCGAGGATGGGTAGGACCCTCTTCATCGATAGCTGGGAACAAGAAGGAGAGACTTAAGATGCCTGCTAGAGTGGTAGTATCATATAGGGTTACAGTAGAAGCTAAAGAAGCCAAAGAAGAGAAAAAAAGAAAAGTAAGAAGAAAGAGGCTAAAGAGGGGAAGGATGAGAAGATTATACTATATGTTGGGCTTGAAACCCCCGACCTAGTTGTCGTGCATAGCTTTTGCTTGGAGTGCCGTTGAATTTTCCCAAGAACCGCTCTATAAAACAACGCCGTGTAGATTGTGAGTCTTGCTTTATATATGTATGTATACAATCTCTGTTGCTTCGGAAATATGGTCTGACACACTGCTGACTGGTAGCAACCCTAGTTACTTTTCTTCTTACATACTGTATGTTGCTTGCTCGAGTAGCAGCATATGGCCATGTTACAACGATCAATATTGTCGAAAGTAATTGCACCCTTTCTCGCTGACCTGCATGTCTGTATGGAGGATACTACCTCGACACATGGTTGGCTTTGTATATTCCTTTGACTTACTTGGCGGTGTTTCAAAACAAGTGAGCAAACAATTTAATAAAAAACCTCCGGGATGAAAAACCCGCCGATCAGGATTCTAGTCGTCGTTGGTCCTGTTGGCATCGTAAACAAACTACGTGACGCTTTAGTTAGTTGAAGATTTTACTTGATATACCCATCGGCACATATTTTTATATTTTCATGTTTTCGTATTTTCATATTTTGGGGGATTACTGACAGTTTCAGAACAGGGAAGCCTGGCTAATACGTTGCTTTCTTGCGGTCTTTTTCTTCTTTATTTGCTTCTGCTGCAGTTTTGGATAGGGAGGGGGAGAAAAATCATGGCCAGCATGGTAAAGGAACGAGCCCTAGTTTCTATAGGCCTGGGGTTGTGCGGGATAGGGATGGAATAAATAGCTTAGAAGACCCTGTCGGCATCTCTTTTGCCAAACTAGGGCAGTGAGATAGTTGTGGTATTTATCTTATACAACTGAGCCGCTGGTAGCGGGATATGTTATTGCATTAACCAGGGGCCTGCTACACCTAATATGCGTATTTCCTTTTTCCGGTCTCATTGCTCGTAACAGTGCCGTCAAGCTGCGCCTGTCAGCCAATATTGGTGATATCCTGCTCTTTCACATCGCAGCGTAGCCTTCCTTATGCTATTCGTAAGCCGACCTGCGTGGGTGGAGCAGTAATGTCGCTGCCAGCCAATGGCGGACTATCCCTTTCTTTGATGCAATCTTTTCCTCAAGAACGATGTATGCCACTCACCAAGACGTGACTGATGCAACCCGGCGTATCATCGCCGTCATGTGGCTCGGGGCGAGACAGCAGCGGACGCTACGCCAGCACACGTGTGCGGACCTGATTTTTCTGGGGGTCCAGCAACTAGACAAGCAAGCCATCTCGCCTGCCCTGTGGACCAAACAACAGAAGCGCTCTGGTCTTCTGCTCGTCTCATATCCGCGTGCTAGCAGTGTTCAGCCAATCCAAAACGTGTCTGTCGACGCCCGTTCGTTCGCAGAAGTGGTTCGACGAGTTGCGGTCTATCCAGTGCCCGGGACAGTTCGGGCTTGGGTCCTCGGATGTTCTGTCTTGTTGGTTGTTCGTTGCTCTGCATGTTGATGTTGATCTTACTTACGCCACGCAAGGGATTGGGTAGCACCGTAGTGTCACCCTTTGCAATGACACCCAGGCTTTCCAACTGCGCAGCGCTGGACTACATGTAAGTATGCTAACCGTAGGCATCGTGGTAATCGCAGGACTTGCTGTTCCCGCGTGAGAAGCCCCTAGCACATAGCAAACACTGGTGCAACAGAGAGCTGTAGCCCAGCCATATGTAATGATACAGGCCAGCATTGTAAACACATGGCTATATGCTTAGCGACTTTGCGTCCCATTTGCTGTCTCCAAGCTTGATACGTCTTCCCTAAAGCCATCGAGACCGCAGATCACTAGCCAATTGGACCCTTCTGGGGCTCCTTCCCAGTCTTGAACTACTGCTTCACTACTGCCCACACAAGGGTTATTGTTCCCCTAGTGGCCAGCGCCAATATGACACAATAACACCTTGCCTATTGTACCTTGTTTGGTCGAGAGCCTCGTAGCGCCTTCTACAATCTACACGCGGACAACCTCGATATATACCAGATTTTCGCAATAACCACGGTTCACTCGTCCAGACTAGCCTCGTGTGGCCCTTTGCCCAACATCATCACGGCATGACCCAGAAAGCAATGTTCTTGTTATCTCGGAACCACGCCGTGACCGCTATTTTTAACCCAGGCTAGTTTCAATCGCATGTCTTTGATCGCATTTTCACACTAGCAGAAATTCCTTCACGTCTTCAGAGTCCGCTGGGGCCCTTGTTTCTATGCCTGCCTGCCTTTTCGTTTTTGGCTTTTCTGATGCTACCGCACGCACATCGTCTGTCTTTATTTGATCGGCCTGCCGCCACATTTGCAGCATATCTTGTTTTTCCTCCAGACTTCTTCCTCGCTTATCCTTCCATTTAGTTGTCGACAACCGTTATCTTCCTCCCAGGCCCTCGTCTTGCTGACGCTCCCGCATCTACTACTTGCCCGTAATCGCTATCATCTATACTACTAATTAGCTATTTGCTATCACTTCATAATGCCTACCTCTCTGGATTCTGAGCGCCCCATCATGGCTTCGTCGGTAAGTTTCATCTGCTTATGGAGATGCCTGTTCCCCGTTTCTAGTATCTGAGGCTTCCTTTTTGATGCCTCCTCTGTCTGCCTTCGTTCTTGGGTTGCTTGTTACGCACACTCACTCAATGGCTACTACTTGGTCCACCACCAAGCCCAGCCAGAACGAAAGCCACGACCCTACTCTATCACAACCCCTGCCTCTGTATACTCCGCTCTCCTGGTTATGCCTCCATGCCCAATCCTCCCCAAAATCATGGTCCTTGCTTCTGGTTACTGGTCTAGATATTGCACCGGGTTCACGTCTTGATTTCCTTTAAAAGGCCTGAAGCCGCCGCTCATGTCAAAGGCGCTAGAAAAACTCTCTCTTCTTTTTTAGCCTACCTTCCACGATACTTTTTCCAAGACTCACATAACTAATAAACATTTATTATCTATCAACTCATAGCCTCACTCCTCTATCCGCTACAGCACCGCTAGCATGTCGCACTCTGTCGCCCCCTCCATCGCTCCATCTATGGAGTCAGCTTCGATCCCATCTGACATCACCACTATTACTACGGGTCTGAAGCGCATGGAGAATAGAGCCCTTAGCTCACAACGTGTTGTCCTGAGCGAGGAGCGCACCTCCTACATGGCTAAGCTTGCCCTCGGCGCAAAGCTGGAACGCGCCCTAGATCGTCGCATGTCAAGCCAAGATGCAGTTATGCGCCCTCGATCCAAGACTATGCCCTCTGCCAAGCTGTCTGAGAAGACCGCCGCTTAAATGTACTGTCTAAATAATGCCATAGCATCGTTATGCTATATTAAAAGGCATCGTATTGCTCAATGTTTTTCAAGGTGGTCAATTTTTTTTCATCCACTTCACATGATTAACCCCTCCCGAATTACTGGGGGCTATATATCCCATGACAGGCCTTTCTCGCCTTCTTTACGCATACATCCATCCCACGTTCTACTTTATTTTGTTCTTTTTTATTTCTTTTCACGGGGTGGCTTGAAAGCGTGTCTTTCTGACAGGTCTTCATGGCCACTTTCTCCTATCCATTTTCTTGATCGGCAAGGCTATCTCGGCCCTGCCCTTCTATTTTGGGCCTGGTCTAGAAGTGATCGTCATATTTTTTAATAAGCCATTGCTAATCTGCCAGCCGTGCATGGCTACATCCTCTCGGTATATCTTGTTCTTTGCATATTCTTCTCCAGCGGATCAACTAGCCCATGTATACATACACCATGCCACACTTAGTGCGATCAAGCGATGGCGGTCTCATGGTGAATACGCTCTTGTCCAACTTGACGGACGCCTCTTAACGTGGGTTGCTTGCTATTCTGTCGATCTGTTACCAAACAGAACATCTCATCTAGATGCGTGTGCACACACTGTATAAAGCACCAATCTATGTGATTGAGCATGCAACGATGCGTTTCGCATATTGTGACGTCCGATAGCTCACTCAGAGACTACCGGCCACTCATATTTCATTGTCTTATTGTTGGGGTCTAGGTTTTGTGGTATTGTGTTTCCTTTGCTTGGGTGTTGAGGGTTTCTTGCTTTTATTTTATTTTTGTTTTGATACACTGTTTTGTTTATCTTGGTATGACTTACTGTCTTTCATTGGTTGGGTCTCCTTTGCTTGGTTTATTATTGCTTGCTTATTATTTCGAGTTCAAATCTCACATAATTTTGATTCCTTATGAGTTTCACATGATTGTTTTATAGTGTTATGTATGAATTGAAATTGTCTAAACATGTAACAATACTGGTCTTGAGCGTTGGTTAGATTGTATCGATTTGAAATATATAGTTAGTATGAATATGAGACATCGATTTATGAAGAAACTGTGATATCAAATAACGGATCTAAAAAGAGAAGGCAAATAAACCCAGCAAAAACAAGATAGAAATAACAAAGCCCCGGACGCCAATTGTAGTACATGCTCTCCCATTCTTTGTTCAACTCTAAAGTTCCACGTATTGCTTTTCTTGGCTGGCCCAAGTGACGATGCTGTCCTTGTAGTGGTAGATATGAGAAGAACAGAGGTAGCATCTAGCAACATCTAGCAATTACAGATAGCCGAAATCTTGTGAGACACGATTATGATTATCTATCCACCGTTCTTGTCCAACGTTAGCATCTAACAAAATACGGTCTACTTGGCCGATGTGAGCAGCATCCAATATTTCGAAAGTGAAAGAAAGAGAACAAGGCCAGCGTGAAACAACAGCCACACATAATCTTTAGAGTATGTTCGCTCAAATCTATTTCTTCTGCTCCAAGCGGGCATCGATGTCTTTGAGCAGGGCAACCAACTCAGTCTCGTCGCCCTCCAACTCCAACGATCTACCAACCCACTCCTTGGCCTCGACAAAACGGCCCATCTCGATCAAGCAGCGGCCTCTACGCCACCAAGCCTTTGCGTTTCCAACTCTCTTCGACTCGACGCTAGCCTCGGCATCCACCGCGCCTTCGGGCCACTGCAGCATAGCCATGTGAGATTGCGCGCGGTTAGCGTACAGCGCCGCAACCTCGTCGCGCACCAGCTGGCACGGCTCCCATGTCGGCCGCTGTAGTGCCAAGTCTAAGCCGGCTGTGTAAAATTTGACGGCCTCGGCGTACTTGACACGGCGGAACTCGTTGTTACCTTGCTCGCGTAGCTTTGTCACGGCGGCGGATCGTTTCGGGTAGACGGGCATCGGTGGTGGGGGCACGGGAGAGCCATTTTCCATGTTGATAATGCTTCGGTGGAGCTCGTTGAGAGCGGCGAGCTCGACGGCGACGGCACGCGATGGTGTCGAGATAGCGCTGATGGCCTTGGACTGAGGGTCCATCTGCAACGGCACAAAGTCGAAGTGTGTGAGATCGGACATGTTGGTATGGTATGGTTTATGTACAGCGGTGTGGTATTGGCAGATTAGTGATGATATACAGGTAGCGCTCAGCAAAGCAAAAAAGGCCGAAGTGACGGGAAGGGCCTAAATTAAGATGTAAGATGTCGTGAAGTTCTTGCTCAGTCAAAGAGACGTTGTTGTAAGTCAGCACTAATTGCCAAGCTTATGCTTTGCTTCAAATAACGTACACTCGCTATCTGTCATTATGCAGGGTCCTTATCGATTAGAGCCCCACATTAAAGTTGTGTTTCAAACAAAACATTGAGCTGACTCCAAATTCTCATGATGTCATTACCACCATCGAATATATGTAAATTTGTGATTGATAGATAATTGGAAAAGTATGTTACTTTTCAATGTTCAAATAACGGATGTTCTCTATTATATCTTATCGTAAAATCGATTTATATAAAAAAAGGTAAAACAGAAAAACAAGAACGAATTTCGGTATGGGGGCCTGGCTAAACTTGTTTCTTCACTATCCACCTAGCAAGTTGGTAGAGACACAAAGGAAAAGAGCAGAGTGCTTACAGTGCGAGAAATGTGCTCAAGGAGACAACTATCACGAGGTTGGCGTCGGGGGATCGGGAGGAAGCAGCATTGAGCGAAATTTTCTTCACAGCCGTCGTAGGTTGTTGGAAAACACGAAAGAAACCCAAAGTGTTTTTATTATGAGGGAGCAACTCAAGGAGAAGCAGAAGCTATCACAGGTTTGTGTTGGCATAATAAAATGAAGTGCAAAGCACAACACGAGAAGAGCCAGAAATGTCGGACAACTGGAACTTTCAAAAGAGGAGGCACCGTGAACTTAAAGGTACCCCCCCCCCCCCCCCGAGGGTGTCAATGTCCATAATGCTTGTAGTCGTATGTCAACTTCAAGGCCCATCACGAAAAGTTCCAACACACTGATGCATGTCTCGCGCCTGTGGGCTCCCAAAGAGTCCCACTCATTTCATAAGGTGCAGCCCGGCACATATACTCCTACTTGGGCCGCAACCGCAGCCTCGGAAGTTTGGGCTTCGTTTCTTGGGACTCCGCAGGGCGCTTCGGCTCTCAACCTTCCTCCGAAAGACACAATTTCTTGAAGACTTGTGCCCGCTTCGGCCTCCTTTAGGTGGGGACTCCGCTGCACAGCGCCCGCCGTTTATTATCTTGTAGTTGTTACACCCTCGAACAGTGACCCCTCTCGGTGATGCTTCCCTCTATGACTACTAGAGTTATATAGGGTTTTTTGAGAATCTAGGTACACAAGTAGTTAGTTGATAGACACTGTGCGAATATCCCTCAAGGTGATGAGTGGGAGCCGCGTCCACTTTATTGGCCCGAGTCCCCCGTGCTTGTTAATAAAATAAAATAAAATAAAATCAGCCTCTAAACCACAGAATATTGTATCTTGTTTACGCTTTTGAGGCAACAGCCGTCTAAAGGCGTAGTTACGCATTACCTGCCCTTTTATTTTTACGGTGGCAGTTTCTATCCAGTTCCATAGCAAGCCCAAGCGGAGAATTATCCCAAACTAGAAAACAGCTACCTCATTCCCTATGCGGCAAAAACGCTGTAATAGGACAACATGATGAGCCGCTGTATTTATAATCGAGATTTCTGCTAGTATATAAAGGTCACAGTTTCTGCCGGTACGGAGCTGAAAGTAAATTTATCAAAACCTCACACTCATCCTTCTTCTATATCTATATTATATCTTCTTCATCAGATCAGACACCATGGTTGCTAACAAGAGCGTTATCTACAAGAAGCTCCCCGAGCGTTCTCCTGTCGCCGGCGAGCATCTTAATGTCGAGGACCGCCCCGTCGACCTCGAGAGCGCGCAGGCTCCCCCCGGTGGCCTGTTTGTTGAGGTTCTCTGGGCTTCTCTAGACCCTTACATGCGCGGCCGTCTTCGGGACCCCAAAATCCCGTCATACGCCCCCCCCTATGCCCTTGACGGTCCTATTTCCGGCTACAGCGTGTGCCGCGTTCTGAAGAGTGATACTCCAGCCCACGCTGTCGGTGACATCATCGTCTCACCTTCTGATCTGGCCGAGTACTCTCCCATCCCTTCGTATGCCCTTGGCTTCGCCAATAAGATCAAGGACACCTATGGCCTACACCTGGGCCAGTTTGTTGGTGCTCTAGGCATGCCTGGTTGCACTGCGTACGAAGGTCTGTACCGTATTGGCAAGCCTAAGAAGGGTGATGCCATCTTCATCTCCTCGGCTGCTGGTGCCGTTGGCCAGTTTGTTGGCCAGCTGGCCAAGATCGAGGGCTGCACTGTCATTGGTAGTGTTGGCAGCGCAGAGAAGGCCGATTTTTTGGTGAAGGAACTTGGCTTCGATTCCGTTTTCAACTACAAGGAAGAGGCTCCTAATGCTGCTCTGGCACGTCTAGCTCCCAACGGCATTGATATCTACTGGGATAACGTTGGTGGTGACCACTTGGATGCTGCTATCACTCACATGAAATCCAAAGGCCGTATCATCTGCTGTGGTATGGTAAGTCATCATTTTCCAACTCTAAATTTTACTCAGGCCAATGAATCTAACTTTCTCTCTAGATCTCTCAATACAGTATTCCTGCCGAGGAGCGCTACCCCTTCAGAAACCTCATCCCCATCATTAGCAAGCAGCTGGTCATCGAGGGTTTCATTGTTGACTACTGCCAAGAAACTGTTGACAAGCTACGTGAATACGCTGGTCCTCTCATCAAGAACGGTTCCCTCAAGGCCAAGCTTGATGTCACTTCTAGCATCGACGAGGGCGCTGAGGGCTTTGTCGGCATGCTGAACGGTAAGAACTTTGGCAAGGCTGTTGTCAAGGTCCATGGCGAGTAAGGACACTTATTGTATCCATATGTAAAATAATATAAATCCAAAATCATATCATGGTACCACACTACATAGTAACTAGTGAGAAACATACCTCTGTGACTACGTATTGGGAGATTGCAATAAATATGTATAATCATTGTTATGTTCTAAACTTATACCAAGCGGGATCCAACGGCTATCCTTGGCCATCTTGCCCGTTGCCGCCTATATTGAAACGAAACATTGCTCGCTAGTTGAGTACCCTAAGCCAAACAAAAATGCAAATACCACTGAAAACGCCTGTGATTACCTGTGTGTTCTTGGCCGTGTTTATCCTTTTTTCCCCTCGCCTATGCTCATAATGTCATAGCCGAAATATGCTTATTTGCGTTATTCATCTTCAACGCTGAAGTTAGAAGATTAGGCGATGTTATCGTCAATGTCCATAGACTCCTCGGTGGTAGCGGTCTTGGAAGCCTTGGCGGCCTTTTTATTGGGCTTTTCAGATGCATCTATGGTATTCTATTTTAGTATTTATTACGTTATTTGTGTTCATATAGCTTGAGGGTAGACATACCCTTCATCACAACCTCGCCAGTGGCTTCCTGCTGGCGCTTTAGTTGGTAGGTAATTGCTCTATCGCGTTTATGCTGCTGCTTCTTGCCCAGCTTCTTTCCAGGACCGCTAGTAGGACGGAAACCAGGTCTGGCACCGCGGCGGATAGCATTCTTGGAGATGCCGCTCTTGCGCTGAGCTTCGGACTTTTGGCGTTGAGCACGGCTCTTGGTCGCCACGGAGATTGACTGGTTCTTGGACTTGAAGTTGGGGTTCTTGATGGAAACCATTTTTAAAATAATTATTTCGAAGGATATCTATCAAGAGAAAAATTACTGGTTTCTATGTGTGACGAGACTTGAGCAAAGCAGTGAAGAAAGCTAGGCGGTGAGAATTTTTTTAACCGGCAGAATATAGCCTTCACACCGCCTAGGGATCCACATAAATGTCAGATTGATACCCCGCCCCACCTCAAGTCGAACATCTTTCGCGGGGTACATAAAAAGGGGATTCGAACCTAATCAAGTCATACCACTCGGCCAACTTTACTCAAGTCGACACGAACATACCGGGCTTCAAGCCTCCTTAGGAACTGACGCCAATCCGGAAATGCTTCCATCCGTATTGGCTCCAGTTACTACTAGGCCCGGAATCTGTTCGTGTCGTCTGCGCCGTCCATCTCCACATCGGCGACCGGCTCCAGGAGCGAAGCGCGCCTCCATTCTTGCTGAGGAATTCTGTGGTATATCATCTACTAGAAAATGCCACATACTTCCTCGACAGCAGCACCGTCTGGTGGTCTTCCCGTAAAGTACGGGGTAAGATCACTACTGTTTCGCGCCGACCACGCCAATGACGTGTCATCATCAATATGTGAGTTTTACTGCGAGATTTTTATCATCGGGAAGTACAGAGGTAAGCTAACCGTATATCTAACAGAGTTACCAAACGAACGCCCTTTGATCTCTGGATTAGCATAGCTATCGAGAACTATCCCCAAAATACTGGGACCAATTAGGAATAAATATCCCCATAATATGGAGACCGATAAACGGTATCGGCCGTCGAATTCGATTGACAGCTCGGCAGTTCTTAGAATTGCTAAGCTCTTGATTGAGAAAAGAGCTGATATCAATCATATGGGTTCTGACGGCCGTGGGATCACTGGGTGCGGGTCCAGGGAAGATATCATAGTATCTCCCAAACCCGACACTCCTCCTCGCCCCTCCTATCCCTCTTGGATGAAATGATTTTATTGTTTGTCTCTAAAGGCAGGTCTTGACCTGAAGTCATGTGACTTTCTCCCATCCCGATAGAGACATGCAGACCGGAGAAGCAATTTCTTTGTCGCTAGAAACTAAAGGCCAAAAGGGCCTTCAATCAACAATAAATACCGTGCCACGCCATAATATATTAATGGTGCTACGTACGATGTTAGCAACAACTCCGTGTTTTTCGTGACAGACTTCCTAATCTACATGCTTCTTTGGCGGCATCTTGAACAATTATCAAAAAATGTAACAAAATCCATCTGTCTTAACGCTCCGCTGCCATTCAGCAAGCAGTAGCATATCATTTTGAAAACCCTGAGGTTCTAACTATAACTGTTGCTTCCATAGTAGATATCAGTTTCTCACATACATCTAGGCAGATACTGTCCCGCAATGATATTTCAAAGAAACTTCTACTTTTGTTAAAGTGCACTCCCGATAAGACCCTGCGGGCTATGAAGGCGTGCCGGCCGCCCTCAACAAGCGGACGCTGGCCGCCAAAACGATCGCGTTGCTCCTGGAAGATACGTTGCAGCAGATTGATGCTCGCGACAACACCGAAACTGAGACCGAGTTACGCCATGCTCTTCAAGGCTGTATCTGACACAGCTGAGAGCAAGGCCATGGAGTTCATCTACAACTCCAAAGCCGCCCCTCCGAAGGCCACCCCGAAGGCAGATCCGCCTGCCACGCGCCCCCACCCCCCCCCCCCCCCCCCCCCGAAGGTCCCGCTCAACTTCCCCGAAAGTGCGCTTAACTTCCCCGAAGGTCCCGCTCAACTTCCCCGAAAGTGCGCTTAACTTCCCCGAAGGTCCCGCTCAACTTCCCCGAAAGTGCGCTTAACTTCCCCGAAGGTCCCGCTCAACTTCCCCGAAAGTGCGCTCAATTTCCCCGAAGGTCCCGCTCAACTTCCCCGAAAGTGCGCTTAACTTCCCCGAAGGTCCCGCTCAACTTCCCCGAAAGTGCGCTCAATTTCCCTGAAGGTCCCGCTCAACTTCCCCGAAAGTGCGCTTAACTTCCCCGAAGGTCCCGCTCAACTTCCCCGAAAGTGCGCTCAATTTCCCCGAAGGTCCCGCTCAACTTCCCCGAAGGTCCCGCTCAACTTCCCCGAAAGTGCAACTTGAAGAAGACTGACAAATCTGATCCTGCGCCCACTCTTGAAAGAAAGAGAGCGCCGGAGGGCGAGCACCCTGCCGCCCCGAACCCGAAGTCCCCCTGACCTCATACGCTACTATCTCACACCCTCAGACGGTAGCAGCAACAAAATAATCGACCCGCGGGCCAAAAAGCCCACAATACAGAAAACCAAGCCAGATCAGTCATCTTCTGGCTCATATAGAATTTTCCTTCGTCTGCCGGCGAACTCTCCCCAGAGACTCTGGGGTGCCGCGGAAACTAAAAACGTGTTGGTCAGACACCTAGGTGTCTGTGCGAGCGACATAAGCTCGTTAAACAAGTAAACTTCGGCTTCTCCTTGTCCTTTGATACCAAGACCGCAATGGCCGCGACTCTGCTAAAGATAGACAAAGTGGCATCTGTCTTCAGCGCGCCCGTCGTTCCCTTGCCCTTACCGCCTTCTACCGCACCGCTCAAAGTACCAAAGCACTCCCGTGGACACACACTGGACCTCTGTTTCTGGAACATTCCCAGTGTTGTGTCTGAGGTAGTTAGCACCCTGAACACCACCTCCGACCACTCCACAATCTGGACTACCCCTAGGCTACACTCTCAACCTCAATAGAGCGCCGGAGCTGAGAAGCTCCTTCAGATTATTCCTCCTCCCCATCCTCTTCCCCAACACGGAACTACTAGACGAAGCGGTTGACCAACTGAATGGAGCCATTGATGCAGCCCTTGCTGTTATCATGCCCCGCCGGATGAAGTCACCTCGCAGAAGCACTCATGGTGGAATGAAGAATTCATGAAAGCCATTGGAGAGTTGCAATACAATGCCGGTCAGCTTGAAGATTTAATTCTTGGGCAACATTGGCTTCTCGACCACGACATTCATTTAACCCCAAACTCAGGACCAATTGCTTTGCCAAAATCTTCAGAGATGAATGCCGCTGTTTTTCAGAAGCTGGTGACTACCAAGAAGTTGATTATTTATGCAGTCACTGCTAAGGATGTCGCTGATGCGCTCGGAGCCAAGGCCAAGGAATGACCGCCGGTTCCCAACTGGTTGAAGCCGCCTCCGTGAACAAGGCTAGCCCCCAAACTTGATAAAATGGGTAGGCTCCTTCGTCACAAACAGAAAATGCCGACTTCGACTGGGCACAGAAAGATCCACTGAGAAAGACATATTGTGTGGAGTCCCGCAAGGCTCCATATCGCCCATCCTCTTCATGTTGTTCATCCAACCCCTAGTCAGCTCCAACAACCGCTTCAGCTACGCTGATGATGTGGCCATCTTAACTTCTGGAAAGACATTGTCCGCGTCGGCATCCTTAGCCAAAAGAACGGCTAAAAGAATGCATACATGGGCAAAAGAAAACGGAGTTGAGTTTGCCCCATACAAAACCGAAGTTATCCACTTCACAAGAGCCTGGTCAAAGCCTCACCCACCCATAGAGATTGGAGGAGTGGACATCCACCCCAAAAAAGATATAAGATGGCTTGGGTTCTGGCTAGACTCTAAACTTACATTCGCTAAACATGTGGAGACCTGGGCCTCGAAGGGACGCAAATTTTCTCCTCCTGGGAAACAAACGAAGACTCCTGGCTACAAGATGGACTAGCCTGGACCACAATCACCCTCTGGTAGCCCGGTCCTCCGCTATCCCGATGACACGGCTTGGACATGTTTCTCTTGAAAACCAAGCAGCTTAAGCTTGCCTCTTTCCCGGCTCCGCACCAACAGACACCAGCCAAGCCCAGATCTTAGAGTTCCACTCTCTAGCCCGAATTTGGCCCAATAGACGTCGGCGTGTTAAGCCATGTCAAAGTTGGACAAGTCACCCGGTTTGGGTCCCTGGACACATTGGAATATCTAGCATTGAGATAGCAGAGACTCTGGCCAAGAAAGGCACTACGTCTGTCAAAGGTTTTCTCACGAAGACAGTTTCACACCACCATAGACAATACCCTAACCACACAACAATGCCCCCAACCCTTAGGAGGACTCAGGGGGGGGAGTTTAGCCAGGTTAGCGCTGCTCCTACCCCCTCCGACCTTCTCATCTAATATCTTTGATCCTTTGCATTGCTCGTTTCTGTTTTTTGTTTTTCTTTTGTAATTTTCTGGACCTCTATCAGGAGGGTTCTTCTAGGGCAATTAGGGTCGGATCCACGTGATCCACATAAAGACGTAAAATGATAAATAAATAAATAGATATTCCTCTATCGACTCTTCGTGATCATATCAAAAAGGCCAACCTACCTTCAACCACATAAACAACATGGCGGTCATAAAAGCGTCTTTCTACTACGTAGGAGACTTCTTTCATTGATTATCTTAAACTTTTTATCAAAATTGGCCCCCCCTCACGCGTCTAATGCTTCAAAATGTGGCCGGCCAGTCACTTTCTCCAGCAAGGAAACGAAGATTCACCCACCGATATCACAACCGCCAATGAATCAACTGTAGTCGACAGAGACTGGGTTAGACATTTCTTGAAAAGAACCCCAAAATTCCAAGTCGTGAAGCAAGGTATTATTGATATCAAGCGCCGAGAATCTGAAGTGGCTGAAAATGTGAACGACTGGTTTGTCAGACTCCAGGATACTGTGGATGAATATAATATACAACCAGGCGATATCTGGAATATGGACGAGACTGGATTCCAGTTAGCCCAGCCAATGTCTATTCTTATCATCACTGGTGTTAACGATTCTGTTCCTTCTATCGCTATTCGGCCTAATAGGGAGACTGTAACAGCAATTGAAGTTGCCTCTGCGACAGGTGATAATATTCCACCATTCATTATGCTAAAGGGCTCAGTTCACATGGCCCACGGGTATCTTCAGCCTGAGCTTGACCGACATGCCAAATTGGCTACTAGTCCTACTAGGTTTAGTAATAGTAATCTAACATTACACTGGCTGGAACATTTCAATGAGTGTATTGGAAATCGTCGCAAAGGTGTGTACTCTCTACTGCTCCTTGATGGCCATACAAATCTTTTGAGATCATTTTGAAATGCCAGGAGTACAAAAGCATCCCATTTTGTCTTCCATCCCATACGACGCGTTTTCTTCAGTCACTTGATGTTGGTGTCTCCCAGCCAGTGAAGTTAGCATATTCACAAGCTCCCCACAACATCATTTCAGCTGGCCATTGAAACATCAACTTTTCATGGTCTGATTACTCAAGTACGACAGAATGCCATGCGCCCTTCAATGATCAAATCAGCATTTAAGATGACTGGAATCTTCCTGTACAATCCTCTAGCAGTTCCCCAGCCGTTGTTTGAGCAACAGCAACGCCATACCCCTCGCCCTTCAACCCCCCCTCCCAAAAATAACGACTCTCAAAATGCCAGTCTGGATAACCTCCAAACCCCTCATACCAAAGAGCAGGTTAAGGATATGGCTAATTTCCTTCTAGAGTCTATCTAGAATGGGGCAGATCTAAGCAATCATGTATAATGGAGTTGTCAAAATGTCACGGGGCTCTTTAGCCGCAGTTGACGGGAAGAGCTTGCTTGAAGTACACATTACAGAGATGGCAGGAGTTACATCTAGAGAGGCGGTAAGAGCACGGAATTGCCGCCAAAGACTCCAGGGAGGTGGTTCTATTAGAGTACACAATGACCGACAAGATATTGTACGCCGTTCGGCAAGAAATCGGACTGCAATTTATAATAGTCTACCTGGACAATCCCATTTCTATAACTGTAACGGGGAGTTTATAGGAGATAGCAGATTAGGACACAAACACGAGGTTTATTTTTATTTTATTTATTTATTTGTTCTTTTTTTTCAAGTATATTGTTAAATAATAACAGCACGTTAAACAAGTAATAATCGTTCCATTTTTTGATAGTAGTTGAAGATATCACAAAAAGAAGAAAGTAGGTATATCGTGTAGCACCATCGATAGATATATTGTGGGGCGCACGGGTAGAAGCCACCCAAGACACACCAATTAATATAGCAAAAATCTCCATCTAACTTATCTGTAAAAAACATTTCGTACATCAACGTTTTCGAAAAAAAAAACACTGTTACAGGAACGACTCCCTTAAAATGAGTCTACAAGACTAAGAAAAGAGTTTTGTCGGGATTATGTTGCTAGTCGAGTTCACACAAACTAGATAGAGACACATCGCGATTGCCGGAAGAATATTATGTATGCAGAAAAATCACAGATAAAATGATATAAAAGCGCCTCTATGTAGTACTCAAACACCGTCTCTAAATAAATCATTCGAAATTGTCAAATCCATATCTTAGCTTACCGAGTTACACTGCACTAGGTTTAACTTGTGGCTTAGTTTCCCGTTGTTCATCAGGAAGCAGACCTCGTTCGTCATCATACTCATCATCACTCAACCCCTCAAGCTCAAATTCCTCCGCGTCCGCTGCCTGGCGTTCCGCGTCAGCATGATGTTGAGGAATCAGTTGGTGTTGATTTGTAGGCATTATAGAACCAGATCCATGATCATAAATATGAATGAGAACATTGACAAATAAAAACATTAGGGATGCCAACGAAAATATAATCAGAATGTATGATACATGGTCCATATCTGATTTCTCAACCAGGTCCATCTGCTCCTCAGTTGCACTCATGAACATGAAGCCTGCAATGAACAAGAGCTATTTCGAGTTAGCTTAATACGAAAATACGTTATAGGGTGGTGTAACTTACATATATAGGAAGATATTGGAAACTGTTGTATGAGTATCCATCGTCCGTCAAAGCTGGTTGGTCCTTGAGGACAAAAGATATCTCAATGATACGGGTTATCCCAGCACCCATGAGCGAGTAGCCAAACATAGTGTGCATCATGGTTGAAGTCATGGACTCTTGCGGATGAGATGACATGCCCCAGCCAGTAATCAACAGAACAAATCCGGGGATGAAGTTACGCTTAGGATGGCCATAACGGTCTTTGCTGAGCCAAACACCTACTAGGCCAGCAGCCCACCAGATGACACCCATGGTGGTATGTTGCCAGTCGTTCTTGACCCATGCGGTACCCCAACGATGTTCGGTGAATGTGTTGACACAACCCCAGGCTGCGATGACAGCCGAATCAAAGAACTCCTGAGACCTGCCAGTACTGCGTAGCCAATTCTGACCAATAGCTAACAGCAGAGCCATTATAATAGCGTATGCAACAAAGGCACCGCCCATAATAAAATGAGCTGCACACTGTGCAATGTGCTCACCTTGGCAAAATCCGAGAGTAGTGATACCACCAAATATCAGCTGGGCCCACGCGAAGACTGGGAAAGAATATCTCAGCATACCATGAAAAGGACGTAAGAACGATGCAATCTTGGCAGGGATTCCATTACTTCCAAATGGCAGCCATGAGTAGAAGTCAAGAAGTGCCAAGGCTACGATCAAGATCATAATAACATAGGAAAATTGGGTGTGAGCATTGTCCTCACGGAACATACGACCTTTGTGAAAGTATCCTAATATATAGCCAAAGGTGGTAAGAGCATTGACTGTTATCTGGACTGGAATATGCCATTTATTCTTGGTCATCTACATTCAACAAAAGGTTAGCATCGTTCTAATTCCCTAGTTACACGAAGTATCTTGTGTAAAGCGAGCCAGAGTCAGCTTGGTAGATGTAAAACATTAGCCCAATCTAAACCTTTCGGAGTTCATGGCCAAGGCAATTATGGGCACGTAATTTCAAAGCAGCTTTCTCTTAGCTATCTCCTTAACTACCTTCCCGCATGTGTTAGGGCTGGATGGGAATGTCTTACGCCAAGGACCATTCCCACGGGAAACAGGATGCCTGTTGACAGCATCATCACAAAGATATGAAGCCATAGTGTTCCATCCTAGTATACTGTCAGCATATGTAAATATATGTGTATGTAAGCGCCGTATGTGTATTTCTTCGACAGGGTATTTCAAGCGAAAAGACGTACTATGGGGTCTGATGAGGTTGTTGCGTCTTCGGATATGCGAGAATCGTCATGGAAAGCATATGCTTGGCCTGCCAGCGTCAATATAGCGGCACCAAGTAATCGTGCTGGTGGTCGAGGTTTGAATAGTGAAGGCTGCATGTTAGCTTTGGCGATATTTGCCAATGAAATCGGCAGGGTGGACGATCGCCTCGATATAACGCGAATTGGATTGTATTTTTCAATTGCTACAGAAAACTTAGGCAAAAACAAAGAAAAATGCGCGGGTGATATTGGCCGTAAGCTGCTACGCCAAGAAGTAAGCTGGATAAGACAACTCGAAGACCGGGGTTAGAGGGGTTTCCAGAGGAACACAACAATGTTGGCGACTTGACGATATTATAGAAGAAGTGAAAATAGAGACAAGCAATTGAATCTCGGTCGGAGAGGTATATGTGTTGTAAAGACGGAAATAGAGATACGTGGGCAAAAATTGCAGATGACGAAAGATATTTTTGGCCAGGAAAGCAAATAAAGATTTTGGTGCGGAAGATTCGGGACGTACTGTTCGCAATAAATACAATAAATAACTGCGCAGAGATATCGCTGAAGTCTAGAAGGCAATGGTCGGATCCCCAGATTCTGCAGATAGTTAGGCAGACATTTAGCAAATACACGATCTTTCAGAGAATAACTAGCAAAATCAAAGTACATTTATTACCATTTGTTACAAAAAAGATCGTGTTCGATTTACCATACATCACCAAATGCTCCCAGAGATGGCATAAATCAGGTTACTATGATCAATGTTCCCCTAGCCGTAAGCTTAATAGTTAGTAGAAGAGCTATTGTGGGCCACTGCCACAAAACAAAACAAAAACACCTGAATTTCCCAATGCCACAGAAAGGTACATTCTCAATTGGCTTGCAGCACACATAGTTTGCAAGTACTCTTTTTCCGGAACCTCTTAGCATGACGAATCCACATTCATCATCCCAGTCTACCAAATTATCGTACGTATCAATTGAAAACAATCACAAAGTTTGGGCGAGTGCCAGGGTTATTACGTAATTGTAACCCGACTTCTTCAACAGCGCCGTTCAACTACAGAAAAATCTTTTGACAGCAACAAAGAAATGTGAGTGTCATGAAACCAAGTATCAAAATAGAAGTCGATGTGATGTAACGGTTTCGAAATATGAAGAAAACACAGCATCGGGTTATTTGCACGTGGTCAACATCGTTGAGTGCCTGACGATAACCAATTTTCAAGCAGCTAGCTTGACCAGAATTGAATTTTCCTGGAGAAGCCAAGCTTAAAAGTTTACATCAATATTGTTCCAATGGATCATGATGATGGGTACGGTACTTTCTGGTCACAAGGGCGAGTTTTAAGCTATAAAGACAAGACTACTCAGGGATATCAATATATTTTTTTTGATTCCAAACTCGCCCTGTATCAAAAAATTCCCGACATGACCGCCATCTTCCCTACTTGCGACTAAGAGCGCTAGACCCCGGGGAACATTCCAGTATATCAGACAAAGACTTCATATATATAGGCTCGAAAACTAAACACAAGTCCATCTTCTATTGGCTACAATGAACGGGATCGAGAATGGGCAACTGCAAAGTTGCTTCCTAACAAGAGCTTGAGAATGTGGACCGACTAAGAAATCGAAGCCCAAGAGGGAAGGACGCCACGATGAACTATCTACTGTTGATTTTGTATAAATGGAAGGAGGGGCCGGCGTAAACACAGCAAACCCGTGCCTTCCTATTCACTCGCAGACGGTGTGTTTACGTCTGCTTTATTTTTCAGCCCGCCATGGCTGTCCCTTCAGAATCTCCTCTGGTCAAGATGCCCACCTCTGAAAAAGAAAAGCCAGCCGTCAATATCATGGCCATTGTCAATTCTGTAATCCAGTTGCGGATGAACGCACGTCGTTGCATCATCGCAGCCCTTATTTTCTCAACTCTCTTCGTGCTATGTCTCGTCCGCTCTGAACACCCCGATGACCCTAACACCTACCGTTCATCAAGAAGTCCACTCTCCTACCTTAGCACCAGTGATGCCGCCCGGTCGACCGAAAACGCTGGCAATGCCACTCTTGGCTTCAAGGAGATTCGTCTTATCAACATGCCTGGTCGCTATGATAGACGTGATGCTGCAATACTTCAAGGCTACGTCTCCGGTCTTCAGATCAACGAAGAGCCTGGTATAGATCCAAATGATATTCCACAGAATGGGTTTCCTCTTACAAGCGAGCCCGGAAAGATAAACCCACGTGAAATTGGAGCATGGAGAGCGCATGCCAATGTAAGTAAACAATCTATTGAGTCATTCATAAACATCGCTAACACTGCCATATCAAGATCTGGGGTAATATCCTGCGCGACCGTAGTGGCCCGATTTTGGTTCTCGAAGCTAATGCAATTTGGGATATCAATACTCGGGTTGCAGCTGCGAGAGCCAACACGGAGTTCATCAAGTTTCTCAATGAGATCAAGTCCAAACCTTTACGTTCAAGTTACAATCCATTGAATGTTGACACTGAGGAAGAACTCGATAGTCCTATCGAGGCGAACCCAGCTGATCCGTGGATGTCTGAACATTGGGATGTTTTGAACTTCGGATTGTGCATCGAAGGCGGACATGGTGAAGAGATCTACCGTATATGGCCAGATGACACCGTAAAGCCCGGCTTTAAACATGGCTTGCTCAATTTGAAATCCGAGAGAGCTGTCCGTGTGTCTGGTTCGCCTGTGTGTACTACTGCATACGCCGTATCCCAGCGTGGCGCGGCTAAATTGCTCATGAGATCATCGCTCAACCTAGACGACCCATGCGATCTTGTCTTGAAAAACATGGTCAAGAAGGGCGAGCTTTTAGCTTACTCTATTCTTCCTGACTTGTTTGCTCAGTGGACATACAAGCCTAATCTAGGAACCAAGTTCCGTAATTCTGATATTCACCCTGACTTGCCAGTTAAACGAGACTTACCTGAAGACGCTAAAAAGGCAGAAGAACAAAAACAGATGGAAGATCAGAAGCGAAAAGAAGAGGAGGACAAGAAAAAGAAAGAAGAAGATAAGAAACAGCAAGAAGACGAAAACAACAAGAAGCAAAAGGTAGAGGAGGATAAGAAGAAGGAGGAGGAGGATAAGAAAAAGAAGGAGGATGAGGATAAGAAAAAGGAAGAAGACAAGAAGAAGATACTCCAGGCATTGAGGGATGAGCAAACCAAGATCAATGAGCTTTCAGGTTGGCGCGAGGCGATGGAGTCTAGGAGTATCTGGGATGTCAAAGTCAACTACAAGAATCGCTGGTCCCAGTTCAAACAACCGGCACTGGGCACAGCTTGGGAGTACATATTCAGTGATCAAGATCTTGGTCTTGGTGAATGGGAAAAGGCTATCCATGACGTTGCGCTTTCAATGTCTCCGAAACCACGGGTTAAGCAACCGCCGGTAAACGAGTCGAGTGACGTGGACCTAATCAAAGAGTTGGTGGATCCTCCGGTCGAGGAAGTAGCAACGGAGTAGATGTCATTGGTATTTGTTTTAGTAAGTGAAGCTATTGAATGAGGGGGGTCAAGTTGTGGAGTCGAAGGCTAGTCCTTCACTCAGTGAATAGCATATACAGCAAGTTTTTTATACAACATCATGAATTTATAAAGAAGCAGATTATCATTCATCCTTCAAAGTCCTTCGTTGAACTAACAGAGTGTTATGTGTTAGATGATCATTTGATGTGGTCAATTGTAGTGGATGGTATCCTTCCACGTATAACACGAAGTCGCAGAAGTCTCATATTATGTATTTGTTCACTTTAATCTTCACCATGATAGCATCGATGTGATGGATTCCATAGCATGACTTGCATTGACATTTCATAATGGCTTCATAAGTTTGTGCAGATATCTAAGACGAAGGTTGTTCTGTTAATATCAGCAACTTGGTTAGTTTAATGAAGGGTAGGTTTAAGCGAGTATTCTAAGGCTGAATTATGGTAATGATAAGAACCAAGCTTGTCGTTTTTAGGTCGCTTGCTGGTATTTTATTTCCAGGTGGTCATCGACGTCTCTTGAGTAATATGGGCGGCTTTTATCAAGAGAAGCTTAAACATGTATGACTAATGCGCTCTTTAAACGTATATACACAGTATGTATTTGTGTACTATATATACTTATGTACATAGTTCGTAGCTGTATATAGATTTGATTGTTGTATCTGAAATATCGACTTGGCTTTGGTAGGTAGTTCTTAAACTCACTATCATACTAAGCATTTTGTTTGTTTCGAATGGCAGCACGAGCACAGAATAACGAAATCTGTAGAAGAGAAAAGAACATAACCAGCCGAGAATGATATTTCTTGGTTATGGTTTTGTTGCAAAACTACGCCATTGCAACGCTTGGATCCCAGCGTAAACAACCATGTTTGTATAGAGACTGATGTGACAAAAAAACCACCATTACCAGAGAGCCGAATAAGAGAAGAAAAACAACATTAGGGCCTTGAGAAGAATGAATATGGTAACTATAGAGATGGTGAAGTTGTAACAGAAACAACCATGCTGTCTAGTAATTTTCAGCAGACTGCGATACACGACAGACTTCATCTGTCAGAAGGAAGGGTTGCGACCCTAGACACATTATGGACGTCGGTAGGTCTCGATGGTTTGCAAGATTGAATCGTTGGATCCTATGGAATGAATTATATCATGCGTTTGGTTATATATAACCCATATTTTGAAGACCAGATGGCTGAAATGCTCTTGGCAGCCCACTGAATTGATGGGGTTGAAGATTTAGCAGTCATTAGCATTGAGAAGATGAATGAATATGATACACAGAAGCAGAGCCAGTCTATATATAAATACACCATGACTGGCTCTAAGAAAATCAGAGCGCGGACTCGGCCGGTGAGTCGGTCCTGGCAGGCACATGCATAGCATAGCATAGTACTGATACTCTGTTTGTAGTCAAAACATAACAAGTGCAGCCGAAAATGTACAATGCAGGACAAGTGCTAATAAGCCCACGGCCTTAAGCGACGGTAGGATCTTTCCGATGGTGTCGATGTTCTCCAAGAAGCTTGGGCGAACGACGATAGTGCTTGCTAAGACGTACAACTTGGCAAGCTATGGGAAGACGTGTCGCGTGACTTGGTCGGCTTCCATTCAGGGAAAGCCACCGGGAAAAGGTCGAATGAATCGCTTGAAGACCCCCTTTTGAGATTACAGCACTTGTATGATGAAGATGGTGCGGGAGGCAGAGCAGGTTCTGCGTGGCGATCCAAGTGTTGTCGAGTTAAGTGCTTGCTCCGGCAAGGGCCTTTAAGTTTTCTCATAATTATCGAGACGAAAACCCTGCACGGTAGATACGTAGTACTCTTCTTCTTACCGCAAAGAAGAAGACAACAACAAGCGCACTGAAAGAGGAAGTCTTGGCCGTGTCGCACTATCAACCATATACGCATGCAAATAGAAACTTTGATAGAGTGCCAAAAGTGAAGCATACACCGTAGTGTAGCAAAACCGATGCTATCGACTTCGTCTCTTGCTGTACACTGAATTTGCAGCTCTTGCTTGATTTCCGAGTGACGAGTGGCACGGCTAAGATCCACGGAATATTGAATAGCCAAACACCTTGGCATTGGCTCTCCAAGACAGCTTGGCAGCCACCGCGTTTTAGGCGTTGCGGGTGCTGGAAAGAAAGATCAGCTATACGGTTTCAGCGCGGTTTTGACTTGTCACTGGAAGGCTAGCAGTAGCTTAGGAAGAAAAACGCGTACGTTTGGTAGCCGATAATGTTGCTATTTTAGGTTTCATATGCTTGCACTATCTCCCATTTTTTCTTCTCTTTGCCGGGTTGTCAGCCTTTCCGGCCATCCCTTTTAGCTCCCCTCCTTTGCGGAGTAGGCGTTGGCATATTCCCGGTTGAATAATGTTTTGTTTCTATTTTGCGCTGGAGTGTGTCTCTCTTTTGCTGGAAGAGGGTCCTAAATGGACTTATGACTTGTAGATTCTCTTGTATTTTCGCCCCTAGGAGGCCCTAAGAAAACTTCAGCACTAGGCGGTGCCGGAGTCTATATTCGCGTCGAGGAAGAATTTGATTCCTGATGTATGCAAAATGTTGAGCCTCATGTTATTTTTTACCGCCTCGATCTGACGATACTATGCAGCGTTTGTACACAATGCATCCTGTAAGTTGATCAAGAAGTAGAGCGAGCCATTATCCTCCTTGATGGCTTAGTGTTGAGGACGAAGACAGACTGTAGACTGTGTATCAGTGTCATCAACCAGCCAACCAGCCTCTAGTGATTGTCAATCTCAAACCCAAGCGACCCAAAGATCTCATGCTTACATGTGCATATGTAGTCTGCAGTTTGTAGTTGGGTAAAGTATACAAGGTTAGAATAGAAAGCCCTGCAGCCGCAGATTGCGGGGAGGGGAGACTTCATCTACGTAGTCAATTGCTGCAGATTGTCTTACTACGCTAAGATAAAAACAAATACAGTCCCATCATCCATCTTTGAATGAATGGCCACCTCTTTGTCTTTGTAGATAACAGTTAAAGTATAATCGCCACAAGGAGCTCAGGACAGCGATACTCCCTGCTGTATCTGTACATGTATAGAACAACTTCGTTCCTCTTGCCTCTTATGGTCAAGCCGTTCTAAAAGCAAGAATATAGCGCTTCTTATCTCTTTTCTGCAGATTCTGACAGCAATTCTTAACGCCTATTATGTATACAACCGTGCTCTGCGCCAGTTGTCAGGGCCTTTTTCTCTTCATTGCATGTGTATTGATTGGACACCCTTCGGCTGCAATGTCCAGAGGAGTCAAGAGGATTGCCAAGATCCCAGGTGAGATTGGCTTCGTTCACCCCCGCCAAGGGTCAAAGCAACAGAGTTAGCCTGCCTCCCCCCAGTTTCCAAATAATTCCTGGAGAAGGATAAATAGGGGACTTGATAACCGTCACGGACCTTTGCTGTCTTAGAGAGAGAAAGCTTGTCCATTTAAGTGGGAGCAATCTTTCCGCTGCAATTAATAAGCTTTTATAGTGTACACTGTGATGACATATAAAGTGTGAGTACAGCCCACCACCCGCCCTATCACTTTCCTTCTCTTAAGGCATACAGGGTTAGCGTTGACTAACACGCATATTAGGGTTAATCGTCGTAACACATCACCATACCACCAACGAGCCGTCACTGCGTTGCCCTCGAGCCTCTAGAGACTCGAAGCTCTTAATACGGCGTTACGCAACAGCCACACGGTTATATATTACAAAATATCCGGGGCCCCGGAGGCTTTCTACAAATCTACCATTATTACTCCTCTAATTACTTTCAACTCTCTCATATTCTTCATCACCAACGATGTCTCGTTAATGAGCCACCCGACAACATCAGTATCAGCATAACCTCCTGAAGCGCGAAACTACCTACACACCAGCCGACATACGATAAAGTGTACTATCGATCGGCCTGTTGTCGCCCATCATGTCATCCCAGACCCTTATTGACATCGATACCGCCAGCGCCACTGTTGCCGCGACTTCGAGTGCAGAATCTACTACTTCGACCATCTCTGCGTCTATCACATCTCTTGCATCTTCTACGGCAACCTCAGCAGCTAGCGCAGCAGCCACCACATCATCCAGCGGCGGCGGATCTATCGCCGCTGGTGCTTTAGTCGGCCTAATCATCGGCGCCCTATGCCTAATTGGCATGGGCGCCGGTTTCGTCGTTCTACGACGCCGACAGCTCGTTAAGCTGGGCATTGATGACCCAGAAGCTCACCTCCACGAAACCACATCGCGTACTTCGCAAGCACCACCACCACGGCCACATACTGTCATTGAGATCCGGACGGGACGGAGACGGCGTCACCTCTTCCACCACAACGAAGAATGGGTCGAGCCACCACCAACATACCAGGAAGCACACGCTGACGGCGTAGTACCTGCCTACGAAGAGCACGATTCGGGTAGTGACCAGGAAGGCCACACGGCAGGCTCGCGGTCTCCATTGCGAAGCCCCCGAACACCTCGCATGATGAGCCCGATCCGTATCCGTAGCCCATTGAGCATCCGCAGTTTGCGACTCCCTCTCAGTCCGCGGTCGCCGCGCATTCCTGGAACGCCGCGTACACCAGGCAGAACGCCGGCTAGAACTCCGGTTAGGAGCCCTGAAATGAGCCCCGTCAGAGAACCCAGGATTCATGATAGCGCGCCTGTGGCGCCTCTGGCACCCGCGGCCTTTCTTGCACCTACAACCTCAACCACGTAACGAATATGGCAGCGATGATGACTGATTATTTCCCTTCTGTTTTGATTTTTACCATTTCTGTACTCTACAACAAGCATTCTATTCATTGATCCATTCATTTATTCCAGAGATTATTGAAGCCCCGGTAGCGCTATAGTAACAGACTATATGTATAACACCCGGAATCTTTTTCAATATTTTTTTTTTTCATAAGCGTATCAACATACATACCTTTTACATACCATATACCCAATTATTAATTCAAAATCTCATTTAAAGATCATTCTTGGCCTAAAATCCGTGTACTCCTACCCTGTTAACACATTCTTTCAACGCAATTACCAGCGAGCATGCCCTATAAATCCAGATGCCGCAAGTCGGGTTTACCAACGAATCCGAAGAAACTGCCAAGAGGAGACAAGACGAAGTTGAGTTACAAAGTGAAACGGCCACGTGACACGTGACTAGCACTACATGGATCGAATCTTGCCTTTTTTTTTTTCTTTAGTAACAGACACTAAAACCAATGGAATGGTACGCTATGGGACTTTGGTTGTTGGATAATGAAGAACATATGCAGCATCAATGGTGACATGAACAAACGGAAAGAACAATGTAGACAAAGGGAGAGAAGCAAACAAAGGTGTTCAATCTTCACTTTTAGTCTGACTCCCATTAACACGATCCATCAAAGACTTTTGTTCTATTGTTTGCACATCGTAGCATAGCACGGCCTGAAAAGCCAAGACTGTTTGGCATTGGCAAACGTTCTTCCTTCCAACTTCGTTCCCGCGAATCATACTCGCCCGAGGCTCCTACGTCGGCCGTTGATCGTGACAGCAGTCCATCGCTAGTGTCAGAACAGCTTTGCCAGATCGACTTCGTCGTTTTCTGCGGTGTTTTACTGCTATTATTGCTGCTAAATGCGCGTACAGTTGCCTGTACAATGCCGTAACATGTAAAATTCGACATAACATACTAATGCTAAACAGACCCATCGCTAAAGCCTAAACCTAGATCTCGCCCTGCTTCGTCACGCCCGCCTCAAGGCCCTTGATCTGCAGCGCCAACAACCGCGAGTAATATCTGCAGATAGCAAGGTTTCCGCCATGGAACCAGAATCCGGGATGTCCTGTGCGCTGCCACATTGTGCGCATCTCGCCCTCGCTATTGAAGCCCCAGACATCGCCAACTCTGTCAGCCACTGCATCGCCAAACGTAATTCGTGTTTGCGAGCGCATGTTCTGGTAGCCTGTGGCGAAGACAATTTCGTCGGCTTTAAGCTCGTCTCCGTCTGCGAATAGGATTCCATCGGCTGTCAGCTTCGATATTTCCTGGCCCTGTTTGACTTTGATGCGTCCGTCGGCAATAAGAGCTGCTGCGCCTACATCGATATAGTAGCCGCCGCCGCGCTGGAAGTACTTGAAAAAGAGGCCTGCGCCATCTGGCCCGCTGTCGGTTTGGAAGCCTGCCGCCGCTAGCCCTGCAAGCATGTCCTTGTCCATTTCACGCTGCTGCTCACACACGCGGACTTGTGTCGCTTTGAGCACTGCGGTCGGTAGGCCGTGCAGTAGCAAATCGGCGTCGTCAACCGGCGGGCCATCTTCGCTGTAGATTCCGCGTAGTGCAATATCTACAATGGCTGCCGATGACACGACATGTGTGCTGCTGCGCTGCACAATCGTTACGTGGTATCCCTTCTCGACAAAGTCCTGTGCAATGTCGTGGCCAGAGTTGCACGAACCAACGACAATGGCACGTTTGCCTACACCGTTGGGCGCCGCACCGCGGAAATCGGAGGAGTGGTTGAGTTTGCCGCCAAACGTCTCAATACCCGGGATATCCGGCATGTTCTTCTTGCCCGAATGGCCCGTTGCTTGGATCACGTGACGTGGATGGAAGGTACGTTCCTGAACACTGCCGTCATCACGTACCCGCTTGATCGCAACGGTCCAAACTTGGGTAGCATCATCCCAAGAAGCGCTTTCCATAGTGGTGCGTGTCCAGACGTTCAGTTCAAGGAGCTGGGCATACGCTTCGAAGAACTGGGCAAGCTTATCCTTCGGGGTAAAGATGGGCCACTGCGGTGGGAAGTTCATGTAAGGCAGGTGATCATACCATACGGGGTCATGAAGAACCAGCTGGTGATAGCGTTTACGCCAGTTATCGCCTACACGTTCATTTTGATCAATAACAAGCGTAGGCACGCCTACCATCTTCAGGCGAGCAGCGATGGTAAGTCCGGCTTGGCCGCCACCTGGTGAGAACTTAGTTAGCACGAGTATACATGTAAGGTATATAGACCACCAAAAAGCAAGAACTTACCAAGAACAAATACTGCTGGCTCTGTACCATCTTCGAACTCTGACTCGGCAGCACGTCTCTCTAGCCAATTCTTACGGCCGGGCTTGCCGCCATGTTCCACGCCTTTGGGTCGGTTGGCATATGTCGCCTCTTCATGGCCCTTGATATCTCGCAAGCTTGTATACAAGGTATAGAGTTTCCAAACACTATTCTCTTGAACGAGCTTCACCAAGCCAAGACCCTTTCCGATGACAGTTTCAAGCTGAATCACGAACTGAATGCAAGTGACAGCACCCTCATGGCCTTCCATGCGGCTCATTTGAGGAACACGTGCAGCTGTGGACTCGTCCAGGGCAATGCTAAGCAACCGGAAACCATCGCGCGAAGTGGCGGCATGACGTAAAAAGGAGTGGATCTTTTCAGGTGTATGAGCTGTATGGAACTCCCACGACAGCGCAAGATGGTCCCGCCAGAATCCCGAGGCGACGAACAAAGAAGATAGCGCAGCAAAGTCGTTGTGTGAAAGTGCCTCGTTGATAGTCTGAACTAGAGCGGTAGCTATGACTTTGGGGTCGGAAATGGACTGCAACTTTGGAGATTCTTCAAAGGACGAGAACTGGGCAACGGGGATGTTGATGGAGCCTGGCACCGTCCTCATGTATGAGGGGACATCAACAACAGCAGCCATGGTGGTGAATGTTTAGTGGCTGTCTAACGTGTAGGTTTTTTGGTTGAGTTATATCAGGTAAACTAGGAAGTATATTTGATTATTGAAGAATAAGTCTTGGAATGGAAATGTATAGAAAAAAAAAAGGGAAACTTTGAGGCTCTTTATACTACTTTCAACACTACAACCGTCTGGCAAGTATCTCCGATATTACTTTTCTCTATATATACCTACACAGGCGGCATCTTATGGTACACTTCGGCTACCAACTCGTCAATTCATGCAAGTCCTCTCGTGACCACTCTTCGGAATAACCAAAATATGATATACAACCCCGCCGTATCGCGCGGTTGGTTGTCTTCGCCGGCCGACTTTCAACTAGAAATCCTGTCCAGGTGAACAACGCTTTGACATTCACCAAGCCGATCGACGTTTTGACTACACAGGCTTGGCTATTTTTCTCATACAGATTAGTTATTTTACTATAAACAGTACATGAAAGTAAAGATAAAGACAAGGTGATTTATATCACCAGGTTGCTTGCCGCTTTCGAGTTCCCCAATAATAAAGCATCTCCAACAACTACTCAACAAAGTAATCCATCTAGCGCGTTGCATGGGGGGAACTTGCGGTCCTAGGTGTGTATCAACTTTAGATATAGATAAAGCTGTTGAATTGCAATAGGCTATGATTGGAGGAAATAAAATATACTTTGTATGGCTGGCATTGTGCTTCCATGAATGAACACCAAAGAATCTCGACGTTTGATATTGTTGTACCCTAATTTCCTCCTAATAGATATCACCAAATTCAAACAAGTGCCATATATAGGGTTAATTCTGGTTTAGCATATGTACCCCCCACCAAGAACATTGACATTCCGCGGCGGAATTCTCCCAGGGCTTGAAACGCCGGTAGTACGACTCCAAGTTCGTCAAGCTACATTCGGCTATGTCAACAAGAGGATTGCATTGATACCTGAAGATATGTACTATGGTGAGCTCGGAAGAGGGAGATGGAGAGAGAAGGTACATATGTAGATGAATAAGGATCTCACCTTCATATGAGGCTATATCCTACCGGCTCACATGTTGTATTTGCAAAGAGCGCAGACAGATCCGCATTTTGTGTCCTTGAGTACGTATGTACATATATATCTGATCTCTCTCCGCACTTGGTGGAGTACTGCGATGTTGCCATGAACGAACAAGGAAGCTCCGCTCTACACTGTCGGCCGTGATATACAGATAAACTGGCTCTGAAACAAAAGTAAGATGTATCACCACCTTTGAACATGAAGGGTTTAGAGACACATAGTAGTTGAAGGGTTATCAATCAAATATATTTCTTGCCAACTACGTCGTGTAAGTTCGTGAACAAGATTGGTGTTTGATTCGCTTCCTGTTTCTTGATTTGTGAATTGTCTGGGAAGAAGAGTAGAAAGACCATTGTTTTATCGGCTATTGCGGGTCAATGGGAAACTTGAGTTAGTACAGTTAGTCTCATAGATAGGGAAAGCCTAACCACGCACTTTCGAGCGCGCTTTTTTGCTTGTTTGGTGTTTCTGGCTTTCGCAACTTTGTTTTCTCTTTCCCCTTCCCCTTTGCATTTGTTTATTTTTCCATGTTTGGACTTCCTTTGCCAATGATTGTCGTTGATCCGCTTCCGTATGGCCGTAGAGACGCCCTTTCCTGTCATCCGGCGACGGGAGGAGAATCCATGACCGCTTGCTGTCGTCTCGTTTCTCCAATTCCGGCCGCTTGAGCGCTATGTCTGTGGATTGTGTAGTTGACTGCGTCGCTTGTAATCATCCTATAGGGAACGGCTAGTATGCAAACTTGCCATACGTACTTCTCCCATGGTAGTTTGATTTTGCCGTCTTGAGTATTATCGCGGTCTACTGCGATCATACGTTCTCCATCACTAGGATATGTGAAGACTTACTAAACAGGAATTGAGCCCCACGATGTACTATGGGGATTGAAATACTGCTGATTCCTCTTTGTCGAGTACTACTGGTATACGCCATATTGATCATCGATCGCCATATGTTCCTTAGCCTTTCAGTAGGCAAAACAGTCTGTATCTACATGTACTACTGTTGATGCTTTCGTACCAAATTGACGGTCGCCTCCACAAACCGAATTGTCCCCTATTCGGTAATTCCTGCCCTTCTGCCCATTTGGCTGTTTTTTGACCCCATGGAGAAAAGGCCGTCTCCAAATTAGCCAGCTTAGTTCCTATTTTAATTACATACTTATATAATAGCGTCCCCCGCATGGCCTACGACGAAACTTCTCCAAAAATGTGATATTGGAAGCGGTGGACGGCAAGAAACATCGCTTTTGGGCTTTGACCGAGATTTTGGGTATCTCGTTCTGTGTTTTGTTATTGTTTCTCTGGGCGGTTGAGACTACTACATGTGTATGCCAGCTGTTTTTACTTCACTTTCTTTCGTGAAGAGCCTCTCAAGATATACTGTGCAATTGTCTTGGGAAGATAACACGCCATATCTCGTATAGGTGCTTATAACTGCAGTTCTTGAAGATTAACAATATATAGGCTATATTCAAGCGTACAAAAGAGCTTGCAATGATTCATACTTCATATTACATGGCTTCTAGTTTGACGGACGATCTTCAGAAGACGTGGGATCAGGAACGATAAGCTAGTCACTTTGTCCGGCAGTCCAGTCGTGCGGGATAGTAATGACCTGTATTGTTTATTTTTTGGGTAAAGACTCCAAAAGACGCCCTCCTTCTTGGACTTTTTTGTTTTTCTTTTTCTCGGAAGTTCATGGGAGAAACAACGCGAGGAGCAAAGGAATCGGTAGCTAAAGAGCCTCAAAATTCTGATGATCAAGGAGCTAGGCTTTACGGAAGCCTCCTCCAACGACGATGTATATGTATGCTGAAGGGGGACTCAGCATCACAAGATCAGGGCTTGCGTTACGCCGACTTTGAAAACTATATTTTGGAGTAACTACCACAACGTGCCTCCCAGAGATATAAAATAGAGATTGGCCTGGATAGATTAAGTAGCTGACATCTCATGACAGCAACTGCTAGAGAATATGTGATGATGGCTGTGATGTCCGCTTCGGGAAAAGACAAAACCCCGTTGAATCAAGGGAGTTCCGGCCCAAGGGACCAAATCTGAAAGGGGAGAAGCTACCCCCCAGTAATCCCCAGTAATACAAGCAGAGATTATTCCTGTGCCTGTACTAGTATAGTTCGTATGTAGAAGTCTGGGGTAACAATAACGTCACCTAACAACGATATCGAGGCTACTGGCAATGGATGTGACATTACAGGAACCGCATACTGCTACTGTAGGTGGATTGGAATTTCTTTATACCTGTTGGCCCTTGAAAAGAACTCAATAAGAGATAAGAGAAGGGTGAAAGTATAAGTTGAGTGGCTGAAAATGATAGAAACAACAAGCTGTATTATTCAAAGGTAGGTAGTGGTCATAACCCAAAATTGCTTATACTGTTGTAAGAGAGAAAAGGACATACATGTTGGAGAACCTAGTAAGAATAGCTCGCCGTCGAATGGCTTTGGTCCATAAGAAGAATTACCTCCCCAATTTACTCCCCTTTATGAAGCTGATACCTACTTGCTGGCATTGGATGTTTCTTCTGTACTAAACCTGCCCGTGGCATCCACACTGGATATACGGAAGCAGTTTAGTCTAAGGGCGTAGATCAAGAATGGGAACACAACGCACTTTTCATTGTCTGATAAGAGAACAGCGAGAGGCTGGATTAAATCCTTTTCCCAACTGACATAATGCTTGGAGAATGTGTAGTGAGTATGACTGATCAGCCACCTTCCCTTGCCTGACATATATGGGATTTCTTGGAGGCTTAGGTAAATATCTTTTGCTATAAGAATATAGACCCTCTCGTTATTTTTTGTCTTATTTATCTTGGAACAGTAGCCCTTTTCTATATGTTTACCCCCAGAAGAACTATAGAACTAGACAATCTTTCTCGGCTTCACCAAAGTCAGCCTCTCTACAGAACTTGTCTTTGAATCTTCGAAATCCACCATATCTTCCTCATCTTTCTGACAATAGCCACACCATATCCCCTAAACAATGCACTCCCACTCATCCACCGAGAACATTTCCTCATCCAAAGCCTCCGTTGAAAAACGTGAAAACATGGACCCAGTCGATCGCCGTGACGCAGCCGACACTACTGGCATCAACGTCATGAGTGGTGCTGTCAATAGCCATGGCGTGCCTCTAGACCGCCGCCGCACCTACGGTAGCATTAGTATCTCACCTGAGATGTTCGAGGAACTATATTTGGCACCTAAAAACCGTGTCAAGGGCGATCTACGTGAGAAGTATGCGAATCCCACGCCTGTGGGCATCGGTGGCTTCATCTTAACGACTACGCCGCTCTCCATGGCATTGCTAGGATGGCAAGGTGCAGGTGGCCTTGTGGCACCTGCCAATGTGTAAGTTGTCTATCCACTCAAGGGGTATCGAGTTATGCTAACTGTCACTAGTGGCACCTATCTTTGGCTCGGTGGTATGCTACTGATTATCGGTGGAATTGGCGAATGGATTCTTGGTAATACAATATCCCACCCTCTTGCTGACATTAGATGCCCATGAGTACATCAACTGACCTTTGAATTCTCTAAATCTAGGAAACACCTACCCATGCAGCGTCTTCATGGTGTTTGGTGGCTTCTGGCTTACTATTGGAACTACTCTGGTCCCTTCATACAATGCCTGGGGCGCATATGCCACCGATAAATCTGACCTAACAACCGGCCAAGCCAATCCAGAGTTTTTCGCAACATTCGGATTTTTCTTGATTTGCATGGTCATGATGTCGTTCGTCTTTATGCTCGGCGCCATGCGTGTCAACATCTGCTTCTTCATGGTATTCCTGACCCTAACCATGACATGTAAGTTATCAACCTTCCACACACAATTAGGGTTTGCATTTAGGGTCTATGCGCTAACAAGACATAGTTGCCTGTCTATCTGGCTCGTTTTACAATGCCGCCCAAGGACATGCTAGTGAATCTCTCACCCTGCAACATGCTGGAGCTGGTTTCCTGTTCACATGCTCATTATTTGGATGGTGGATTTTCCTAAGTCTCATTCTGGCATCTGTAGATTTCCCCATCTCGCTACCTATGGGTGATCTTTCGACTCGGTTCAAGGGAAAGGCTGATCGTGCTAAGAAGCAGGATGTCTAGAAACATTTGGCGGTTAATGTAGCAAAAAAACCAAGCAGTTAGTGGACTGGTGTTACCTGAAGTTGGAGTGGGGTACTTAATGGAAGACTTGAGAGAATATGGGCGGGTGGAAGGCAAAGACTATATAGTACAAGAATGGACTGGTAGATACAAAGGGATACAAAGAGATACAAAGAGCTGTGGTGACTTAATAGCAGAAGCCGGAGTTTATGTTTTATGAAAATTTCACTAATCGAGGGCACAACTTAACGGCAGGATCGACTGCTTCCGTTGTACTACCGTTTCATATCATTCTTTGCTTAGCTAAGTGAAATGTGATGAGTGGTATGATCCAAAGTGACTGCTACTTTTCTGATTGCTTGAAATTTGTGGCTCGGCTGTAAGATTACAAACAATAAATGCGGGAGGCCGGCCATAGCCCAACATTGTAAATGCGGGAGGCCAATATTGTGTGGTTAGGCAAACTACATCGATGGAAGAAGCAGAGTATATAAAATGGGCGTCCAAGAAGACACCAAACGATGCATTTCCTTGTTGATTTAGGCATCTAGCTCACACCATCAAACCATATCGCCTCAGCACTAAGTCAAAATGAACAGAGCCCGGGACGATCGGTGCAAGCACCGGGGACAAAGTTGGAGAACGAATTCACACTATACACCAACACCGTATAGAAGAAACTCATACGCGGATACAGCTCGAATTGCTAAAGAGGAAGAAGAACGCCGTTGGCCGACGCCAAAGTTTGGAGATCTGATCCGTGAGATTGACGTTTCAAAGGTAGATCTGAATGGACTGTGGCGAGACGAGCCTAAGATTGAGGATTGGAGTGTTGCTGCATCTTACAATCTGCTCTTGGGAGACGAACCTACAATAGCAATCCCAGGTATGGCTATATTCGCTAGCCCCAAAAGAAAAGAACCCAACAATAGGATAACAATAAACTAACGTCTACATGTATGGCGATACTAGGAGCACCGGCTAAGTTTACTCCTCCGAGAAGCTCCCAAATGCCTCGAGATTCACCACATCATCTCCGAGACTGGAGCTCTGCTTGCTATCCCAAGCACCCACTGGAACCTGCTGTTCGAGCCGTGCTAGAAATGAGCCCCGAGCTTCTATACATCAAGCCTCCCTCCATATTTACCTGTGCCTCATCACTTGGAAATCTTCTCCGTCTTGCAACGAATCAGCAGAAAGAAGGCAGCAAGTTCCGCATCGTTGCCCAAGAAGTCGAAGGGACTCTATTTTTGACCCGCCGGGAAAATTCACCATTCAAGAAGATTCTTGATGTCGCCGGTTATGGGCTGTCGTTTCTAGCAAATTACACAACCTGGCCGAAAGAAGTCAGCAAGTCAGCTTCACACCTCAAAGTCCTCCACTACAAGTTTGGGAGTCACACTATTCTTGTCCGGTACGAGAGTGATGGATATGTAGAAGAAAACGAAGATCGCGACCCAATGGATAGTTTCCTATTGTCCCCTAAAAAGCCGGTGGCTGGCCGTGACTTGGATATCTTGTCATCTTTGATGTCTGATATGAAGGTGCAAGAGCCAACTGAGGTGCCTTTTGGAAAGTACCCAACAAGTCTAAAGACGGTGTCGACTGGCTTTAGAGTGAGCCATGATCGCGAATTTGAAGTGAGGACAAGGTCAGCACTGAACAACAGTTTGGATAAACTGATTGTCGATGAGACTCCCAGATTTTGGCTTCGTTGCGCGCCAAAGCTATTTTCGGGATTCCACGTAAAAGGAAAGTTCGAAACGTTTTCCTGGACCGATACGCGGCCAATCGTCGACAACTGGGAGACAGAAAACCACGAAAAACTAGCCGTTTTGAACCAGCTACTCCATGATATCCGAGATCTTGTCCAAGAGGCACCGAGACAGAAGGTTGAGCTTTACTATGATGGATATGGCTCGGGTATCAAAGTCTTCACGCCTTTGGATGATAGTGTCGATGCTCTTAGTCCGGAGATTCAAAAAAGGTGGAAGAGCGCTTTGAATGGCGAAGACGACGAGTCTGGGTCTGAGTCAGGAGAAGGCGGTGATGGAGAAGAGAACAACCCAGTCGATGATGAGGGCGATAGCAACAGTGGCTCGGACAATAGTGATTAGAGTTATCGGTATTCTTAGGTCTTGATCGATTGTGATAGCAGCTTCTAGGTGTGTGTTCTAGCAACAATACAATCATATGATTCATACTACACCTTGTTTCAAAGCTCGACCGTGATTTCAAGACAAGTCGAAATATTGAGAAGTTTCGTCAAGACAGACAGTCTGGAGTATAAAGAGCTCGCAATGCCCCTATCTGACCTGAAAATCACATAGCTACCACACTCACACCCATCTTTTACAATAGTCCTTCATAAATCTTTCACTAGACACGATATACTTCCTACTGAGGACATTTTTCCTTCTGTCTAATATGGCCCCCACCGCTGCTAAGAATGCCGACAAGCCTGCTGGCGATCCGGCTTGCACCTGGACGCCCGAGAACAGAATCGTGCTCTTGATGATTCTCCTGAAGCTCAAAGGTGGTATTGGCGGTCATGATTGGGATGCTATCACCGCCGAGATGACAAGCCTAGGCTATACCTGGAAACGTGATTCTATCCGGTAAGTCCCTGTCGACCACTGATATCTTGTAATGCATATCATGCCTAATACAACCAACAGCAAGTTCTTCCAGGCACGCATGGTTAGTGATATCAAATCAAAGTACACAAACCAAGACCTCGACTTCCACGCCGTCCCACCTCAAGGTCTTAAGAATACCAAGGCGACAGCTGGCGCCTCTGCAGATGATGCTAAGACCTCGCCTGTCAATGCGGCTAAGAAGCGCAACCGCCGAACCAAACCTCAGGCTATCGACGGGAACGCTAGTGACGATTCATACGTCGAACCGTCTAAGAAGCGTAGTAAGAAGAAGAAGGCCGAGACCGAGGGCACCCAGAACGGCGGCAAGCAAGACAAGACTAGCTCTGAGAATATCATCGTTCCTCCTAATCTCAGCGAACAAGATGGAACTAGCGCCAAAGAAAGAGAATCGGATACTCTAAACGAAGATGAGAATGAGCCGTGTGGTGTGACTGCGGCTTGATGTCATTTCGGTAGTCAAGTGATGCATGAGCTAGCTTGGATTCACACTTGCTTGGTAGATGCTTTTAGAGAAACAATGTATTTTTTATCAGAGTTGTTGTTCGTACTTCCACCATGAATTAAATATTAAGAACAATAATGAAATACGTCTTAGTTATAAGCAAGACAGTTCAGTGAACACTCAAATGCGTTATGGAATATATCATACGAGGTCAAAGATTTCCTTCCCTGGCTGTGATAGTCAGTATACAGTATATAAGTGTAATACCTTGATTATGGTATTGCCGTACTATTAGCAGGTATCTACATGATATAATATCTAGAATCTAAGCTCAAATTAAAAACTTGAAAATAAGCTGTTCGAACTACTAGTTCGTTATCATCTAATCTATCGCATGTCAAAATCTGCATGGTTTCAGACAACTGAGAATACCACTAGTAAAAAAAATGAATTTCTGAAAGAGACGCTCGTGCCATGTCTTAGGAATACTTCTAGAAGGTTATAAGATATTCCACAATGTGAACAAATTATCGACATCATTAGGCGAGCCTAGAGTTTAGTAGAACCCTCCATAGTCATGATAGAACTAAATCTGAATGAGGGCGGAAACCACAGCGCTATTGTTTCATTTAGTATCCGAGATGTATATAAGATGTCATCTGACTGTGTGTACTACGATAATCTCAATCGTCAAACACTTGATTATCATAACCATATCGACCTACCGAGCTTTAGCAAACAACAACGATTTCAGTATCAGATCCAAGAAGATACCGGATCTAGTGCCACTAAGTCTTACCGGGACATCCCGGTAGATATCGGCCAGTGGAGTGGAACGAGGATCACGATTATGACTTTTCTCTGTTGATTCCTCCAAAGAGATGATATACATACATATGTAACAGTCTAGAGGCATGTTGGAAAGAGTAACATTAGCAGGCTCAAATTTGTGTACATCATGTATTCTATCAGTTTCTTTTCTTAAACGCGAGCATAAAAAACACTGTACGCTCCACACGCATAATCCGCCATCAGTTTGACGTATCCAATGATTTATATCATGGTCGTTCCATAACTAACTGTATTCACACACACGTGATTCTTTACTACATCATATCTAACTACCATGAGGAAATTCCAAGCTTTAATAGGTCGTCCCCTCCAATATCTACCAAATATACAGCACTCCTCATGAAATCGATATCTGTACTACCAATCATAATCACTTTTGTCAATGTACATTATAAAGATCCTGTAGCAGCATGCTATCCCACAGTATCTTTTGATACTTACACGGAAGAGCATTAATCAGCATCTTTCGAAAGGAACCCAAAATGATATCAACCTGATAGCACCGTCAACTGGCGCCTGAGTCTATGTTCGAATTGGGCTTTGTGAAAACGTTCCCAGTAGCACAACATTATAGCATCATAACATCATGATAGGATGAATTGTTTCTTATGTATTCTTGTTTGAGGGAGGTTTGTGATTCACATGTGGGTGTAGCAATATTTAAGAATAGGGCTCGACGACTTTACTTGACTATATCCAACATCTACCGGAACCACCAGGATCATACGACGCCGGATTGGATACCGGACAGAATTTACTGTCTTCCGCTAGGCACACTCATAATTGGAACGGCACCGCTCCCTAGCCCTGAAGAACTAGTAGTCCATATCTCTACTAAGAGCAACAAAAACAAATACAAACAAAAAGAAGAAAAAAGCAAAACAGTGCCTCCACAAAACGATTCCCCAAAAGACAGAGCCACAACGTTGTTGTGACTATATATGGGATACTACCACCACAATTATCGTGGAACAAGCCTTCATAGCTCAGTTGGCAGAGCGCGACACTAGTATGAAGAAAACAGAAATGTCGAGGTCAGCGGTTCAAATCCGCTTGAAGGCAGTATAGTATACCTTTTGGCTTTGTATATCTTTTGGTAGCATTTTGTTCATATCTTGAGCGTTTTCACGATAGTCATCGTGGTGTTCGTTATTCATATATGGGTAGTAGATATCAGATCGTTATTCTGGAACAATTGGAGCGGTTGAAATATATTTGCAATTGAAAAGGGTAACAAAATAAACAAGAGACTATAAAGGTATTATTATAAATATACAAATATATACAGAAATCAAAACACTGCATTAGAAGTTATGTTTTTAGCCTTCCAAACGCTCGTCACACACCAGGCGTACCGAGAATTTCTCCTCGCCCTTCCACACCTTAGCGCCATCGTTGCAGCTAGCAACAGCCGTTCTAAGGTCACCAACCATGCCAAGAGGACCGCTGGCCAAAACAGTGGTTTCGCCCTTGATGGTTCCGGCCACAAACTCGTCTACGACCGATGAAATCACGGGCCGGCCCTTGGCCGTTGAGTAGCGGCTGTCGGTAGGTTCTGACGATGTCGACTCAGACGACGAGACTTGCTTCTCGCCCGTGGCCGGCGCAGTCACAACACTGCTCCCGGTGACAAACACCTTGACAGAGATCTTAGCAGAGTAGGGCTCTAGAAGAGTCTCGAGTTCTGGCTGGATCCATTCAACATCCTGCGCTCTACGAACGGCCCAGACCAACTCAATCTTGCGGTCTTGTGAAAAATTGTCAGTCTTAGCGATGTCGATAAGTGCAGGCAAAACATAGGCAATGCCAGTACCACCAGCAACGCAGAGGATATTAGAGTTGGAGGTGAACGACTCAGTCACATCCTCGCCGTACGCGCCGGTCGAAATAACGGAGATTGTAGCCTGATCGTGGTTGGACAGATGCTCTTCGATAAAGGCAGCAACCTTTTTAGTCTCGCCGCCCTTAGCACGGATTACATATGACTGCGTAACAATGCCCGAGGAACAATTTGTAGAAGGCGAAGAGATTGGGGTGAAAGGGTGAGACTGCCACCAGCCACTCTGGGGGAAGCACAAGAAGAAGTGCTGGCCAACCTTCCATGACTTCATCTTGAGCGAAAAGTCTAGACGGAAGATATCACCATTGGCTTCATCCTTCCAGTGTTTGACAGTAGCTTGCGCAGGTATGACACCCCAAGTCCCGGCTCGGTCATGAATCTGGAACGGACGGACAAAACGCAGCGCGCGATCGATAGCCCATAAGCCAATTCCAGGTACCAGGAAGCACTGCAGCTTCTTCCAGTGACCAATCAGTGCGCCAATGTACACAATAGCCAGCACGTAGTGCATTTTGCGGAAGGCCTCGTATCCAGTGACGTTACGGATAGTCCACGGCAAGCTAAAGAACCAAATCAGGGCCAATAATGCTATACCAACGAAACCCCAGATGATGTATAGCTGGTCGGAGAATGACTTCCAGACTGAGGGCTGAGGCTGGTACAACCAACCCTCAACGAGACACCATCCAATAGTGTGCAAGATACTCTGTAACAGGATAAGGTAGCCTACCCAGCGGTGCAGGAAGATGAACGAGGTGTACGGGATGCCTGTCGCATATGTGAGGAATGACTCGCGGCTAGCCAAAAGAACAGAGAGTGGCGTGAGCGCATAAGCAATAACGCCAACACGATCAGACCATGGGCCCAGTGTGCTACGGGTATTGAATGTGTCGGTAGTGTTCTTGACAGGCGTAATCCACTTTTGGTACGTCATACCAACAAACGACCAGATAGTCAGGTACGCAATCAGCAGGGCGTAGACGGCGACTTGGTAACGAGTAACATAGCCAAAGACGAACCGCAGAGGGTTGTTCGGCAGCAGGTAGCGGCGCAGGTAAGCCTGGACGGTGGCCTTGACGCGGGCAACACCAGCCTTCTGGGTCTGGCGATCAGCCAGCGCAGGCAGGTAGCGGTTGAGGGCACAGCACAGTAGAATGAAAAGAAAGGTCAGCCAGAGGACGCCCATGTAGATCATGCCGCGATCGTGGGCACCGTAAACGAGGTCAAGGTAGGCACAAGAGCCGGCATCATTGGTGCAGGGAATCACACGGTCAGCATAACCCCAATGATGCACAACTGCAGACGCATCGTCGAAGTCTTGGATATGGCTTCCAGCCATAATAGCGTATATATATATTGTTCCGTTCAGGAACAGAAGAGATCAAGCGAAAGATAAAGCGGAGGAGGTGTCGAGGGCCGAGGCGATCAGATCATCATTCAGGTATTCAGATCCGAATAAAGATGAATGCACATCGGTTGGATATTGTAGAGCCAAGCCAGCACGGTCATCGGCACAAGTGAGTGGCCGCGACATCTTTCTTATACGACGCCGGACGAGTTGTCGAAGCACGCGGAATATGCTAAACAACAAAGCTCCACAAACCTTCATCAAGAATTGGTGTCGTCAAGCCAGCTCAAATCTAAGCTTCAGCGAATTTTACAAGGAACGAAGGCCCCAGGAACAGAGGGTCAAAGCCCTCGGAACAATGGCTCTAGAGGAACCCTGCGAAGAAATAGAGATCAATAAAGCACGCTATGTTTTCAAAACGGTTAGATAAATGGTAAGCTCTGTTTTTTCCCATTTGGGTGGCAACGATAATTCTGGGCGCAAACCTTAATTGCAGCTACTCGCAGGGATTTTTGAGCACAATTGAGCAAGTTTTCTTGTTTGCTGCAGTAACTCGTTTCGCTATGTTAATGGAAAATAGAAGGAAGCCATTCCCATTCGGGACTCCACTGGAACCAACCACAGTCTAGCGATTTCCATATTTCCACTTTTTGTGTCCTGATTCTGGCGCTCCTTCCGAATCAATCTACTATCCTACCGGCCCATCAACCGTAATCTTCACTCAGATTATCGTTCGTTCTGTAGCTTTCTATAGTGGAAAATCTTGGCAAACGGCCTACCATGCTCCTATACCAATATTCATTAAATTGAGCAAGTTTCTTCGACGCAGCTTTGGGACGCCCCAAGTAAGCTTCCCCTCTTAACTTGCTCAACCTGCTCAATACTGGCTTTGCCAAGATATCAAGTAAAATTCAACCTATCAGTCGTACACGTCAAATGTTACCACACCGACCGCCATTACCCAAAAACTTGCTCGCAGGATCACGATGTAACTCGAACTGCTTCTAGAGGCTCTTTCTGGGACGAATGCAATGCAATGGAAATGTCATCATTGGTCCAATGTCCTAGAAGTGTCACTACAGTTATGTACGGAGTAAATCAGTGTCTATTCGAGACACAAACTGCCATGTGGACATCCAGTAACACTCTCCCTAGCTTCTGTGATCTCCCCTTCTTCTGCCCTATCCTGTCGGATCGCCGCTCATAGTTGCTAATTCAAGGGTTAGGTGATTGTCTCTACAGCCAATGTGTCGTGCGTCAATCATGATGAACAATCAAGTGTCACCGGTAGAAAGAACTCTGATGGAACACAGATATGTAAATCAATGTGTGAATGAGACTGCTACCTGGATCCTAGCTGACATGTGAAAAGCAACAAAACTACATATATATAACCCTGTTGTACTACCTTTAACCCTAATTGTCGAACTTGGAAATCACTTACACTTTTATTTTGAGATTATGTTTGTTATTTTAGACCAAACCTCATATAAAACAAGCGTAAATTGTTGTTGCCTGACTAACACCTTAACCTACAACTTATGTTTAAGAAGAATCAGCATCGTCCTTTGAAAACAAACTAGTGATATAATGGCGATATAATCCTTTGTCCATTATGAAAATACAAATCCTTCTTGTTAGATGCGATGCTTTTCATGGCCGAGGCAGGCACGGTCCATGAAGGGAAACTACTTCGTGCTGATACTCGCGCCTTCCCTAAAACTTGTCTGACTTATGAGTAAGATCGTATGATATATTTCTCTTGATTTCGTGAGTCATCTAGTTTGTTTCTCCCTTTCTCATATCTTCTTTCTCCAAAATGATCAGTCAGAATCATCGAGAATCATCAAAACAACCAACAAATTCATCACCAGACATTGAGTCTATACTATCAACATGGTCAAGAGATGTGTTGGAACTTCCGAGAGCCGCCCTGGCCTTGAAGATCAGCCGCCGCCATGCTACGTCTGGCTACGATACCATGAAGCCCCCATCAACAACGGGCGGCTTCTGCGCCATCCTCATGATAAGGAGCCTGAAGAGCGCATCATCCCTAGTACGTATATCTTATCTCCTATGCGACTACACTAGTATAAGTTAGATAGTCTGGATATCTTTAGCTAATCAATGATGGCATGAATCATAGTGCTGAAAGAAGAGATGCTGAAATCTTATGGGATTTCAAAAGCCTGCGAGGCTGAATGGCTCGCGGCGACAAGTCCGTGGGAGCGCCTATATGAACCGCTATTTCGCAGTTTTCATCCTACTCTTGCGACCGCGAAAGGCTGCTCAATTCGGCTGAACGAAAGCGGCGTATATACTTGGATTATCGAAGGAGTGCCATTTGCACCTTGGAGTAGCCACATCGGCCGTATTCAAGTCTTGATGCGCCCGTGGTGCTACATCATGCCACCAGAGTTGCGCTTGATGGATGATCCGTGGGCGCATGAGTCCAGATTCAATCCCCAGGACCTGCTGCATAGCGACGATGTCAACTCACTGCGCATCGCATTTCCAAACTCCGTTGGAGTGCACATTATGCTTTGTGGACTTGCTGTTGTCCAATACCGTACTTATGAGCATATCAAAGAGGATTGGAACTATGGCGTACCACATCATTTCCGTGGAATGGTCGTGACATTCAATGTGCTTCGCATAAGACCGTCCACTGGCCAGGACCGGAAATACATGGATCAAAACAATGTGGCCATCGGATTGCGTCTGAAGATGTCTGACGGTCGTCATGTCATCACCACTTGTTCTAGTGAACTGGTCCGAACTAGGGTATTGACTCCAGAAAAACTTAAACGAAAGTCTTTATTCGAGAAACTTCAATCGTACTGGACCCCACGTTCTACCTTGGAAGATGATATTTCGTTGGTGAGCTTATCTTCTGGAAGTAAAGGGCGATTGTTTAAATGCTTTGATAACCTTTTCCAAGGCCAATTCCCGAATGGATTTCGACACGGCATATCCTTTATCAAGCCTGTCGATAATTGCTCCTTGCCCAACGTTGCGCGCCTGGATCAGTATCCCCAAATGGAACAATTCAGTAGCATTATACATGCCCTTCGCACAGGTCACATATTTGTCGCCGGCAGTAGTATTCATTCACGAACCGTAGGCGCCAATGCGGGAATGTTAGTGCCCGAAATGGGCAATGCAGCCGTACAAGGCACCCAATATTATTGGGGTGATAAAGACTATCAGCAGCGTATCTGCCTACCGGGCGAGCCACCGCCATATTCAACGGCTCTGCTATGGACATTATCACACGAGGGTCAAGAGTATGCAAACCCCAATAAAGGCAAATCAGGTGTCATTGTTTGCCAAGGGAATGCCACCGCGAAGAAGGTCAACATAGTAGTGATGAAGAATTTTGAAGTTGACTAGCCGTCAACTGATAACACAAACATCACATTACATGGAGGATTTGAGTTGCCGAATGAGCTGAAGAAGGCGGAGATTGTGATGATACGAAACGGCGAAGTGCTGGAGGCAAACCATGGTTGGGAACAGACGAAACTCGAGGAAAAAGAACCTTCCAGCTGTAGCACAGCTGTAGATAGTCAGAAGAGGGCTTTTGGTTGGTGGCCGTTCACCTCATCAGCAAAGGCTTAGATAGATAGGAAATGATTATGAACACAAGCGAAGAGATATATTGTCAAGAAGCTCGTACGTTACGATGCTAACTCATAAGACAAAGCATGACCGGAAGCTTTCATGTGTGTGTTCAATGCACTATGTGAATAACTGCCTGGCTGGAGGATTTGATAGCCAGGATCGGAGGCTTCCACTTCCACGTGTGAAGTTTTGTGGTTGTTCAATGTACTATGTGTGGCCGGAAGCTTTGAGACGGGTTTTTCCTTAGCTTCCATACAAGATTTAAGCCGGCTAACCAATCACGCCCTACTGATGATACTTTGCATTGCTTCCTCATCTCGAAATTGAAAATTGCTTCGGATGATAGAAAAATAAGAATGTCTCGTATGATGATGACTAAATGATGAATATATTAGTAGAATCTCATATATAACATGACGATAGGCGAAAATAAAGTTCACTTTTTCTTTTCTTTTCTATGTCCCCATTATCTTCAACATTAACTATCACGTGACTTTCCTTTTTTCCCTTATTGTATCAAACCATTACTCTATATCACCCCAAATACTCGCATAAGCCACCCTGTCTAACACCATGTTTGGCAATTCACTGGGGCCCGTAAAGTTGGCATTGTCAAGGCCCTGAAGTTCAACGAAAACGATCCCATCCCCTAGTCTGCCTTCTGGCCCTTCTACACGCATCAAAGTCCTGCGTATGGGCTCTGAATCCAGTAGACTACAAGGCCGTAGAGTGTACCGTATTGCTACCCTCCGGTGTGGAGACCCGCGGGCTTTGACTGTGTCGGCCACGTCGTTGAGACGCAAGATCCACTGCTAGCCGTCGGCGACCTCGTCGTAGCTTTGCCAAGACATTGTATCCGGCGGCTACGGTGTAGCTGCAGAGTACGCCATCGTCAGTGGCAAGAGCTCCATAGCCAAGATTGATGAGGCCGGCATCAGGTCTCTGGATGAACTGGCCACCTTGTATTGCTAGTGGTACGGCGATAGTCTGCCTAGCTGACGTGCCGCCCAAAAGCAAAGTATTCATCAACGGTTCTAGCAGTGGAACAGGGTGTCTGGGCTGTACAGGCTGCTAAGGCGGCAGGCCATGAAGTTGTGACCACGTGCTCAGCTCGCAATGCCGAGACGGTGAAGAAATTGGGCGCCGACGAGGTCATTGATCGCACGGCACAGAATGTTCATTGAGGCAAATGTAGCGCGGACTGGACGTTCTTTCGACTGGGTTGTTGATAACGCTGCCTCTGATACGAGCCTGTACTATCGATCGTACGAATATACGACCCCAGATGCTAAATTCGTGTTTGTTGGTGTCCTGATGGCATTCAAGTTCGTATTATCAGCACTGGAGATTCGTTGGCTTCCAGCATTCCTTGGAGGCGGTCTCCGAAAGCCTATCCGTCCGACAACTGGGCTATGGCGGCGTAAAAGAGCTTCAAACCGGCCGTGATTTTATTCTAAAAGGCAAAGCCTCGGTGCCGACGCAGAAGTTCCAGCTATCAGAGCTTCCAAAGGCCTATGAACTAGTCAAGACAGGTCGTACAGTTGGAAAGATCATTGTTCACGTCAGTGGCTAGAAGTAGAAGTAGTAGAAGTAGTAGAAGCTCTAGCTTGTGATTTGTAGCAGCCGTTTAATCATACGATATTCTCGTTCTATCCTGATAATTCTAAACATTGAATACACCAATAAATAACCGAAATACTCGATAACTAACCCTTGAGCGCATTCTCAACCACCATAATCTCGTCAAACCCTGATGCTATCGACTCTATCCTAGCCTCTGTCGGCAGTACACACGGCAATCTTGGCGTGGAACTGAAACCAAAGAGCTTTCCTAGACCAATTTTGACGCCTACAAAGCCCGTCTGGATCGCTACCCAATCTGCCCGGGCAAGCTTGGCCTGCAACACACGAGCCTCGGCATATTTCTCAGCCTCGGCTAACTTAATGAGTTCGACGCATGCTCTCGGGCAGATGTTAGCGAGACCACTAATCGTACCGCTTCCACCGACAATGTGTCCCTGTAGGATGAAATCGGCGCTGCCACCGCCGGTGAAGAAACCCTTGGGCGCAGCAGCCGCGATACGGGCGAGCTTTCCCGTGTTTCCGCACGTCAATTTGACACCAACCACATTCGGATGCTGCGCAATAGCTAGAATTGTATCGCTAGAAAGATCACGTCCCGATGAGGCGCCCGGATAGTTGTATACTATCAGAGGGATAGGACTCCTGTCTGCCACGTGAGCAAAGTGGGCAACCACCGCAGCATCGTCGACAAGACTGTTGTAGTAGCTGGGCGGTAGCACCAAGGCATGCGTAGCTCCAGCAGTCGCTGCCTGCTCGCACAAAATAAGAGCCTCGCGTGTGCTGTGGGCGCCACAGCCGGCGATAAGTGGCACGTGACGACCAGAGACTTGAGTGTTGATCACGGCGCGGGCGGCGGCGATGATGTCGATCCGTTCCTGCTGCGAGAGATGGACGGCTTCACCGTTGGATCCATGGACAACGATGCCAGCAACGCCCGAGGCAAGCAGATTGGCGATGTGAGTATCCTGGGCAGCGGCATCAACCTCGTCGCTAGGCGTGAAGAAGGTGACGGTTGGCACATAGACGCCATTGGGTAGACGCAACTGCTCGCTCTTAGGGGCGCCTGAAAGAGACATATTGAAATTGACGGTTCAGTAATGAATAGATCAAGTGTAGCTAAGAAATAAAGCTAGTGATACTAAATATGATATAGACGGGAAGGACACTCGAAAAGAAAACTAGAAAATTCAGCAAGTCAAAACGCTTCACGTATGTGATGTTATTGCCCGATTCGGAGTGCGGATGGAAAGACAAAGGAAGAAACTGCCTTTTTCTAAAAATCTCTCCACACTGAACGACGTCCCTTCCCCATCTCTTTATACTCTGTTACGAGCCTTCGAACAGCTTGGCTTGACCACAGATCTCCAGGCTATACTGATACTATGTATAGCTTGGTCCAGCTATCCTAGTGGCGCTCTACCCTGCCTGAAACAGGTCACATGGCCTCGTTTCGGTTCTTATGTGCTGGGCCGGTGTTTTTCTTGTTATCTCGACTACACTATACTTCGTCGACATATCAGATTTGCTATAATAAGAGGGTCGGGTCGGCGTCGGACTAAGATAAGATACCCAGCCGCTAGAATTCTTGTCTCCCTTTTTTCCCCATTATACTCTTTTGCTCTTGTTTTCTGTTGATCTCTGACCCTCCTAGAACATACCATTAAGCCTAGCGTGGGGGTACAGAATCTCTCTACGGCTAATATATCGCTAGTGCATACGAGTATATTGTGGGTAGCCAGCCGTCTCCTTCTTCCAACTTGGGAACCCGTAACCGAAGGTGGATGGGCCGATCGCCTCGCCGGGAGGCAAGTGCTTCATGGCAACACGCAGGCCAGTCAGCTTAGTTAACGGCCAATATACAGCACATATACATCTGTATACCATATATCACTACCAGGACAGCCAATTGGGAAGCCTGTTCTAGGTCGGTACATTCGCCGTGGGGATGCAGGCGCCTACGTCCAGCTCTTGATCTGCAATCCTACCGTGGGATGTCTTTTAAATTTCTAGTTTATGAGAGCCTCGGGAATGTATTGTTGTTGGACTTGTAGCATTCGATAAAAGATGCAGATGTTTCTCGATGAAGGCCCATGGTTCCATCCATCTTCTCCTCCATTCTTCCACCCCCCCCTTGAGAATTTGGAAGAAAAAAACCTAGGCACGCTACGAATAATTCGCTGACGTCACACCCAAAGCTACCCCCATCTTATTACCAATTCCCGTCAACCCCAGGTTTTATCATTTCCTGTTTGTCAATCTACATATGCTACTGGTTGTTCTACTGTGTGCATGCACACCCTTCCTTTTCCAGGCCACTTAGACCAGCTACTTTATCCCGCACTAAGCCGTGCCAGCTTTATCTGCCGACTTGAAAGGCAATCGCTAGGGGGCGCAACACATTGTTTGTATCACAGCCCATTCTCCTTGCTGGAGAGAAGACTGTTGGTCTGAGTTTTTGCTTTTTGCTTTCTCTCTCCTCTTGGTTAGCACAATACAGCTATTGGAGAAGGATAGGAATCAAGCGTCTGAGACGATGTCTCCCCCACGTCAGGCAGGGATCATGGCCCTATTTGAATTCTTGCCGTTTGAACTTGGTAACTGGGAACCGGAACTCGAATATAGACGGGCTCCTAAAGCATTAACCGACCAAACAGCAAATAGACACTTGACTATGGTTATGCCAGTTGTTCATAGATCACACCAGAAGTCTGCTGTTGATAGTCTTCCAATAGAAGCCCTTATCGCTGTTCATCTTACCTGTCTCTTGAATACGAAAAGTTATATCCATATGACCCACTCATATAAAGTGATACATTTTGTCCGTGCTCGTTCTTGAGACTATTATTCTTTCTGACCCCCATTTAGAATCTATCTCTGGATAGTCGCCCATTGCAGGCTCCCCTTTTTCGACAACAACTCCATCAACGACTAACGGCGTCAACGTTGCATCGCATCTCTAGATTTATTCCTATACGTCTAGTACCAATTCCGTCTTCCTCTTTTCTCCGCTTAAATCAGCTTCAATGCAAGATTGATCTTCCTCTCCATCTCCATAACGCCTTTCTATGTAAGGGGTTTGATGTACTATTATGTACAGAGGAAGCAGAATCCCTTTTAGGCTTTTTGGCTGAGTCAACCAAGCCGCAGTGTTTAGATGTCAAGCTAGGCTTTTTTTTTCATTTGCCGCATCTCAGGATGCTAGTTCTATCGACTATTTTCTTATAGCTTATATATTTACCGCCTTGTTCTTCTTCACATAGTTAAGCGGCACATGGACCCCTCGGTTTGCTAGGTCATAGCCCTGGCTCTCAATCTTGCTCCTAGTCCCTTTTACCATTTTTAAGCCTGTGTTACCGACATGGAAACGAAGCGATAAATGGAATAATAATCACAAAAAGAAAAGTTTGACATGGCACATGACCTACTCACGAGATCATGACGAGGGTGCACAAAGACCTTTGCATGCTGAGTGCGTGCTGAATTTTCAGGCTAGATACAAGTCAGAAAAGAAGTTTATTTCTGTGTTTGTGCGTTTGGTCGCATTTGGTCTTCAGTGTCGCTGGCTGACTACATAGTCACCCTCAGATATTACGATTAGTCACGATATTATCTACGTGAAATACCGTCTTAAATACCGACTTTGCCCATAACTGCCGGTCTTACGGCAAACTAGAGACACATATGTATCTATCTCTAGTTCTAGCTCCGGCAATATGCTATATTTACCAAAACACACTCACAAACCAGCGTGCTAGCAATATCGAATAAGCGTTTGCAACTTGGACACACCACAATACAGGTTTAAGTGTGGGTGGAGTAGCACTAGTATTGTGCTCACTAGAGCGTTTTCCCTACGACAGGTCGTAATGAGATGGTATCTTTTGTGTTATATGAAAAGAATTACGTGACAAATGATGATATATAGTCTCTACACAGACAAAGGCGCTTAGGGTTGATAGATAGAGGTAGATCATCTGGCTGATTTAACCCTTGACCCACTTAAAGCTTCGCTAACACTACGAAACCAGTTTGCGGCTAAAATTGTATGGCGAAACCATGCCTAGCAGCTGATTTATTAAGAGTTAAATGGATCAAGATGTGGCATTTACGGATTCAGCTAGGTTAGCATTGACGGTTCCGGGTATTAAATGCATTCAAGCCGAGACAGAGTTTAAATAAGAGCAAAAGCTGTCAAAACAACGATGATCCTTGAGTAGAGAAACTCATCCCGTACAACTATGTAGTTATACATAGTAGGATAGACCCAAAAAGGAAGCCTTGACCGTAACGCTGCATCACGTAAAGAGGGCTCTAATGCAACCTAGTAAGTTCTCTCCTCGGAAATATATAAGCCAATCGCTAGCGTCTGCTCAAGCTCGTGAATGCACGGAGGCTTCGGACAGCCGTAGAGCATCACCGCCATATGCGGAATATGCAGCCACAACACATGATTAGCAGCGGCTTCTGCACGTAGAAGGGGCCATCACAGACAGCAATGTTCCCGAGTCCGGCCCATGAAAATCGAGCGTATATAAAAAGAGTACAAGAACCAGGACCAAGCTCGTGCTGACTTGCGTTTCTCTTAGAAGCATCCTACTTCTTAACTCTCGGATAAGCGAGCGGTAGCCAGCATGTATGTATTGCGGGCTTTGACTGTGCTGTTGACAGCGGCGCCACTGTGCCAGGCCGCATGCTACAAACTCTGGTGTTCGCCATCTTCGTTTGACATCGATGTCGCCTCAAACCCAGAATGGATGGCCGCGCTGCCAGACAGAACGAATCTGACTGCTCTTTCGATCCCCGGAACCCACGACACCATGACGTACGACGTTGAGGACATCGTATATCAGTGCAATAACCACAATCTGTTGACACAACTTCAGGCCGGCCTGCGCTACTTCGACATCCGCGGCGTACTAGTCGACAACACGATTGAGATATACCACAGCACTGTATACACCGGGTATAGCCTGGATTTCGTACTCAAGACCTTCCTTGCCTACCTTGACGAATATCCCAGCGAAACCATTGTCATGCGCCTTAAGAACGAGGCTGCCGCTATCAACTCAACCATTTCCTTCGAGGACTCATGGAAGACGTATCTATACGACAACGCTGCCACCAGTGCCGGAATGGCCCAGCACCTCTACCAGTCGGCCAACCAATCATACTTCCCTATGCCGACGGTCGGGGACCTGCGCGGCAAGATATTCTTGCTGCAGAACTTCGAGTCTACGCCCGCCTGGAAATACGGCGTGGGGTGGGAAACCGACGCTATGGTGCTCGAGGACCTGTGGTGGATGGATAACATCACATCGCTAGCTGAAAAATGGACGGCTATCCAAGACAATCTCGAGGCGGCGGCGTCCGATGCTAGTCTCGCTGATGGCAAGATGTACCTGTCGCATCTGAGCGCATCGGTCGGCGTGCTTCCGATCACAGCGGCGGCCGGAGACGATATATGGAATGCATCGGGTATCAATGATCGGACGGCCGAGTACCTAGAGACTCAACCCGGTCGGACAGGCGTGGTGATCATCGACTTCCCCGGCAAGAGACTGGTAGAAGACGTGATACAGCGCAATCAAAACTTGCTAGACAGCAAGAGAGACTAGAGTCTGCGGAAGAAACACGTGCTGGTAGTTGAATTCTCGTCCCGTCCATAATTTAATCAACACAAGCTAGTAGCATTACTATAACTCAGTTGTACTGCTAATATGGTTGAAATGCTGTACTGCTACCTGTCTTTCTGTCCTCGCCTAACTCTTTCCATTGGCGGCTTGTGTTAGTGCATGTCTCTTCCTGCGACGGCCCCCTGGATTGCTGTGCCCGAATCAAGATGTAGTGCAATGTGTTCATGCAGCAACCGTCTTCAGCTACCTTAGGCCATTGGCTCAAAGTCTTTCTTGGCGGACTTGACGCAGCTCGCCACCATGCACACAAGCCATCTAACTTTTTACCTTTGTTTTTTGCCTCCGTGTTGTAGTTGCCGTGTCGATGGTTGTCAGCATTCAAGCATAAATCTCGAGGAATGAATGCTGTGTTAGATGTGACCCTGGGGGAAGGATTACTTCGAGTCTTGGATCTCCTAGCAGATCTCCAGGTTGATCGTGTTCATACTGGATACTGCACACAAAAGGTCTCAGCGGGGTCTTCTCTAATGTTCAATGTGTTAGTGGCACCGCTAGTTGTGTAGTTCAAATTCCAAGGCGTGTTTTTGGAGTTTGACAGCAGACGCCCAACCAGGCATGAAACGAGCCGTTTATATTGCTGGCAGTGGTTGGATACTTGGTTTAAAGTACAGTAAAGTACTTATCATGAGCTTCCTATAATATAGCTCATCGGTGTTTCTATGTATAAGAAGTCACCGATAGCAAGAGTGGTTTCGTTTCTTTTCTCTCGAACAACGAGAAAACGGCCCTTTTTCTGTCTTACTACTTAGTTTTATTTTCCTATTTACGGAGTTAGATAGCAGCCAAATGCAATTCTCTTGGGCTTCCTCCCGCAGCATAGGGCTTCTCGTCCTGACTGCCAATCTTTCAGCCGCCACTGCCCAGTCGACTAGAAGCCCAAGGGCGACATCTAGCCAAGATGGCTTGGTACCAGGAGCTTATTTTATAGAGTTTCACCCTTCGTCACCCTCATCGCTGATCTCACGCGCCGAGCACGCCTCGTTTGCACATAAAATTAAGCGTGACATTGGCGTGTCTCTTTCGATCCGCCACTCATTCGACGTAGATAGTGGCCACTCCCTGTTCTCAGGCGTCTCGGTAAACATCGATACCAGAGATGACGTCCTAAAGATCCGAGACTTGCCAGACGTCAAGCGCGTATTTCCCGTGCGGCGCATCTCACGTCCCGGAATCCTGGGCGCCGAATACTCGAATCCAGCATGGATCAAACAGCAACAGGAACAGCAAAGCGTTGGCGATGGCGCTGTGGCCGAATGGGACACAATACTCCAACTTGGTACGCATGGCCGGGAGGCGACGCTTGACCACGCAACACAGAATTCGTCAGCTGTCGACTGGAACTGGGTGCACGCTATGACAGGCGTCGACAAAGTTCACGAAAAGGGAGTCTTCGGCAAAGATGTGAAAATCGCTGTCATCGACTCCGGAGTCGACTATACGCATCCCGCTTTGGGTGGCTGCTTTGGCGAGGGTTGCAAGGTTGCCTTCGGTTATGACTTTGTTGGCGATGACTACGGTAATACATCGTTCATACCACATCCCAAGGCAGACCCTCTCACTACGTGCTATAGCGGGTTTCACGGCACCCATGTCTCTGGATCTATCATCATGGAAGTTGGTCAGAACTCGTCAGTATTCCAAGGGCTAACGGGTGTTGCACCCAAGGCAAAGCTGGGCATGTACCGTGTGTTTGGCTGTATCGGTTCAGGCTCTGACGATGTCATCTTGGCGGCTATGGCCCGGGCCGCGGGTGATGGAGCCGATGTCATCAGCATGTCACTAGGTGAATACGCACCGTACGGCGATTACTTCGATAGTCCGTTTCCCGGCGCTGTATCGGCACTAAAGGAGAAAGGCGTAGCTGTCGTGGCCGCAGCTGGGAATAACGGGGCCTTTACTCCGTTCAACCTTGAGATGCCTGGCATCGCAGATGCTGCGCTATCTGTTGCTGCGGTTGAAAGCAGCCACTTTGCGACATACCCGCTCAGGTATTCAGACGGTGCTACAGCCCAGTATGGCGCCATGTATCCTTTCGCCAAGGGAAACTACAAGGTCGTGATGCTAAGTGCTCGCCAGGGTCGACCGTACGGCGCGTTTGGCTGTACAGCCCAGGACTATCCACCAGCTAGTAATCTGAGCGGTGACGTATCTGATTACATTGCCATTGTGAAAAGTGGCTTTTGCACCTTGACTAATACACAGTCTGCCGCCGCCAGTGTAGGCTTCCAGCACGTCATTGCTTATCCTGATCCAGACGACGATAGTGTCTTCCTAGAAGGCTATGGAGTGCCTACACCTGCAATCACAGCCAACAACACTGTATATAGCTTTGGCACTCTGAACAGAGCTGACGGTCTTGATTTGGTGAAGCGATACAATGCAACGACGAACATGACACTCTCCATTGAAGACTATGCTCCAACGATCGCATATCAGCCCGGTGGTGGCAAACCCAACAACTTTAGCTGTGTTGGTAAGCGGATGATTCGCAAAGAAAAAGATTTGATGGAAAACTAATCATGTCGTAATAGGCCCAACATTAGACTTCAAACTGAAACCACAAGTTTCAGGACCGGGAGGCATGATTCTCTCCACCTTCCCGCTTTCTGGCGATGGTCGAGGCTTCGGTATCATCAGTGGCACCTCAATGTCGACGCCGTATATCAGCGGTGTTTATGCCCTGATCAAGGAGCAGAACCCGGATCTAACCATCGATGAGATCTTCGACCTTATCAAAAGCACAGCAACGCCTATGAAGATGTTCAACTATGACGACGTTTCTCCAGCGGCACAACAGGGCGGTGGATTTGTTAATGCCGCAGCTGCAGTATTCTCTCAGAGTCTCGTCAGCCCAGCTGAGATCAACATGCCTTCAACAAGCCAGCTAAACGGCTTGACTACGCAGTTCACTATATCAAATTCCGGCAATAGTGATGCGACGTACTCTTTTGCCAACTTTCCTGCAGCTGGGATGGCTATGTTTCCGGAGGCCTACAACTGGCCTGGAACTGCGGGCTTTGAAGATACCCGTTTCCAGTACTTGGAGGCGTTGTCGTTTCATGCGGAGCTCGAGTTCTTCTGTTCCAACGGTGTATCTTGCTCGAAAGTCATTATAGGCGCTGGAGAGTCAGCAAATATCTCAGTCAAAATTGCCGTCGACGAACAGCCAAAGCGCACTATTCCAGTGTATTCAGGCTATATCAACATCTCATCGACACTAGGTGACGAGTTCACGATCCCTTATCTAGGCCCAGCGTATGACTATGCTCACGCCGAGTTATTTGGCGATGTCACTCCGACTGAAGCCGATCGAGCCAATGTATTCAACAGCGAGCGTTCCATCTTCACGCTGCCCCAGGTATACATCACCGGCACACGCTTGGATATTGGGCAATACCACCAGTTCACATACAACGGCAGCGACATGCCCGCCATCATCACTAGTACTGTGCAGCCGTTGCGGTGGTTCCGTATCGATGTCGTCCGCTGGAACACCAGCATAGAGCCGACCTATTACGGCTATGCAGTCAACGGCACTGGCCAGCCCCTAAACCTCACGAATCCCGCTATGCCAGACGTCGGTACGGTGGGCGCAGGTCCCGTGATTGGCAGGATGTACGCTGAAAACGGCCCGATGCCAAAGTTTAGTCTAAACTCGCAGTTAGGATCCTCACTCAAGGGTATCGATAGCAACCATAAACTGGGACTGCTCAAAGGCTCGTATCGTATCATCCAGCAGGTTCTGCGCTTTGGCTTGGATGAAAATGATGCTGCGAACTGGGAAACTTGGCTCGGCCCTGTGATGGACATTCCACGTGACATTACTGTTGTCTAGACAAACGAAGACCAATTGCTGGATAGGATCGGAGCGTGTGTCCAGAAGTGGTAATATAGACGTAGCACAAAATAACACAGCCATGACTAAGCAATAGGGTTGCTCTGCCACTCTCTATATTTGAGCATGATTACATGCCTTGATATATACTTTTTAATCTTGACATATAAACACGGCCTAGCTTGAAACTAGGCGGATATAAGGATGCGTTTTCTTTGTCTTGAACACTCAGGTTTTCTATTTTCGGCTTTTACATCATAGAAACCAAAAACAACATAAGATGAAGTCCAGGCATCCAAACACAAGCAACATCAAACATAGGTCACTGACCTGCTATTACATTGGCATTCTTGATCAGTAGCAATCTGAGTAAAGATGGAACGTAGAGAGGGGAATATGGATACATGGTATATGACTACTAAGCTTTCTCCAGAGCCTTTAAATTCTCACATTGACCATCTGTACTACAGTACTACACACAGACCGATGCACCACACCACAAAGGCGCCTGCTAACCACGATGTATCCTATGCCATCAACTGATACAACGCCTGCAAGCCGGTCCGTTGCTACTGTGCAGGATGCTGAAAAGCCACGCAGCCCAGTATCACGGTCTCCTCCTCTCTACTCCTCCTTCGGAGTCTCCTACACTCCGCTGCCCGACCAGGCAGACGAACTGACAGGATGCCGCCGAGTGATCATCAGTGAACTTCCGCGCAATGCCCATCTATCTCGGATTCTCGATCGTGTCTGGGGCGGCCGCGTTGTTTCAGCTACTATCGTCAATACACCTTGCAAGCGCGATCTCAGCGGAAGCCCTGCACTACGCACCAAGTCAGCCATTATCGAGTTCGCCAAGCCAGAACAGGCGGAGAACTTTGTTCACCAGGTCGGCTTTTCCCATCACATTGGCTACAGAATCCAGGGCACACAGCCAAAAGATCCGGTCAAGGCCCAGATAGCAAGAGCAAATGCCCAACAGGAGGATAACGAGATATGCTTCCATGTGGCCCTTGCCGGATCGGTCTCCTACCCGATGCCAATAGCTACACGATCACATATCAAGCAGGGCCACACTCGCCATATCCACGCTCTCAACTTCAACCCAGCATTCATCATGCCTTTCCTGATAGAAGCTAGCCTACATCACCCTATGCTATCCTCCCAGCTGATCAGTCTCAGACTCGACGACAACGGTACCTTGATTCTCCAGTTCGCCACTCTCGACCGTGCTGCGCAAGTCTATGCCATTCTAGCCACTTCTTCCCGGTACGGCTACTGTGGCTTTGCTGCTGGATATGACGGTGGATCGCCATTGACCGTCCCTGCCACCAACGAGACCAGTTCGCCCGACTACGGCGATAGCGCATTCCAGCAACGCGGTGTGCTGCTCTACTGGGCACGTGATCCATGTGAGCGTCAGGCAATCTCCGACCGTTCACGTCGTTACGGTCCCATCACACAAGACCCAGTCGAGAGAGCATTCATGCAACGGTTCCGCGCTATCATCAAAAAGGCATATGACCGAAACGAAGACATCCAAATGACAGGCGCTATTTGTTCTCCAAATGACATCCAGTCAGAGCTCCACCCGCTGCTCATGTCAAGCTCACAGCAGCCTGCCTTTGAAGGGGAGCAGATACCCGCGGCCGGCGAGTTGGATGATGAAGAAGAAGACTTGATTTCGTTCGAGTCTCCAACTCCATCTTCACGCCCGTTTGGAATGAGATATCCCACCGCGTGCCAATCGGCTCTCGACGTGTCAAGAGTACCTCAACAATCGGCAGCTGGTTGGATCGCCGAGAACAAAGGTTACTGGACTAAGCTGGAGACACTTTACAAAGACTCTCCGTTCCTACGCAACGTGATCGATCTCTATTGTGAGGCCGAGGGACTGCCGTCGCCGCGACCTTCGGGCTTTGAAGCAGTGTTTGGGACTATTGAGTACAAGGACTCGTGGGACGATGATGGTCAAGTCGAAGAGAAGAAACAAGGTGACAGCAAGAAGAAGGAACAGGAGGAGGAAGTAGAAGAAGAGCTTTAGCTTTAGCACGGTCAATGATATGTAGCTTTTGGAACTCGATATTGTTTATTTGCATGTATGCCTTTCATAGCTTCGGGGTATTTCGCAAGTAGTAATGCTACACTAATAGATAAAGAAATAGAAATTTAAAAAAAAAATGCAAAAACTGAAACTGACGCCACCCGATTACTCCGTGGGAATTTGGTCCTCTCTATATCCAATGACCACCGTTGAAAACAAAACAAAAAATATATCCATACCCAAAGGCACATCTCCCCCTCAAGCATAGGAAAGCTTGTAGCCGTTCGATAACCCGACGTAAATCATCATCGCGTTCGGCGATATCATTGTACACATGGTTACTATCGTCAAGTTTCCCTCCACCAAGGCTGCCCTAGCGCGCTATCAGAACAGACTATCACGCCCTTTTGCGTGTCGAATGATTTTGAAGGCGCCTATCTTGAGAGCCTCTTCGGAGTTCTTTGACAGATAGTCGTCCATCAACGGCTTGCCGATATTTTCGAATGGCTCCCACGTGCATTGTTGATCTGGGGGCCACTCTCCAGCCCAATATACGTGAAATAGCAGTTGACCGTGTTCAACCTTCATGCCCTGGATTCGCTCGACTACGTATTCGTCTTCGCTTAGCTCCTTTTCATCTTCTTCCAAGATGTCATCTTCCTTGGGGTCGACGTGACTATCGTCCACTACTCCTAAGGAGTCTGACTGATAGTCGGCTGGTTTTGATTCGTGTCCGTTAGTCTGGGACGGCGTATTGCCAGCCATGGCGAGCTCAGTACCAGACTTGATGTCAGAATTGTCTTTAGACATGGGATTAGAGCGTTCTTTGTCTCTAGATAGATACAAAGATGCAGAAAGTGTAACTGGAACCGATGATCCGCTAATGACTGCATCTTGTTTTTCTTCGTTGCTGTCTTCTCGTAGTTCTACTTCTTCCTCTCCCTCATCTTCTTTATCTCCTTCATCTTCTGACAAAGTAGGGAATTTGTAGATGTACGAGATGTTTCTACCCCACCGTTGATTCCGTCGTAATGTCAGGTCCGCCGGTGTGTCGGATTCTAGCTCGGGTTGTATATTCGTTGGTTTGGATTTGGAGCCCTTGTGCCTTCCGCGTAGCTTCTTATATCCATGTATGACTTCAGTATCGACGTCGTCTATGTCGAGGTCTGTCAATTCGAGGCTCTGTTGGGCCGATTCTGGCGATGATCCTCTGGTATATTCCATATCCTGGAAACTGCGCTTTCTGGGTGTGGAGAGAGATACAATGATATCGGGATACGTTGTTGGCATTTCTGGCGACATGGCTTCTTGTCCAGAAGCAGAAAGAGAAGTGGTATCAATAGCAGCTGCAGATGGTTCATGTACCACTTTTGCCTTCTTGGCTGCTCTAGGGGCCCTCTTTGCCAGTTTCTTTGCTTTTTGGGTCTGCATGCGCTTCTCATGCCTCTCTTGCTTAGCGAGCCTCTTACGCAGCCATTTTTGGTGTTCGCTGGTAGGTCGGCCTGGCGCATAGCTATTTTTCGTCTTATCTGCATGGGGATCCGGGATTTCGCCTGCCTGTATTCTGCGCCGAGTCTCTTTGGCCTGGAGCCACTCGTTATATTCGAATTCTTCTAGGGCGCGTGGAGAAACATATTCCAGTACGCGGCGGGCGTTGACTGTGATGCGCGCTTTGGACATGTCGCGAAAGCCAATCAGCCAGGCAATGTAGTTTGGCTTTGGCTTGCCATCGTCGGCTAGATCGTTGGGCATAAAGACTTTGCCCACTATGTACGCCTTCGAGTCGTCGGGGAGCATCAGCGTAGCGTCTCGAGACGGCGGGCCAGATCCTCGTTGGTACGGTTGTGAGAAGGCCTCGGGGGCCATCTTCCTCTTCTCCTCCGCCAGCTCCGCTTCCTGCGTAGGTACGCCAGTCGGGGCTATGCTCTCGGGATATATTCTGGGCTTCGGTGTGACAGGTTGGAGTAGTATTGGCGCAGACGCTGGAGTTGGGGTTTGATTTGGTGTTTGTATGGGTGTTGGTGCCGTTTCTGGTGTGGGAGCTGCTCCTAGATTTAGTGTCGGATTTGGTGTTGAAACTGATGCTGGAATTGGTAGAGTTGGCGCCCAGGACAGGGGCAGGAAGGTCGATTTAGCTATGTCGGCATGTTCGACGTTACCAGGCTCTGCAGAACTCGATACCGGCTGTCGCGGCGGATCTGGAGCGGACAGAGTCGGCCGCAGAATTAGCGAGAATTGTGGTGGTTTCGGGTTTTCTATGGTCGGCGTTTGTGAAGCTGATATTGTCGGAGTTTGTCTTTTTGTCTTGAGGGCCGTCAGTGATTTTGTTCGCATGTGCCGTTTTCCTGGAGCTTTGTTTCGTCGCGGTAATGTTGAGACTAGACTTCGAATTGGACTAGTGGGAGGTGTTGATGTAAGATAAGAAGGCCTTAATGGACCTAATACTGCTGGTAGATCTGCAAATTCGTTGCCTGCTGGACACATCGTTATAAGGCATACATTAATACTAATATATTGCAGTTCATTAGATCGTTGCACATTAATGCCTAGGGGAAAGGTTTCCACTAGGTCTTTCTTTCTTTCTCTTGTGTACATACGTGAGGTGGTCCTTTTTTTGTGGGGCCTACGCCATGAAATCCATGAATCGAGCAGACAACCCTAACATATATCTCAAACCCTAGTATAGTTGCAACAACAATACTATCTACTCCCACACGATTTTAATGGAAACATTCGGATCAACACCATGAATACCTCTTTCCCCCTCGAGCTTCCAATGGAAAGCACCGGCGCGAGTTGCGGGAAGTTATACATAGACTTTATCTCTGGAACCGACTTCAAACTGCTTTTTGGGGGCCATATTCGTCAATCACGCTACGCACAAAACCGTAGCCACCCGAAAAGGTTGGTTTATACGTCAGTTCCTCCTCAGAGTAGCCAAATGCGACAGGACCGCCGATCTTTAGGCCATCAGGCGATGTCCATAAGTTGTGAGCATTAGCAACCATAACAGTGACTTTCAGGCCATAGCGGTACTCTGGAACACCAACTGCCTCGCCGGTAACCGAGTCTAATAGCATGATGAGATCAGGAACGGACGCCAGCACCTATTAATATCAGGGTTAGCAAGTATCTTGAGTATGAAAGAAAGGGAATAGACAGTGACATACCTTCTTTTCACCTGTGGCTGTGATGCCCTCGAGCAAGAGATTCTCATTAACAAAGGGAATTTCGGTCTTGATGAAACTTCCGCTGTCCGTAGAGCCAGAGTCTTGCTCGTAGTCAGCCAATTTCTCAACAACAAGTTTGCCGTAGGTATGACCTTTGTGGAGATACTGGCCGACACCGACGATCTTGCCCTCGAAGACCTTGCCGGCACTACCTGGACCACCAAACTCGGCTATGATGCGTTCAGGTATAGTGCTAGTGGCGCCAGATGCCCGAGCAATAGAAACAGCACGTCCAAGACGCCATGCCAGAGATAGAGACTTGGGGATAGCCGAAGTTTTCAACTCTGCCTTGGTTACGGGGCGACAGGCGATACCGGCGGCAGAACTATACATGTTAGTAATTTCTTAGAGATAAGAGGGATACTATACATACCCCATCGTCATGCATGCAGCACGCAGAGTTTTGTCTACAGAAAGTGAGTCCTTTGAGTGTGTTAGCACAAAGTTGGTCCCATCGCCGCTGGCAAGAGCTGCGGGAAGTAAAGCGTTGATATCTTCGGCGCCGATAAAGAGGGAGCTGCACTCGAAGCGTGGATATGCGCGGCCTGTACAAAGAGAGAAGAGCCTAGTTAGTATCTATAATATCTTAGTAGCCGACCTAAGAAGCTCTTACCCATCAAGTCAGCGTCCACGCAAGGGACATTGAGTGCCTTGCTACTGGCCCATAGTAACGCTTCCATGCCGTTTCCACCACCGATTTCAGCGCCAAATACGGCGGCACTCTTGAAGTTTCCAAACCTCTCCATTTCCTGGATTGCGTGCAGGACAGCTTTGCTGCCGGGCCGCTCCAGCCCAACCATTGGGCTCCCTAGACCGGCAACAGGAGGACATTGGGCGTCGTCGGCAAGGTCGTCGATATCGATGACTGTGATGGAGGCACCGGCACGGATTAACTGGCGGGTTTCGAGGTAGTTTGCATAAGGAGAGCCACCTCCGCCACAGCCGAGAATATAGCAGCCACGAGAGATGAAGAGTAAGTCAGTCTCGGAGAGAGACCATAGTCGGGAGGGCAAAATAGTCGGCTTGTATTGCGCATAGTCGATTTTAATTGCAGCTTCAGCAGTAGAGGCAGTTTCTGACGCCGAGATCGTCTTTTGCTTCTTGGCAACTGGTTCAGCGCTGCTTTCTATCTCGTCCTGGTCCTCGGCCATATCGACCTCCGGGCTAAACGGAGTCGCTGCCAGCTTGTCGTAGTCCACCGGTCCAGCGACCTTGACCACGATCTTGTACTTGCCCTCGACATATGGGAGGCCACTGACCTCCTCTTCGATCACTCTGACTGCACCTTCAAGCGCACCCTTTTCTAGTGCTTTGGCAAAGGCCTGCTTCTTGACCTGCTCATGGCGAGCATCCTTGACCGTGGCATCTACAATCATGACGGCCCCAGCGCCAATCTCACCGACAGCAGCGCCTATAGCATTGGCAACACTAGCATGCTTCGGAATCTCGATATGGGCGACTCCGTCGAGTTTGGGGGGGCATAAGAACGCACCACCACCAACTAAGATGACATCGCACGGCTCAGGGGCCGTCTTCATACGGTCGAGATGGTCTTCCATCATTTTCCTGGCTACTACTTGGAACTGCGCGATGTTCTCGGGAGCGACTTCCGGCTTCTCTAGGCCAACGGATGCTGCGCCAAAGGCAACCATGACGTCAGTGCTGGTGAGAACATCTCCACCAAAGCAGCGCGCCTTAGTCGTGAGGGCTTTGGCAACACTATCCGGTCCAATACGCGCCTTTCCGTCAATGAATCTGACGACGCTTCCACCGCCAAGGCCGATAGACTCGACCTGTGGCATGGCGAAGTTGACCTTAACGCCACCAATAGCTGTAAAAGCACTTGCTAGTCTAGGGAATCCACTCGGCAACAAGCAGCCGATATCAGTTGTAGTACCACCGATATCAACTACATATCTGACTCCAGCCGCCTCGTCTCTCGGAGTCGCCAAAAACGCCGCTCCACGCAGCGAGTTTGTCGGGCCCGACGCAAAGACTTGAACAGGACACTTCATGGCCTCTTCTGCAGACAGCAACTGGCCCGAATTCGACGTCAAGTACAAAGGGCACGCCAGCTTTAGGCGCCGCATAGCCCGTTGAAAGCTGCGAATCGTTGTCCTCGCAAAGCGTAAGACCGAGGCGTTTATCAATGCGGCATTCTCACGCTCGAGTAGACCGAGGCCGGAGACGTCACGCGAGCACACAATGTGAACGTCGGGCCCGAGCTCGGCGCCGAGAAGTCGCGCTACAGTAACTTCTTGCTGGTGGACTTCGTCTTGTGGCGAGTTCACACCTGTGATCACAACAGTGCGCAGGCCAAGAGATTTAATAGCAGTGGCTTGTGCGGATACTTCGGCTTCGGAGATGGGGGCGATTAGATCGCCTTCAATCTGGAGACCGCCATTGATCTGAGCCGTGTAGCCCTTCATGACTACATTGAGGGAATTAGTTAGCGGCTGAACTGGTAGCATGAAGTATGCTGAATGGCGACAGAAACACACTTGCAGCTAGATCATCCGGGAAATCGACAAATGGTGGAAGGCCAGATGTAAAACTAGGAGCACAAAGTCTGATAGCCGCAACCTTCTCTAGTCGAGACGCATCTCTCTCAACAACAGCATTGATGAAGTGCTACAATCCACCCATAGTCAGCAAATAATAGCTTGGCTTGAAGAAAGAGTCGCTTGGTTCAATTTACCGTAGTTCCGATCATTAGAGCCGAGATCTCACTAGGCGCGATCTTAGCGTCGGCGAGGATCTTTGCAATAGCATCTTCGATACCCGTGGTTACATCTGTCCCTGTCGATGCTTTATGTGCGGCCTTGACGGCGTCTGCACCCTGAAGCTTTGGATCGAGGACGACAGCATCAGTGTTGGTCCCTATAAGATGTTAGTCAGTAAGAGAAATGAGTCTATATAATTGTAAGACAATTTTGTTAGATCATACCGCCTACATCAACACCGATGATATATTTTGGAGGCGCCATATTTGTGAAATATAAAAAAATGGCTGTATGAAATTTTGAAGTCTATGTAAATGTTAAGCGATGATGCTTTGTAGGAGTTGAAGTGCTTATCAGATCGCGCAGGTGGAGTTCATCGGATTTTGTTAAAGTAACTGCCCACATAGCATCTTTATAGCTCTATAAGATTAATGAATTTTTAAAAAAAAAAAACTGCCCACATAAAAATAGGCCGAGGAACAGCTCCAAAAAATTGAGGTGACGTTTTCTGTTGTTTATTGTATCTTATCTTCAACACTTTTTATTGTCGTAGTGTTTTCAGTCGTCTGAGTCCAGTCTCAACTAGGCAGTTGCTTTTGTAGTCTAGCGCCTTCTGTCGCTGATTCTAACTTCTGTGACTTGTCTCCACTATCAATCACTCGTTATCAATCTTGTTATCAATCTCGGGCCTATTTTAGTTTATTCGCACTATTAGTGTCAGTCTCTTCATGAAACTAGACAGTCTTGTCTATTTTATACTACATAAACGCCCCTGTTTTCCACTTCCAAGGCCCTCAATTACTCCTTTTCTAGTCTTTCCACCTTAACATGCAAGCCGCCAACGGGTCGATTTGTGATGGCCATGGGCACGATCTCAAGCTTGGGCTTGACAGCTAGTGAAATATTGAACTTGCTGACCATCTCCATCAAGATGATCTTGAGCTCCATCATAGCAATGGTTTTTCCAATACAGGAACGCACACCACCGTAGAATGCCACGAATTTGGAGATTTGCTCTTGGCGATCAGGACCCATCCAACGCTCTGGGGCAAACTCATCGCATGTCGGGCCCCAAACTGAAGGATTACGACCCAGAGCAATAGGCATAATTGTGATTGGTGTCCCCTTGTTGATGAGAGTGTCACAAACCACGAAGTCTTGGGAAGCTACGCGCGGGGTGCTGATGGCTGTTTAGAGTGTTAGAAATCACTGTATATGATGGCATATGTTGAGGTGAACTCTTACCCATGGCGTGAAATCGGAGCACTTCACGGAAGAAAGCGTCCATGAATGGAAGATTGTCAATCTGCGTAAAGGTCGGCTCTGGGGTTTCGGCAAGCAGATCTCGGATCTCTTGACGGAGACGCTGCTGCATACCGGGATTTTGGGTCAGTTCGTAGGTTGCCCAAAGCATGCATGTCGCCGTGGTCTCGTGACCTGCCGCTAGAAGCGTAGCCAGCTGTATCACAGAGAGATGATATTGTTAGCACTAGTTGACGAAACCCCATCGTCGAGTGTATACAAGGACTTACGTGGCACATGAGCTCCTTATCATCGAATGGCTCGTTTGCAATCTCGGCATCACGCATCAAGTTGGTTAAAACATCAGGCCAACTTGCCGTCGTCATATCTTCTCCGCGCAACTCTGCCTGGATCTGGCGCCTGCGCTCGCGGGTTATAGAGCCCACTCTGTCTTCGACACGCTTGAACGCTTCTAGGAAGCGGCGATTTTCAGCCAGTGGAAGCCATCTCACGGGCACCACAGTGTTGAGGAAGAGTAGAGCTTGACCGATCGGAGCCGGAGCAAAGGCGCTAATATAGGCATCGTGAATCTCGTTGTTAGTGGATGAAGACATATTCAACAGGTCGACACCGGTGATGATCAAACCAACAATATCGAGGGTCACACGAGAATAGTACTCGGAACAATCAAAAACGCCGTCATCAGACTCGATCACAGTGTCTAGATAAGTAGAGTAGTCGCGAGCCTTGTCGAAAATGCGCGGCAACATCTTGGCCATCTTCTGATATGAAAAGGCAGCTATTTTGAGAATCAATAAACGTCCTATCCAAATTGCAAGCAAGGTGCAAAGAGGAGACTTACGATTTAGTCGCTTCCGGAGCTGGCGGTGCTCGTCACCGGCAATGGAGAGTACACCGCGGCCACATAGCAGGGCGCTAACCAGGTTTTGATACCATGTTGGCTTGGTTAGAAGGGCGCCGTCTTGGGCCATGATGGTACGAAAGGCGTCGTGGCCAGTGATGATAAGGGACTCTGTGTTGCCAAAGCCCATGTAGCGGATCATCTGGGCCTCAGGCCACTTGCGCATCCAAGACATATACGGCTCGCCGGGCTGCGTAGCCGAGGCCTCCGTAAGCAGGTGGCCGAGAAGGAAAGTATGGTCCTATGGGCAGCAAAGTTAGATGACATGCATATGTGGTATAGCAGTAGAGTGGGAAGATGCGGCGTCGATGCTGAAACTCACAGTTGGGCCTGGAAGATGGCGCATCGGCGAGTAGAAACGCGGGTAGACGAGCATTGTGCACAGCTTGAAGGCGATGTAGACGGCGCAGAACGAGCCGGCAAAGAACTTGAGACCATCTGAAGTTGGGACATTCCGATATCCCAATACCCAGATAGAGCCCAAAACGCTGCCGCAGAGGGCATACTTGGCATGTGACATGGCGAGCTGTGTGAATTATTCTGGTGATATGACAAGAAGGCGTTGCTACGATGTAAGAGGGAGACAGAAAGCTCGCAAAGACCACTTGGGCATTGTTGGAGTTTACGTTGGCTTAAGGCCTCGCTAAAGGACAGAAAGACGCTCTCCAGCTGTGCTCAGGTTCAGCTGAAATCAGAGTATAGCTCAGGGCAACTAAGGACGGGTTATAAGGATTGCTTGCTACATGGGCGATATCACGAGGAGGTCGATCCCGATACAGACTGGCTGGGCCCTGGTCCAATATAGGCCTAATAGCAGTAGAAGATCAGCCCAATTCAGAATATAGAGCAGAAGTTGGCGATGCTGCAAAAGTTGGAAGTGAATCCGAGTCGGTACAACAGAGCCTTCCTTCGAAAAAGAGGGCAACAAAGGCCCTGGTCCGGAGAAATTCTACGTTATCTCCACGGCCTGCAAGTTCGGGTTCTTGGACTAGGATCTAGCTTCTTAAACAACGAAGGACATGGCTGCCCAGCTTCCGTTGTTGGACTGCATAGAAAAAGGAATATCATGTTATACTGCCACAGTGAAGGCCTATCCAATCAGCAGCCCCGTGATGACCGCCTAAGCCCGCCATGCATGCACTAACAAGGGCGCTGGAGCGGAGACAAAGACCGCCTAAAACTAGAGCTAGACACAGGGCCAACAACTGTAAAAGAGAATCCAAGTCTCTTATCCTCAAGACGATTAAATCTTCTCATCTGATGCCCGCTCCTCGTCGCCTGCTGCTTCGACTACTTCTACTTCGGGTCCAGGTCTCCGTTGACTGCAAACGCCAGTTCATAAAGTTCAACAGCGAGTCGGCTGAGTGCAGAATCTTCCACGGCACAAGTACCCAGCCGCCTATCAGCGTTGTGATGAATGCACCGGATGTTGATATACTTGGGCCATAGCGACGCCATGTCGTTGGCACCCGAGATCACCGTAGCTGATATATTCGCATATACAATACTCCATCAGATGCCGCACACCGCCCAGCCGGGCCGTCCCATTTGCCGATGATGTCAACAGGGTCCCAGCCATTGATGGCCGACATGGAAAGCCATGCCTTTGTGCTTCATGAGACTGTTGCTTTCTGGTTCCACAGATCTCGCCGGATCCGTGTGCCTTGACTCCTGTCTATGCTGCTATTCCTACAATAGTTGCCTTCGTCATCACCACTTTGACCACAACCAACCAACGCATCTTATGTGGCGGGATCATCAACAGTGGCAGCTGAGCTAGCCAAACTACCGATACATCTGCTGCGTCGTGATACCCGCGTTCTCGGGAATATGATTCGGTAGTGTCCGGTATGATGGCCAGGAAGTTTGTAATGGCATCGTACAATCACCCAGAACTTGGAGAATGTATATCCAAATAATGCCCAGGCAATGACTGGGTCTTTGCTGCAATTAGGCCATTCAAAGTCATCGAAAGTGCCATGACAAACGACCCGAAGACGATACTAAAGACAGCCTCTTTCCTATGGGTATAATGTTAGTATATGCATCATTAGGGCTGTAAACATATTGTACAGTGCCATGTTAGGCCCATGGCAAGTATAGAACTGCCGACTTCCCAGCTTTGGATACTAATGATATCAGAAACCCAGTAGCCTGGAAGTGTCCAACTAGTCCATGTTCGTCGTGAAACCAGAGTCACATCTAAATCTATGTTGTCCAAGTGCCATCTGGTGCCCAAGACGATTCTTGGATAGAATCCAGCCTTCAAGCTTGGTCTTCGCTTGAATCTTGCTTTTATTTAGATCAACCTTCCGTTGTATAAGTGCATTCATTGTGATTATAGCTTTCAGTATCTTGAGCTCTATTTCTTTAATCACTCTAAATTACTACATCCCATGGTAGCTCTGTCTCTTTATACAACTTCTTCATCGCTTGACTTGGCAACCCCTTATACCATGGCAAACCTGGATCTTGATATAAGTCGTGGTTATCAGGCACTGACGGCGCATTAACTCGCAAATCAAGTCTTCAATCTTGATAAGCTGCCGTTTGAGTACGGAGCAAAGCACTTTATTTAAGACTTATCTCTATAAACTCTTTATTGCTGCTTCATATTGCCATATCTACTATCTCCCACATATAAAACACACCTAGTGATCCTTATCGCGTCCCAAAATCGGGATATCTAAGTACATAGGCCACTGCTTATCGAAGATCATTATCTACATGTAGAGACTATAATAAGATTAGTACACAGTACTTATAAATTATGCACCAAGGGCTTGTATATCAACTTATCTTAGACTACCCCGAATTTTGCTGACATCTTTCTCCTCGAATCTACATGTGTACAAAGACTTTGCATGATCAACCATCATGTCTTCATCAACACAAAGTCTACAGATCCCCGTGATCGATATCTCAGAATACATCATCGCCGGGTCTAGTTCTTCGGCTACTACAGATATTGCTGAACAGATCGCCACAGCTGCCATATCGCACGGATTCTTCCAGATAATCGGACACGGCATTTCCCCTCAGCTCCGCGAGTCTGTACTGGCTAGTATTGCACAGCTCTTCTCACTGCCACAGTCCACAAAGAACACTATACTCAGGGCCGAATCACCGTGTATGAGAGGCTATGAAGCAGTTGGCGCCCAGAGACTTGAAGCCGGATATGCGGATCAGAAAGAGGGCTTTACTATCGGTCCCGAGAAGCCTCTAGACGGCGCGCGGTTCCTTCAGGGTCCTAATCAGTGGCCGCCAGAAACCGAAGCTCCGAAGTTGAAGGAAACAATGCTAGAGTATCTGGAAGCAATGCAAAAGCTTAGCATCGCCATGTTCCGCCTGATTGCGCTGGGCCTGAATCTGCCAGAGACTTTCTTCGACACGTTCTGTAGCGCAGATGACGGTAAGAAAAGCAAAAGATAAAACACTAGCAATTCCGTCCACTAATTAGTTCATTTTCACCGCTAGCTATTCGTATCTGCCGGGCACATAGATACCCGCCAACGACCAAGGAGGCTGCTGGCAAGTCTCGCGGAATCGGAGCGCATACTGATTTTGGAGCCTTGACCCTGCTCCTCCAGGATGAAGGTTTGTCGTCCTTCATGAACCAAACCGAAGGAAAATACAGCGAAATACTGACCTTTTCAGTGGGTGGCCTTGAGGTTTTCCACCGCACAAGCGAAACTTGGCATCCCGTCACAGCAGTTGCTGGGGCCTATATCGTCAATATAGGCGATATGCTAGGTGAGTCCATTACTCTTTGTAGTAATTTTCAGTGGTAGTATAGGGCATGTCCGCTATAATGGGCGCTGGCTGACTGACAAACCCTCTCCATGAAACCCTAGCCCGCTGGACCAACAACCACTATACTTCGACGCTACATCGAGTGATTTCGCCAGTCAGCGACCGACACCGCCATAGCGTAGCTTATTTCAATGAGGGCTTGCTAGACCAAGTAATCGAGTGCATTCCGACGTGCCTGGCGGCAGGCGAGAAGCCACTGTACGATCCAGTAGTGGTCGAGGCACATCTTCGCAAACGATATGGCAACTCTTACAACTGATTATGTATATCGTCGTGAATGTTGGTCCTGGTAATGGCATACGAATTTGTATAGATACATGTACATGTACAGAAACTAAATTTGGGAGAGATTGTGTAGCATGCTACTATTCTCGGCTACAGACAAACATCAATAATGTGCGCATTTGGCAAAAATGCTCAGTAAGGACAGTGCTCGAACAGTCAATAGCAGCACTAATAGCAAGCTTACTGATTTCCTAATCATCTATTTTTTTTCTGCATAAGATGATCTAATCCCTTGTGATCTGCAACTCTCAAATAGAACAAAAGTAGAGTGCCTACTCGTGTTAGTATAAGTATATGCTTAGCACTAGCCAATAAGAGATTATGGAAACGAGAATCACAGGCTTATGGCGGTCTTACCGCTTAAACTCAATGAGAAGGTTTTTTGATCCTTGTCCTTTGTACATTTTGACCTTTCTTGATCTGGGTGTTGAAAAGCTAAGCTTAGACTAAACTTAGATGCTTTTATTTCATGGTACTTGATGCATGAGCCACTTGAAGAAAGATGAAGATCGCTTCTTTAAAGTTCGCGTCTAAAGAAAATCGAGCAAGTGGAAACTGCCACGTACTTTCATTGTCACTCAAATGAGAAGCCGACCAATTTATAGAATAAAATATTTTGAGAATACTAATATGAAGATTCAACTGACAATTATCATGACTGTTTGCTTCATTCATGCCTCCTTCCTTGCATAGGAAATCTCTCCTGCGAACTTAACTGGGAAACTACCCGGTGACGACAACGACACAGCCCTTCCAGTATAAAGAGGGCCCCACTTTATTTATATCTGCACAGTAAACTACTTGGGCCGGCAAGAGCTTCTTAGCGGGCGGAAAGAACAAAAAGATGGTGAAGCACACACCATTTTTATTTTTATTTCTTTCTTTTTCCTCCTTTCTTATCGCCATTCCAGCGGCATGCAAAGCAGCTCCTCTCAGCAATTCTTTTTTCTGCCTACATCTGCTGCTTTGCATTTCCTGTCCATTCGTTTAAACCCTAACCTCACTACTCGTCTGTTCTCTCTATCACCATGGACACTCTTGTATGGCTTCTGGCTGCCCGCCATGAAGGCCATCACGACGACGACGACGATGACGATGATCACATGACAACCGCTGCTGCTCCAACCGCTACTTCAGCCGCTCAAAATGCCCATCCACATGATCCCGATCGCCAATGGTCGAATCGGAACCATCTTTTGGCCCATGTTTTTATGTTCGCCGTCTTCATAGTCTTCATGACGAGGTTTATGGTGGCCGTTTATGAGACTGTTCAGCGCCGCCGGTAAGCTTATGTTTTGCTCCAGTCATACTGCGTCTCTAGCTTTACTAACTCCATTCTCTTTTAGCCAAAATGCTTCTACTCCTACCCGGGAAGTTGAGCCGTCTAGGTTGTCCAAGTTTTCAACGTCTTTCCGTGTCTTCTTCGCCTCTGCTACGCTTGTTGCGAGCTCCGCTTTGAAGCTTCCCACCGGTCCTCGACTACCCTTTAAAGTACCAACAATCCCTCTAGGACAGATCATCTTCCTTGTGCTATATGGCGCCTTCATGGCAGGCCTTCTTTCCTACCGTGTTGTTAAGCACGATGAGACCTATGCCGAGCGCATTGGCTTCCGTGGAGCCTTGATTTCTGTGTCACAAGTCCCTGTCGTTTACATTCTGGCCACTCGTGCCCAGATTCCCGGCCTGCGCTTTGTTTTGGGTGGCTCGTACAAAGATCTCATTTGGTTCCATCGCTGGGTCTCGCGTATCTTCATCGTTGCTGTTACAGTCCATGCTACTGGCTTTCTTGTTCAGTGGGCACCTACAAACTTCATCTGGGTGGAGCTCAAGATCGTGTCTTACGTCAAGTGGGGTATCTTTGCTTGGTTCGTCATGCTATGGACTGTTCTAAGCTCTTTATTGCCACTTCGCAAGCTATCATATGAGTTCTTCGTTATACAGCACACAGTATGTGCTTTTGTTACTCTAGGGTTCATGTGGCTGCACGTTCCTGGTCACCACCGCAAAGCCATTGATTTGACTATCTTGATTATCGCCCTTGACTGGATTTCCCGAATTATCGCTGCCCTCTACCTAAATCTAAGCTGGAAGACCCAATATGGCACATGTGAAAACTCTCGTTTTGGCCACAAGATGACTCTAGAAGCTGTTGGTAAAGACATGACCGTGGTGAACATTCATAATGCCAACATGAAGTTCAAGCCCGGACAGTCCATAGATCTCTGGATGCCTAAGATGGCGTTTCAGTCTCCTCATCCATTCACTATCCTTCCACCTATGAAGGAAGTCGGTGCTTGCCAGTGCCCACGCATCCAAATCGCCCTCAAAACAAAGTCTGGCTTCACTGCTAATCTCAATAAGCTTGCTCTAGCGTCTCAAAATCACGGCCGCGAAGGATTCAAGGTGTTTATTCTCAATAAAGAAGGCCACGCACCACCCCTTGATCAGCACGACACCTTGGTCATGATTTCCAGCTCAACTGGAGCATCCTTCTCATGTGCTGTTGCAGAAAAGATACTGGCTAGCCCCGATTCACATGTCCGCAAGATTAAGCTGCTGATGGTGGGCCGTGAAAAGGCCATTCTTCATTACTACCGTACCCGCATAAAGGCTGCTGTCGATACTGCTATCAATCAAAGGATCTTGGTAACGCTTGACATCGCTATTACCGGTCGCACTTACCAAAACGTCGATGCTGAAGCGCGCGGGTCCTCTGACTCACTTGGCTCTCTCCTAAGCAAGCATGGTGGTAGTCCTGAGGACGATGAGCAAGAAGAACTCGAGCGGGAGATCAAGCCCAAGTCCGGGCCTAGCAAAGCCCCTCCTCAGTCTCTCCAGCTCAAGCCTCTCAAGTCACCTTTATTCCCGCAAGATCCCCACACTCCCTTTACACCTTATACCGCAACTTCCACTGTGTTTTCACCTGGCTCTGTCGGGTTTGATAATGATGATATTGAGCGAAAGGGCTCCTGCGAAACGGATCGTAGCTCGATGAGCATTGATGGTCTTGATATGCCCATGGATATGGGCATGGGTGGTGGTATCCTTGAAATCAACGAGTCTTATGGTCGCCCTGATATCGTATCCTACATTAATGGAGCAACACAGGGTCCCTTTTCTTGCGCAGTGTCAGTCTGTGGTGGCGCCGAACTTGCGACTAGTGTTCGTACGTCTGTTGCCCGTATCAATGGATCTCGCGCTCGTCAAGGCAATGAATCGTGCTATCTTCATGTAGAAGGCTTCTCTACTGGAAGCTAGGTCACGTGTGTAAATTCTCTCTTTTCTACAGCAGTTAAGCGTTGTAGCCAGTTTATAGACGGACTTTGGTGGTTTAGTTCTACTCAGCAACAAGGTCCAACAGTACTTGGGCTTGAACATACAGAGTCAATATCAATAATCCCAAGTCTAACGGCACTTGGGATTGTTTGTACATATTCGAATAAATACTATTGCATACATATTTTTCTGTAACTGTTTTCATTAAATGTGAACGTGGTACTATTACATTATGTCAACCTCCGCCATTAAGTACTGATCTCGTCTTGTCCAGCCAGCTAGCAACTATCAACAGGTATCATTAAGAAAGAAAAAGAATAGAATGCATATATGCTTCCTTTTTAGAGTATGTATCCAAACAAACTTCACATATTACTCCCGTTACAAGATGTAAGCAGCGGCGGCCAGAAGGGCAGCAGAGCCGAAAGTAGCGACGGTGTGGCCGGCAGCACCAGTAGCCGAGCTCGAGGAGGCCGATGTGGTCGTGGTCGAGGTGGATGAGTTGGAAGTCGAGTTCGAGCCAGCCAGAACGGCGCCCGAGGGGTAGTCCTCCCAAGTTAGAGAGACGCCAGTAGTGTTAACGCACACGGAAGGGATACTCTCGGCATCGCCACTAGCGAAAGTGACAGCAACACACTATATTGATTGCGTTAGTTCAATGTACCGATGCATTTCATGAACCAGAGTATAGTAGAATCAAACTACGTATATGGTTTGTGGAGGAGGGGGAAGCTTACCTGGTACAGATCGCCGTCAGTGGCAGCCTGGACCACCTGGATGACACCGTCCTGGCCCGCCCATGACGAAGGAGCAGGGACGTTTTCGATGCAGAATGTGCCCAGACCAGAGTGGGTGAAGGGCGCAGTTAGGTAACCAAAGTTCGAGGTATCGGAGAGCAGAGCGCCTTTGATGGTCCACTCGGCGGTAGAGTGGGTAGTCAGGACAGTGAATGACTTGCCACCAGAAGAGTAGGAGGTGGCGTTGGTCCGCGAGGTGACGTCGAAGCCACCGCAAGGAGACTCGCTCTCATTGTCGTCGTCGAAGCCAATGGAGCTTGGGTCGGTGATCTTGAAGTGGGCGGAGGCCGTGGCAGCCATGACCATGGGAAGGAAGAACTTCATTGTGGAGGTGTGTGTGAGAGGGTATTTGGAATACGTCGTAAAGGATATATCGCGAACGATCTTATCAGATGGGAGTTAGAAAGTGGAGTAGGAATGTGTGTTCGAGAAGAGTGATAAAGGTAGGAACAAAGAGAACAGAGGACATGCAGATCGCCCTAGTCTTTATACTCTCCACGCCCTACGCTTCTCCAAGGGCAAATGTCGTTCCATACCTCCCCAATATAGCCGGTGACCGGAACCAGGCCGCCTCATGGAGCATGGATTTAGTTTCCGCCAGCCATGCACCAGCCAGTTCATGACTTCCTACTACTACGTCTCAGCTGCCTATCCCCCTTCAATACAATTCAATTCACCACCGTGCGTGCTAGCAAACGTCAGGTAGTTCCCTAGCAATGCAGTCGTTTTTGCAGAGCAATCCAACCTGTTCGATACAATCCGGCCCAGTGTGGCGAGAAGATGAGCAACTTTTACGCACGGGCGACTTTTTTTGGTTGCATGTTCGTACACTATAAGCTGTCGAATAGCTCAATGTTACTAGCGAGTTTATTGGTGCTATTGGAGCCATTCAGGTCGATCGGGTTCGTAGACATTGACGAACCTGGCTTATACAGAGCAGAAAAAACTTGCTCAAACAAGCTCAGGCTTACATCCATGGTGGAGTTTTGGCTATCGGCCCCTGTTGCTCAATAAAGTTTGAAGAGGATTAGCGTCGCTTCTTTGTAGTTCAATGCCAACTGACTGATACATAAAAAACTTTTGTTTATATTATGCATAACTATACTTCCATGTACATAGTTCAATGCTTCTTGTGCAAACAGCGCCAGTATAAAGTATGAATCAACATCCTGACTCGCACAAATTCAAAAGAGAGACAAATCCGCCATTTTGAGCATGTTTTAGCAAGGAAACACGCTCAATCGGAACTACGCAAGTCAAGTAAATATAGCTACAATGACTTGTTACAGATTGGCTGGCTTTGCCGCCTTCAAGAACCCGCTCAATATTCAGAGATATGGCAAATGACATCACCACCGTTGTGCCAATGCCGTCTTCTCTAGTTATACAGCCAATGGTTACAAATAGTAGTCTTCCGCACATTTCCAAAGTAAAAGTCACTATGAAAAGGGAAAGGAACTCACAACCAGCCATCATGGTCTTTGTTTCTTTTCTGGAAGGCAACACAGGCGCTCTTGAGAATGGTTTGCTAACGTGACATCTCATTGTCGTAACCCCAAAAGCAAAAATGTACATCATGTTTGACATGTGAAGGAATGCTTTGAGATGTATTGCCTTGGACACATGTACGCTAGGGTTACGGATAGCCTCCATATGACACATCACACATCTACCTTCTCTGCGGTTCCATCTTCACAAATGGCTGTGATCAATGGTTCCTGAATCTGTGACGTCGCGTTTCCATCCGCTTTCTTCCCTTTTCTTTCCTATCATAAAAATACCTCTTGTAGGCCTCTCTCACGGGCCGAACCAAAAAAAAAACATTGCAACCCTTAGCCAGGTAAGAAAGCCTAGAGTAAAAGGAAGAGGGCCAGTGTAACCCTGACTCTTGTTCTTTAAGATTCCGAGAGAAAGAAGTCTTTGGGCGATTTGAAGCAGGCAATTGGGCGTTGTTGCCAAATTTAGATGGTGATCTGGAGAAGCTCCGGAAAGAGGGCACCAATGTATGACTGATGGTAATTGCAATCTGAGAAAATTAATTAGCGGCGTTTTGTAGCACAGCCCAAATAGAAAAATAACAACAAAGCCGAGAACTGCTTGTGAAATATCGAAGCCCGTCTCCGACCATCTTCATTTTTTTTTATCTTCCTCCATCATCACTCTCTTTGCTGCTTCCTCATTGAAAATTGCCAATCAGCAGAAAAACCCCGAGACTGCAATGTTTTCATCGCCCGCCAAAGTCGTCGCCATTATGACGCCCAATTCCACTGTTGATCATCGCGACAATAACGCCAGAATGGCAGCCAACAACAGCCCCGCGTTTCCTTCGCCAAAACCTACAGAATCACATTTCCAGAAGCAAGAACATGCGCCAAGGTCGCCGTGCGTGCTCCCAGACTCTCCCGATATGCTCTCGTTTGGCTTTGAGCTGAAATTTCTTGCCGCGGCAGTTCTTGTCGAAGAGGATGCGAATGCACGACGTGCGACTTCCCAGCAAAAGGACGGCAGCAGCGATAGCGAAGTCACTCAAGCTGCAGAGTCAACCCTATTTTCAAGAGAGATCGCTGATGCTTTCATAAGCATGCAGCCGAGACAACAGTGGATGCCACAGCTGTTACAACATCCGTTGTTCCTCAATAGCCACAACCCAGACTCCCAGCCCACACAGAAGCTACATGATGACGATCAGCCACAGCCTATCTTTATTTCCCGTAGCGCCATGTCAGCCAGCTCAGTATTCCATGCATCCCCTAACACCTTTTCCGACGATACTTCTCTATTGGCCCATGATGATGGCCTCCGGCTCGAAGTGTATCGGATACTTGCCTCCACAATTTCCCGTGTCCCTCATCAGCGAGCAGAAGCTCTAGTTGATATGAAAGCTAATGGGCGAACAGACAAAGAATACTCAGACTCAGCATGGGTGGTCAAGAAAGCCAATTCCGCAAGTCTAGATTCGGACGAGCAAGATGCTAAACTTGCTGCTCGGTATCCACAGCTCTGTTGGGTCCCGACCGAAATATGCTCGCCGATCTTCCAGTGGCAGGAATTCATGTCTGGCAATCCGAACCCTAGAGCTATGATCGCTGATGTCATCAAAATGTTAAAACACACACATATCCTTGTTTCAAACTATACATGCGATGTGCACGTGCACCTTGGCCGCCGAGATGGCTTGTCATATAGTTTGCCCACACTTAAACGCTTCGGCATCCTGCTATGGCTAGCGGAAGATCTTCTCCGGAGTGTGCGGGACCCAAAGTCGCCAAACTTCAATAACGTTTACACGTGGGGAGCTCCGTTGACGAAATACTCTCGTTTAGCCCGCGGTATCCCTGTACCAACTGAAGTCCTTCATGACACTGGATCACCTGTTCCTTGGAGCAGACAGCCGGATCGGGCCCGCTTGGCGCGAATCGTATCCCCACTACCACACGGCCCTCAAATATTAGCTGCCCTAGACCATATAATAAGTGCACCCTCGCACAAGTATCTTGGACAGCTACTTTCAGGACCAGAAAAGCAATACAGGCGACTCGGCATGAATTTTAGTGCATTCGGCTGTGAAGATGATCGCGCACGCACAAATCCTCGAACACTCGAAATCCGAATCCTCGAAGGTACTTTAGATCAAGATTTTGTTGTCTCATGGCTTATGTTGCTGTGTAAAATTGCATCGATAGCAATGAACGAAGATGGGTTTGAAAAGAGCCTCGAACCAATTCTTGTTAACAACATATTTGGCGTATATAGATAGCCAATCACTAGAAGATCCAAACCGAGATTCTTCTATTTAGAACTTGAATGATATGAAAAGATGTCAGTATTAGTTGTTTCATATGTATAGTTATGTAAATTTGACTTGATAAAAAGACCCTTCATTTTTTCATCAAGGTGGAAATAGAGCTCTAAAAGCTATGTAGCAACCTCGGTATCCTAAGATACACAGCCTGAACTAATACTAGTTATACAATGTAGGGTGAAGGACAAACTACTTCTCAACAGTGACAGGCCACTGAGATACAGAACATTTGTTATGGTTTCGTTATATGCTATTCCTGCGCATCTCAACTTCTAATCCTTTCCGGGAAAAACCACCTCGTCGGGAACCTGTCTCAAAACCTCCGAGCATTTTGTAGTTCCTTGTATTGTAACTCTTAGAGCAGTATGGTTACTACCTGGCATCTACCTTCTTTAGAACGGGCTCCAAACCCTTAGACGCACTACCATAAGCATAGGGTAGATTACTAAGCAGGGTTAGGGTTAGTATATGTGCCACGACTGATACTAGCTAAGAAGCTTACTAATATGTATGTCAATCAGAATCGACTAAGAAGAAATTGAAAAAGTGAGAATTTAAGGTTGAATGATGATGCTTTGAACTTTAAGAAGACGAGTCATCTTTCTGCAACTCCGGCAAAGTAACAGGATACTCGTAGTTTTTGAGAATCTCATCCATATTCGTAGTAGTTCCAAAAAGCCTATCGATGGCTTCAATTGCAGCTCTAGAGCCCTTAGATGGGCGCTGGATTTTTGTAGTGGAAGGAAAAGTATCGGAGTCCATCTGGAGATAAGGAGTGGTAAAGAGTAAGAGAGGATAGAAGGAGAGTTGGAATTAAATAACAGCTTGTGTATAATCTTAGAACTCGTTATGATAGAGATATTTTCCTAGACAAAAGAATCGAAGGGGGCATCACGGACATCTATATATCTGATTTGAAAGTCGAGGATTTGTATAACTTTCTATCTTGATACGACCGACTGGATTGATGTTGTCCCAGATTCCTTCGTCGATGCAGACGTTTACCCACTTGCTGTTCCACGCTGTCCAGTTTTCGATAGATTTGAGCTTGATGCTCTCGTCTGCCGTAGTAGAGGACATTTTAGATGGTGGGTAGAGAGGCAGGGGGTGGGGGGGGGGGGTGGCTGCACAAACGCGATAGCAAGTCAGAGGTCCTGGGGATGAGATTCGAGTCAAAGCCAGGGCCCAAAAATAATAGCGCGGAAAGGTAATAGGTACAAAAATTATGGGGAGAGAGCGGCTGATGAGCCCGAAATGATCCTGATGATGGATTTGATGTAACTCTTAATTGATGTGTATGAACACTTGTGTTGTATTGAGCTAAGTTATGTTTAGACCCTCAGAGGATGGGAAAAACAACAAGAGGAAGATATTAGGGGCTAAAGAGGGGCTGTTGCCTTTGCCTGAGGCATCAGTCCGACAATATACCTAAATGTACATTTTTCTATTGAGAATGTACCGATTTGATCATATTTAACGTCTACCTAAATCACTAGGATCATCGGAATGATTAACCTACCAGTTTTTTTTTTTTTTATTCATTTATCTTATGGAGCTAACTTGAGCTATGAAGATGTTTTTACTGATCTAATACTAGTATACAATATAAGGTGAAAGACAACCTACTTCTCAACAGTGCAACCTTCCCTCCTACAACCCTCGGGGGGGTACCTTTGAGTTCGAGTACCTCCCCCTCCGTCCAAAGACGAAATTTTCCCCTTCGTCGTGGGTTTTAAGAGCGACCAGCACATATCCCCAATGCTGCTGTCCATTCTCGTTTTCTTTTTCGACACTTGTCGTCTTTGAAGCACCGTTTCGTGAGGCCTTGAGCCCGATTTCCCCTCTCGAGGGACGTTCTCACCAGCGACTGACCCCGCACCTTTTCGATCGTTGGTCTCCCGAGTCTATCCACTCACCTCAGGGAGCCACACTCACAGCCTTTTGAAGGTACTGGATGCCCGACCCCGCGGCACGGGAATCTTGTCGCTGTGCTTCATCCATAGCACCCGACTCGATTACGCCAAATTTTTCATTCTTACGGCCACGATCACCAGCCTCTTGGAGGCTCACTGAATAGTGGGGATGGTAGCTCCACTTAGGAGTTGGTTTTGTGGATCTGTCTTTTGGGGAATAGTTTTGTGGATGCACTGTTTTTTTGTTTTTTTTTTTGTATTTGTTTTTGTTGCTCATAGTGGAGGTATGGACCACTAGTTCTTCGGGGCTAGGGGACGGTCTCGTCCCGCACATACAAAGCTATTGAGTTTGTCAAGCGGAAGACGTTAAATATCTGTCCGGTAGCCAATCCGGCGTCGTATGATCTCAGTGATTTAGGTAGACGTTAAATATAATCAAATCAAATCAAACAAATCAAATCTTCTCAACAGTGACAGGCCACTGAGATACAGAACATTTGTTATGGTTTCGTTATATGCTATTCCTGCGCATTTCAACTTCTAATCCTTTCCGGGAAAAACCACCTCGTAGGGAACCTATCTCAAAACCTCCGAGCATTTTGTAGCCCCCTTGTAATATTATAATCCCTCTTAGAACAGAATGGTTACTACCTGGCATCTGCCTTTTTGCAGAACTTCGTGAGTGGAGAGGCTGTCCAAACCCTCAGACACACTACCATAAGCATAGGGTAGACTTCAGTAGTAGTTTTTGCCCCAGCTGGATTCGAACCAACTATCTCTTGCGAGATCGACCAGGTATAACCACTAACTCCCTACCAGTATTTACCTAAGAGCAACAAAAAATCGGCCCAAACAAAAAAATTAAATTAAATTAAAAATAAAAAAAATCTATACAGCTTAACCAGGCAACCTTCCCTCCTACATCCCTGTCCGGTAACCAATCCGGCGTTGTATGATCTTAGTGATTTAGGTAGACGTTAAATATAATCAAATCAAATCAAATATCGTACTTATCCGAAAACCAGATTCGGTAGTTTAGGCGTGCTATCATTTCGTGGCCTTCAGGCATATATTGTAGAGTAGAAAGAACTTTTTTATTTTACAATAGATGTCTTTTTTTTAAAAAAAAAGTTTGAAGAGTTAACAATACTTGGTTTTATTATCGATTTTAGCACATTATTGTTTAGTGAAGGAAAACACATTCAAGTTTTCAAGGCCATAAAAAGTGTTGACCTACTTAAAGTGTCGGCCACCTTGTGAAGCAACGTTATGTTATTGACTAGCTATGACTAAGAAAGCATGATCACATAATCAGTGTTATTACGGCCAAATTTAACCAGATCCCCATTGCGCACTTCGATAAAACAGCTTGTAGGTATTTTTTCACCATTCAACGTCGTCCCATGCTTTGTTTCTAGATCAATTATATATAACTTGACTTTGTCCTCACGATCGCCAAACTCATTCAAATTCTCCTTTAACCGAAACTGAAATACGGCATGTTGTCCGCTTACACTACCATGTGATATCGGAATGTCACAAACTGTAGTTTCTCGTCCTAATAACCAAGATGTGCGATCGCTTAACGGGATAGTATCTTCTACATCTTTGCCTTTGAAAACGAACAGTTTCCATACTTCGCGTTTCGGTGGCTTTCGTGCGTCTTGCGGCTCAGTATATTTCAATTGTATAACAGTTCCGTCTGTCCTTGTGACTGAATTTGACTCGGTAGCGAGCATTCCGGTGGTGCCAAAGTTGGGCTTTTCCTTTTCAATGGGCGGCGCTTCACCACGAGTGACGGCCCATGATGACTCTTGAGATGGTAAGGAGCCATTTTGTTTGCGCGCTGGAGTAGACGACCTAGCTTGTTGAGTTTCGCTGTCGTCTCCGCGGTCCCGTCTACTGCGATGATCTCGCTCTGACCGATGTGACCGGTCAGTATCATGATGGCTTCTGTCGCCATGCTTTTCTCTTCGCCGCTCCCCTGTGCACATATCATCTACATTACGACTCCTGTCGCGTCGAGAAGAGCGGTGGCTACGATGTCTTGTATCGTCATTGTGGCGATTGTCGTCGTTGCTATGTTTATGGTGCCGTCTGTGTTCGCGCGGCGATAAAGAGCGCGAGTGGTTCTCATCATCATGTGGGCGTTCTCTTCGAGACCGATGACTACTATGATGGTAATTTCTATTGCGATCGGATCTATCCTTGGATTTGTGGCGTGGGCGGTTATATTTGTGATTGTCGCTATCGGTCGTATTGACTTGTACCAAAGCTGGTGAGTTTGGATTGTCTTCGGCAGAATTCATGTTCCCACGAATATTAAAATAAAGATGATAGTTCTGGTTAATAAGAAAAAAAAAGAGAAAAAGTATATAGTAAATGTGTTCCCGGAAGAAAGAAAAAAAAGTCTAGTAGCCTTGCAGGACTATTGATTTTTATTCATGAAGGTTACCCTAGGCAAAGGTCTTTACTAAAATGCAACTACATATCTAACCAAGCTAAATGTACAATGTTAGTAATAGTTGTATGGGCAGTCCACTTTTCTACATACTTACATATATTTATTTATTTATTTTATTTTTTATTTTATTTTATTTTATTTATCATTTTACGTCTTTATGTGGATCACGTGGATCCGACCCTAGTGGATCGTTAGACGTCGAGAAACCCTAATGGTCCTCGAAGATCCCCCCATAATGGGGGTCCGAACTAAAACTAAAAAAGCAAAACAGAAAACACAGAAAGCAAGAACAAATTTCGCATGGTGGAAGCAGTGGAGAAGACAAGCAGCGCTAACCTGGCTAAACTTGTTTCTTCACTGTCCACCTAGCAGGTTGGTTGATACACAAAGGAAAAGACCAGAGTGCTCAGGGTGCGAGGAAGGTGCTCAAGGAGACAACTATCGCAAGGTCGGTGTCGGGGGATAGGGAGGAGGTCAAGCAGCATTAAGCTAAACTTTCTTCACAGCCGTCCCCCTGGTTGGTTGTTGGAAAACACAGTGGAAACCCAAAGTGTTTTCATTGTGAGGGAGCGACTCAAGGAGAAGCTATCACAGGTTTGTTTTGGCATAATCAAATGAAGTGCAAAGCACAACACAAGAAGAGCCGGGAATTGGTATGCACAAAGGAAAAGACCAGAGTGCTCCGGTGCGAGGGAGATGCTCAAGGAGACAACTATCGCGAGGTCAGTGTCGGGGGATCGGGAGGAGGTCAAGCAGCATTAAGCTAAACTTTCTTCACAGCCGTCCCCCTGGTGGGTTGTTGGAAAACACAGAGGAAACCCAATGTGTTTTCATTGTGAGGGAGCGACTCAAGGAGAAGCTATCACAATTTGTTTTGGCATGATCAAATGAAGTGCAAAGCACAACAAAAGAAGAGCCGGAAATGTCGGGCAACTGGAACCTTCAAAGTGTTGCCCTCCGAGTGTGAGTGTGAATTCCTGAGCAGCGGAGATGAGGCTCGGGAGACCAGCGATCGCGAAAAGTGTAGAGAAAAGGGGGTGGGCGATCGTTGGTGAGAATTACCCTCGAGAGAGGAAGAAACGGGCTCAAGGCCTCACAAAACGGAGCATCATGAAATAAATCAATAGATGCGAGAGAATGGACAGCGACATTGGTGATATGTGCTGGTCGCTCTTAAAACCCCACGACGAAGGGGAATTTTTCGTCTTTGGACAAAGGAGGAGGCACCGAAAACTCAAAGGTACCCCCCCGCATATATTTATTTATTTATTTATCATTTTACGTCTTTATGTGGATCACGTGGATCCGACCCTAGTGGATCGTTAGACGTCGAGAGACCCTAATGGCCCTCGAAAAACCCTCTTAATGGAGGTCCAGAAAATTACAAAAGAAAGAAACAGAAAGCAGAAAAGCAGTGGAACAAAAATATTTGATGAGAAGGTCGAAGGGGGTAGGAGCAGCGCTAACCTGGCTAGACTCTTTCCCCCTTTGTCCTCCTACGGGTTAGGGGCATATATCTACAAAGAAGTTTGTCTCCTTGATGAATTTGCAGAAATCAACGACCCCTTGTTGTGTGGATAGAGTGTTGTCTATGGTAATGTGAAACGGTCTTCGTGAGAAAACCTTTGACAGACGTTTGCCCTTCCAGCAGAAGAAGAAATGTAGTGGGTCCTTCTTTTTCCCACAAGAACATGAATCTGTAAAGTTTGCATGGTGTAGGCGAAGGTGGTAGTCCACAAAGTCTCCGTGATGTGATCTGGCGGCCAGCAGGCGGCCCAGTGTCTCCCTTGGGAGAGACAGTTCGAAGGGGGTCCTGAGGCTTGCAGAATGCATTATAGGGTTGTAGTTTTCAATATCCCCTGAGAGCGGACCTGAGAGCAGACCTGCAGGCTCTAGGGTAACAAGAGGTTAAGATCACTTCTTTTCTTCTTCTTTTTTCTATAAGTATATGTTTATCTTCGTCAAACAACTGACATGGGAAACATGGAAGAAGGAAGTGATCCTAGCTAGAGCCTTTATTGATTTTGGCCTTATTTTTACATATCTTTGTTGTTAGTACGGTTTTAGGCGTCCTGATACCAGTTCAGCTGACAGTGCATGTACGTACGCATTCGCTACTATTTTTACTATGACAGATGTTATCGTACCATAATACCATAATTTGAGAGATGGAAAATAAACATGACACTGATATGTATAAGGCAAGATATCATAACAAATCTACACTTTATCTGAATTATACCACTACAAAGCCGAGTTGCCTAATCTTCATAGCTCTATAGCTCCATAAGATAAATGAATTATAAAAAAAAATTAATTGCCTTTTTTCTGTTTGCTAGTGACGACGAAGTTGTGAATAGGCAAGAAATCAAAGCTGCACTTTATCTTACTTATCACCACTGCAAAGCTGAGTTGGCTTTGTTTTTTTTTTTCCGAGGCGTTTTAGCGTTGTTCTGAAACTCGTATCGGCTCACCGCTCATGTTATATGCCAACTTTTCTACATAGCATCACGAGTGCGAACTTTTTGCCCTTTAGCTAGTGCATCGGCTCTCTCATTGCCGCTGATTCCTTTGTGCCCGGGGGTCCAGATGCAGTAGACCTTTCTGCCTATCAGCCCATTTTTCAATGTCTGAATAAGCTTCTTGGCCTCGTCAATTGCCTCCTGTGAGGATCCTGACTTGTTATGTGATCCATTTATGCGGGACACCGCGGCCCTGTTGTCGAGGCAGATCCAGATGTTGGTGCACCTGTCCGTCAGTGTTGGGGTGAAGCTTTTGAGCCTATGTACATCCTTTCGGTATGATGATGATGATGATTTTATTTATAGTCTAGAGATTTATCTAAGAGCTCCTTTTCGACTCCGGGCGAGGCCGTGTTTTCTGGCACCAGTTTTCTATGTTCCTAGTATCATCCTTTCGGTATGATAATTAAGGCAATTTTAAGAATTGCGTTATCTACCACTAGACCCTAACATCAACCAATTCAGGTTGTGTATTACTGTATTTTTTGGGTATCTCTTGTGTTTTTTTTTTTTTCTTGTTTGGCTTTTAGGCTGCGGGAGTATGATTTTATTCAGCGGTTACTAATGACCCCCCCTACTGGCCAGGTTCTGTATCACAGAGCACTCAAACCCACTTGTACATTCTTTTAAGTTTTTCTTTTTCGTTTCGGATAGCTCTATCGTCGCATCGAAGCAAAGCTTAGTTGCCCCGTGCTCATGACAGCCCAGGGTTTCTTGTCACTATAAATCCTGCACTTTGTTTCATGTTTTGCCTAAGTATGTCCACATACTTAATATTCCCTCCTCTCCTTGATCCCATCCTCTTTCTTTTTTTTCTCCTCTATTTCTTTCTTTCTCGCATTTCTATTATTGTCTCTACACCAAAATATAATTCAACAACTTCACGATCGTTTCTGCAGCTGGCCTGTCGTTTTATATATATACGCATACACACACATTCTATTTCGACAAGAAGACTATATCGCCAACTAAAGGGCCGGTTCCTTTCTACACTATACTTTAATTACACTCCCACTGCCAATATGAAGCCCGAAATCTTTGGTTCCCTCTTTGCGTTGTTCGCGCATGCTAGTGCTAGCATCATCATCACGCCTGTATTTTCTGATCAAGTTCTGGGCACCAAGAACGTCGGCGACGACTGTCCTTATGGCGTCGTAACTCCCCAAGGTTGCGCGTAAGTATCTTATCCTTCACTTGTCATATCTTCCTTCTGTTTAGTGTGCCCTTCAACTAACATCCTTCTCAAGTCCTCTACGCAAACGCAAGTAATCCTTCGCAAATCAACTTGTCATCTCTTGTCGTTCGTTGATGCCTGGCTGCTCTGTGCTTTTTCTTGTACTTCTTTCTTCTCTTCTATCTATACCTTTCACTTACACAGATACCTCTTGTTTTACCACCCTTATCGTTTTTTATAACGTCATATCGCCGTGATTGGTTACTGAATTGGCGTTATTGTGTTTATTAATACCAGACTAGCTTCTGTTTTTACTCTTATTCTTGTCTATCATATTCATACCCTGCTGTGTTTAAAGTATTTCTCGGGTGTTGCTATTAAGTATACGGAATAAATAGTGCATTCTTGGGCCTACAGAGAGACAAAAAGAATGCCAATACTATTTTAACTTATCCCAAAGGGAGCCTACAACTTGTGAATTATTTAGCACTGGATATCGTACTTTTTACTCATGTCAGCATACATGACGCCCCAGCTTGTTTCATCAGCCGCGCTTCCGTCGTCACCCACCGCCGGAGCCTTATTCGGCTCATCAAAGGCCTCGAACGAGAAAACATTGTATCCCGAACGAACCATGCCACACACGCCCTCTTGAAAGAACCGAGCTGCATTCTCTAGACTCGGAACAGCCTGCTGGTATTGAGTTCCCTTACTCGGCCAGCCTGTCTCACCCACCCACAGTTCTGGCAGTTTACTCCCGCTGCTAGCGGCGACTGCCTGGATCTGGTCAAACGCCTGGTTGATCGAGTCGTAGAGTGAGGCAGTGGCGTTGTTAATATCCTGGCCCTGCCAGTATGAAAAGGCGTTCGCTAGTAAGATGTCCGCGACGGAGACCACGGCGTTGGCTGTACCGTCGTCGAACTTGTTCCAGCTGTCGGCCGTGCCGACTTTGTATTGCGGCGCCTTTTGCTTGAAGTCGAGTAGCTTGGCGGCTAGTTCTTCGCCTGTGTACTCGCCGCGGTACAGCGTCTCTGAGCCGACTGTGACGGCGTAGATCTGTTCTTCGTAACCTTGTCCATATGTCAAGATGGCGTTTTTGTCTAGTTCGTAGGAATCGTTGGGGTACGCCCTATATGTGATACTTTGTTAGATACGATATTCGATTCTACAGTATGGACGGCATACTTACCAGATGCCCAATATAACTTGGAAGCCCTTGGCTTTGGCGGCGGGTAGAATGTATTTGGTAGAGTCGCACTGACCGGCCGCATACGTACGTACGATCCGAGATCCAGATGCCGCTGCGATAGCGTCAAAGTCCTTCTCAAAAACCTCCTGCGACTTGCACGTGTTATCTGGGTTCACCATACCCAACGAGAAGCCCAGCCTTCCCTGTGCTAGAACAGGAGAAATGGCCAGCGTAGTGATAGCAAAAGCCGTCGAGAATCGCATGTTGATATTTGAAGAAGAAGAATGTGATGGCGAAGAAGAGAATGACCGAAAGAGATGGTGGTTGAACAAAGAAGAGGAGTCGCAGCTTGGCTTTTTATAGTAATCTCAATGGAATGGATATGTATTCTGTTGTGGATTCTGGTGTGGATTCTTTCAGGACTTCGCTTCCAGTAAACAAAAGTCAAGATGTGAATTTCGGCAGAATGTCAACAAGATATCAAGACATAAACATAACCGAACGCCTTATTGCGCTTTTTAAGTCTAAAGTTTCTACATCGGGAGCACCTTCCTCAATCTCGGCATTCTATCCTCGACCAGGCTTCTCCTTAACCTTCACATAGCACACATCACCACACAGTGCTTCCTCGTCTTTCTTTCGTTGTGATTGTAAGTCGCTACCTGTTCGTATGTAGTTCTAGAACCATTTCCAACACCCTTTCCCCCCGTGCTTTTCTGTTACGGATCCCGAGTAAAGCCATCACAATCATATATGGCCTAGGGTTAGATCAGCAGCGTTTACTCAATTCACCCAAAAACATTGTGCAGATCTGTCGCTCCCTTCCCCGGGCCTTGGCGACTATGGGAACTACGAGATCAGCTAATAACTGTAAGCTTCTATCTGGGCCTAGATTCTTGTTTTCTGGTCCTCTGTAGCGTTACAGGAGAACCAAGATGCTAGTACCATTTCTTGGCTTCATTTGTTTCTGCCTGTCGCACTCGAGGTCCCTGAAGTCCTTGACAAGGCATGTATGTATCCTGAAATAGAACTTTGGCACTCCCTACGAACCTTGCCGACTTAATGTTACCCTCTACCTTCACCGTGGTCATAGGATCGACCAGATGTTATCAGACCGTCTTCGGCGCTAAGTTCAGATATAAGCGAGAGTCGATTCCATATCTACACATGATTAGCACATATCTGTATTTCTTCCGATACCAAGGAGCCTTTGAATAGAGGGCGCGAGATGTATATAAATGCAATGGGGTTTCTATCTCCATCTATAATCTAAGAATACAAAGTTGGCTGATTGATAATGGCACCTAAACGTATGAAGCAAAAAGGCGAGTGCTTGAACTTTGGGAATAGAGCAAAGCTCTGAACCAAAAAAAAAAAACAGGGTGATGGCATAATAACGGCCTGCCGTTGTGTAAGTCTAATAACGCATAATGATGATAATACATGAAGAAAAGACCGTAGCTGCCATGAACTGTTGGCAAACTAGGTATATGAAATCAAGCACCTGATGGTACCTAGAGCAAGGTCAATAGCACACCAAACGCAACAGCTGCCGCCATGAATGCACCATGAATAGTCCGGTCTGCGCTGCTATCGGCACTTCCGCCACTACCTCCGCTTGACCCTGTTTCTGGACTCCCACTCTCATCGCTCGTCGTGCTGCCGTCGGCGGTTGAGTCACTAGAGTCATCTGAAGACCGAGTATCGTTAAAACTGCATTCGCCAATGAACTCGGCTGTTCTATTGGCTCCCGTTGGGATCATGTGAACATTTGATCCGCAGTCGACATATTTGGCGAAGTGGATAGCTGGAGTATCCATGTCGTATACAGCTAAATGAACGTTAGTATATGTGAATACAGAGACCGTATACCGGTTTAAAATAAATCTTCTTACCGTAGATAGACCGAAGAAACGAATCGCCCAGTAAAAATGTATCGCCAGAGCTTTCTAAGCCTAAGAAGCATGACCCAGACTGAACATCCCAGACAAACTCGCTCAATGGTACGTTGACTGTATAGTCACCAAACGTGAAATCGACCGTGCCTTGAGCATCGCAGGATATACGATAGAGGCCCTGAACTGAATCGTAAGTAGCATCTAGCATACTCGCGACTTTATCTACAACATTCTTGGGCAGATATGATAAAGTAGCACCAGTGTCGAAAAAGACAGCCGCTGAGGAATCAGTAATATTCTCGCTGCTGGTTTCTGTCGTGACGCCTACAGAGCCGAGCTGAACCCAGTATCGGTACAGGTGCTGACTGCTTTCGGGTGGAATGATGGGTTCAGTATGGAGCTTTCCTGCATATTTCTTGGTGTCAACGCCCCCAAAAGCGAGAGATCCCTCGTTGGGGTTGGCTTTGGTACCGAGAGCAACACCAAAGCCATGGATCTTGCTGAGATTCTGTATAACTAGTGAATCAACAAGATTCGGGTACTGGAGGTTGTAGTTTCCTCCAAAGGAAAGGCCAAGAATACCTTGGTTCATGTCGTAGCTGTGAATGGCACTGCCAAAGATAACATCCTTGGCTTGTATGTCCGATCCAGGCAAGGCAATATGATCAGAGACATACTGTATCGTAACACTACCAATTCCATACTGAATCTGATTTTGCATGGACGATGTTTTGACAGAGGAAGACCTAGATATATAGTATTCGCCACTATTACGGCATTGCTCCTTCTGGGGGTTGGATTGGGCCTGGGCACAGTTTGGGTTTACCCATAGCTCGGAAGAGCCAGTGTCTATAACAACTTTGACCTGCTGAGGTGGCGTGCCGATATCCAGAGCAATATTGTAGCTGACTGACGAGAAGTTGTAAACAGGGACGTCAATATCAGAGGGCTCTCGGCGCAGGAGCTTCGTGGCAGGAACGTCGCTGGAAGTGCGGAATAGGTCAAAGGTCACCGGCGAAGAGGAACTGGCGAATGAATTTTCGGCCGGAGCTGGAGGTATCAGAGCAATCGGGGCAGAGTTGTTGCTTAGAGGTGGCGATGATGGTGCTCCGGCGGCGTTTGATATAAGAAGCCCAAATAGAGCGGAAGAAGAGAGATATGAGGTCATCTTGAATATAGGATACAGATAGTGAGCGAGCCTCAAGAGCTAATTGGTGACATAGAGACCCGGATAGAAAATGGCCAGCAGGTAGTCTAGTTAAAGATATATAGGGTTGGCTTGATCAACAGCTGGAATAAACGATAAGATGGGACGCCTCGAATAGAGGTCGTTATAACAAGCATACAGGATAAGGATAAGTGACTGACGGCCAAGTCGTCGGAGAAGGAAACTGATGGGATAAACGATAAATAGGAAGGCAAAGTTGGGCCATTCAAGAGAGAAAGGTTTAAGCAAGAGAAAGTTTAGAGAGATACTAAGAAATTGTTTGTTGATTCTCGGAGGGTAGTTCACGAGCTATTGCCTTGATTCATGTAGATGAAGCTGTATCGAGAAGGTGTGCAGTATCGGGGCAGCAAAAAAACAAGGCAGAAAGAACCCAACTCGGTCATAGGTGCTAACTTGAAGTCTTTGCTTACAATGGCACACAAAAGTAATGTCATAGATATATTAGTTGACGTAGTACGTCTGTTACCGGATCGAGATCTAGAGCTAGCCTTCTTATACGCAACCAAGTGGCCAGAAAAAGTACCACAATTAGAGCCATAGCTTGCCCATCTACGTCAGACTAACCTAAAATACGGCATCCGACTAGATATTTATCAAATGCCAAGAGCATGGAGACTCTTGTGCAGGAATATCTTCTTGTCTTGTATTGTAGCCGGGCGGTATAAACTGGGCGATAATTCTCGCTTTCGCCTTACATGACGCTATAAATTAAGAGCCACTGCTGAGAGTTTGGAGAAACCCCAAGGCACATAACAAATACTTTTGAAGTTTTGGCCTTGTAGCTGTCATATGATTGCCATTCAATATCTATTACAGTCTAGCAGGAACTTTATTTCTTCATTCTCCAAACATAGGAGAGAAAGATGGCCGTTTAGGAGGACGACCGAGGTGCCAAGGGCATGAAGACAAGAAGAAGAACCTCCGCGGCTTTGAATTTTTTGCAACCTACTCTTCTCGTACATGTCAAACTGAACGTGGTAGGTCTTGTAGTGACGACATATTGATGATCATAACGAAACACATAGGGAATGTGTGTGTAAGACAGTTATACCTAACCCTAAGAAAATGACAGCCGTGGTGACCTGGAGAACTTGTAAATTTGATTCAACCAATACTAGTCTTGGCAGACTCAAATGCTCGGGATATGACAAAAACATTTAATTCGGGTTCCATAGTTAGATCATGGCTCGCGTAGATTTATTTCCCAAGACCTTTGAAACCATGGATAATACAAGTATGTAGTACTAAGTCACAAAACGTAGTATTAATCAGTATGATAAACAAAATTTTAGGCCACAGGAACTTAGAAAGAATAGGAGCTAGTAACATGGAGAGAATACAAAGAAATTTTGAAACGATGTTGACAGACAAATATAACCAAAAAAAAAAGTTGCCACAAAGCATGTAAGCGAGATCGCCCATTGCTATCAACTTAAAAGTAAAAGTAGAAAAAAAATTTTAAACCAGAGAAGTGGCAACAATAACAGCAAATCGTGACCGCTTCAGTATGTGAGATGCACATGCAGTATGCAATGTAACACGATGGGAGATAAGATGCAACGGGCAGTCGGACCCGAAGACCACTGGCCTGGAAAGACATGAAAAAATGAGATAAACCAAAGAAAAAACACTTGAATAAACCGCTAGATGGACTGTAAATCGACAACGTCTGTGTGCGCTCGAGATATGGCTGAATATGGAAAGAAGTCATGGCGATATATATCTCTGCCATGAATTGGAAGTTGGATATTAGCACGAGATACTACAAGCCAGAACAAGAAGCTCGTGGTAGGGCAATCTTTCTCTTCTTGTTTTAGGCCTCTTCCGTTTCTGGCACAGCGGAAGCACGGGGCGCATCGCCATAGATACGGAACTGAACAAAAATGATGCTATCTTCTAAGATGGTGCCGGCCGATCCCAAGAACCATGGCAGTGCCTTGATCAAGTAGTTCTTATCCCGCGAGAAGGCCAGCAGGCTGATAGCATACGTCAAGTTGCCCGTCAGCGAGAGCAGGAAGAACAGCAGCGCGAGGCCTTCACACGACTTCTCGCGCCAGTTCTTGATGATCTGTGGAATGCGGGCACATAGATAGCACAACGCACTGATATAGCCTAGGATCTGGCCAGCTACGGCGCTTGTGCTGGTACTATCTTGCGGCGGGCTCACGTTGTTGGGATCCTCGCTCCAAGCACCTAGCTTCGACGACATCCACCAGCCCATGAAGCCGACGAGGTACACGGCAATTAGGCTCAGGCTGTTGTGCAGCCATAGCTTAGAGTCGCCGCCGCTGCTCTTAGAGCCCTCGCCCACTGTAGTTGTTGCCGTGGACAGAGCCGTCGACTTTTGGCGCGAGTCGGCGGAGTTGCCGGTTACGGGCCGGGTGCTAGAGGCAAAGGAACTGCTACGGCGCAGCAATGGCTCTTCTTCAGAGTGTTCGACGGCGACAGCCAGAGCGGCTTCACGGGCTTTCCGGCGGGCGGCGAGCTTTTTGTAGTAGACGCATTGGCTGATTAGGATGATATCGGCGAAGCAGAAGTATGTGGCCAGGGCCATGGCAGTCGGCGCAAGACCGGTTAATAGAGAGCCTGCATAGCATGATGTTAGATAAACAGGCACTATATGGTATGTCTACAAGCAGTTACAGCGGCAGCGGCTCAGAGCAATGTCTTGTTAGGGTGGGGGTGTTGATAAGCCGGTCATGGGTTGTAGGGTTGCTGAGGGGGGTATCACGAGGAGAAGTTTGGTCGCGTGAGAGCCGATCACAGATAAGAGATTTCGCAGAGACTGGGCGTTCTGAGCGGGCCATTGTCACGTAGAAATCGCAGGGCTTCATGTTCACCAACTTACCAGAAAGATTCGTGATATCACCGCACAGCCAGATGAATAAAAACGCCATGGAAAGCCCGTCGGCGCTCTGTGCTCTGTAGTTGGCGATAAGCTGTGGTGTCTGTAGGGTGCGATAAGAGCCGCCTGGTGAGTAAAAAAAAGAGCGACGATAAGACAAATAGGGCTCCAAATCGAGTGCGGAAAAGAAGCTATGGCAAGCAGAGGACTTACCAAAAGACATATCCAGGCCGTGAGACTGATGCTTCCAAAGATGCTGGAAAGCGCCTTGCTTGCGTCTTGGTCGGCCGCATCAAAGACGGCCGCGACCAGCATCGAAGCCATAGTCGAGTAGGTGCGGATTCGACGAGGGACGATAAGAACAGGTATTGGAAAGAAACACAGCAAGGCGGGCTTGAGGGCGGATATTGCAATACTGAGAAGCCCTCGTGTTCTATAGGGAGAAGAGAAAAATGGCTGCTCGAGAAAAAAAAGAAGAAACAAGGTTGCAAGAAAGATCACAGAAGTTTGTTTTCTTGTTTTTCTCTTCAAACTCTGGAAAGCCAAGTCCGTCCTTAAAGTCGCCTAGACAGGCCTGTTTAGGTGCCGGTTTCAGCTACCAATGACAGTCATAGCCAGGACAGAGATAAGGTATCAGCGTGAGCCAGCCAATCAAACACGATAGACTCGCTCATTGTTCAACTAGGATGTCCCCTGGCTACCGCGATAATTTTGCTAGAGCTGTAGCTCCGTAGGCGGCTGTTTTCCGGGCTTCAGCTGGGCTGCAGGCCTTGAAAACAGAAATTTTAGCAGGCTCCATAGCGCTATAATCCTTCCGGCCGCTGCCCTATCCAGGTGGTATTTATAGCGGCTGTATCCTGTAGCCGAGCCAGGGTAACCCTTATTGCACATTGTAGATCGAGAAAGGGTCAAGATGATAGACAAAACGGAGAAAATTCACAACTTTATTTTAGCCCGCATCAACGTTCGTAGCGTCTCCTACACTCTCAACTCTCAAAAGCCTCGTATTGCACTTCCTCGCGAATAGTGTTCCTCCCACGCACCGTAATCCATCTTCGTAGCCGCGTTGATATCCTCTGACTCCGACTCATAGTATGACTTCGACTGAGCCCAGACGGAGCTTCTCGCACATATTCCACACTAGATTCCGACCCTGACGGCACAGCCAGTAGTTTTGCTGCGTCTAGCCCCTGATCTCCCTCTTCTCCGGCCGGATTGCGCGACACGGGCGGTCGCATAGTCTGAATCTCAAAGTACACCGCACTGCGGCTCTTTTTCCACACCGGTCCGTCCTTGACTACGTGGAAACGCCCGGACTCGTCGCGAACCTGGCGCGGCATCGGGCCGAGCAATGGCGCCATGGGAGCCGGCGGGCCACAGCAGTCCAGGCTGATGCTGTGGCTGATGGCGCCGGAGGACCGTTGGTGGTGCAAGTGCTCGGAGGGGGTCATAACACTCCGTCGTGATGCTGCTGGCATGGAGAACGAGATGGAAGAATGTGTTGTCTTGTGGTGAGGCGGCTTGTGCTGTGATCGTCGCGATGATGCTGGGCGGGTCCGGCGGACAGAAAGTGTGCGCTGGGGAAGTGTCACGGCCCCCTCCCATATGTTGCGTAACGACGCCGTAAGATCGACGGACTGTGAATGCCTCATAGCGGCGGTTTGTAGTATGCGAAGTATGAGAAGTATGAGAATGAAGCAAAAGAGCTATTGTAGCATATGATGATGTGTGGACGTCAATGACTGGGTTGTTGTTTGGCGGTGAAATAATGAAAGACAGCAGCTGTCACTTTTGGTCTGAGCCAAGCCGGGAGAGCTGACATATATATGAAGAGATAGAACCCAAACTTCCTAGGCCCAGTTGTTGACATAGCATAGCCGCCTGCGCCTTTCAAAGGCTTTTCTGCTTCGTATAGCCAGCGCCAGTACTTGTGTATACATACAGATATGCAAAGGACTGCGTCCTCTTGACCGCCCTGAGATGCGGCTTTCACTTGTATCACGCCTCCTCGCATCCTCACAGCTCCTTTGTGTTTTTTTATGGCCGGTACGAGCCTACAGTGTAAGTTGTAGTAGCCACGCTGGTATTCGCTCATGAAATGTTTGCAATATATGTGTAATTTTTGCCGTCTCTTTTCCTATTTTACTTTCGATTCGACGTGAGCCGTGATTAGCTCTCTCCCCTTCTCGTGGCATTTGCATTCTCTCCTAGTTTGACGATTGCCTGGACTTTCTAGGGAGCCCTTCTCCCTTGCGTCCATCTAACGCAGCTTCTCCCTCTGCAGGCTTCCTTCGCCATTCAGCGCCGCCCCTCACCCCCTCCCTTGCCGTCGATGCCGTGGCTTTCTCCCTCGCTGGTCCTGATCGCAAATTTGGCGGACGCTCTATTTCCGAGTAGGCCGGAGCTGGCATGTGTCTATTCGATAGTCCGAGCCCGGGCTTGCACCGCTAATCCAGAACTCGCATGTTGCTGCTTGGCTATTGGCGTGCTGGGCATTTCTCTCGTCGTCGGTCAACGTCCACCAGAATGACATTCTATTGGTAGGGGGAACGCCTGTCGTGGCTAGAGAAGAGGTAGAAGAGCAGCTTGTTGTCGACGTGGGAGTCTGCAATGGACTCTCTATATCTATGGGACGAAGCGATGGGTACTCTGTTGTCACCGAAACATCACTGCCACAAACTACCTCGGTAGATTCAGGACGTTCAGAGGATTCGCCCTGCTTATCCGGCTGGCAACATCGTCTTGTCTTGTGTTTATCTGAAAGTGCAGGTTCTAGCTTCAGCGAGAAGTTTATGTAAGGAGAGTCCTCCTGACTCTTGATGAATCGAAACGCGTCCAGGGACGAGAGAGACACGTAGGATGTCAAGCAACTGCTGCTGTCGATACTACTACTCCTGCACGTGTTACCTTCCATATGATCGACGAACGGCCCCAAGACATGCAGCATGTTCTCTGTGGACGTTGATGTCAAGTGAAAGAATGAAGAGGATGGTGAAGGACATGGTTGCAACGGCTGTGTTGTTGTATCTACTGGTGATAATGATTGAGGCTTGCGTTTTCGAGATATCCGGAAGCGGGTCATTGATAGTGACGGAAGTGAAGCTCTATGTGAAAAGTAATTTGATGGCATGATGGTGGTGTAATGGTAGATGGATATCACGATCTTCGTTCAAGGTTTATTTGTATCAGAGAGACTGGGTATTGTCTAGTTAGTGGCAGCACTTATATCTGTCATATATCATTGCTGACTAGAATCTCTATAGCAAAGCATGACAAGTACTGCAAAATTATTGAAACTTACTAGATACTTCGCGATGAGGGATTGAGTAGCCTTCGGTCAAGAGGATGACGTTGACCTCAAGGCTCCTATACTTTACAAAGAGAAGAGCAAGGCCGCCTTCAGATTCTCAATATGGCTAGCAACGGGGTTTCAACATGCTGATATATCTTTTTCATGAATGGCTACGGTCCAATTAGGCAAATGACATCTCACTGGTTGTGGTTGATTCTCGACAAACCAATGGTGGGATGGGCTTGAGAACCAGATTCCAGATTTCGTTGGCTCAGAAATGTCTCACATAGTGATGCAGAACAATCAAGCTTTCAGTCAAGTTCTTCTATATATGATACCAGATGTTCCCGGAAATGAACAGAGTTTGGGTCATCCACTTGTCAAAAGTCACTGATCGACTCGAAGACATCAAGATATGCATCGGAGTAACAGTGTTAAGCGAATTCAAAATTGTCTTGGAACATGTGGATGAATGATAAGTATATATTTCACTTGTGGTATGGTCACTACCTAAGTTTAGTGTAATAGTAAATAATAGAGTCGGGGTTTTGACGAGTGATATCGTCGTGTCTAAGCAGATCAAGACATATTTCGTTTTGAGGACAAAGGATATAGAGTAGAAAACAGTAGTGGTGGTAATAGTGATAGTGTGTGTATTCTAACAAGAGGGCATGTAACATGTTGGTAAGAGATCAATACAGCAAGTTAACTAAGCCTTCCCTCCAAGATAGCAGCTAAGAAGAGAAAAAAAAATAAGGATAAATCCCATGGTATCCAACAAAAAAGAAGAAAAAAAAGAGGATTTCGACATAGAAGGACTAAAAAGGGAAATGACAATAGCCGCAACTAGAAGGAAAAGATAAAAGGGAAAATAAATAGTAATAATAGACAAACAAAGGAAATTGTGGTATAATAAAGGGAGGAAAAAAGAAAAGGAAAACCCCGCTCTATGATGATCTTAGGGCGAAAAATGTTGTTTGGTAAAGAAATAATCCGATTTTTTGTTGTTAAGCGAGTGACGAGAAGAAAAAGAAGAAAAAAAAAAGCTATTTTGAAAAAAGAAATAATATAATATAAATGAATAGAGAAATTATGGGCGAGAAGAGAAGGACAAAGAAATAATTGAAATGTCAAAGTTAGTACAGAGCGCAGATCTAAATAGTTGTAGATTTTTGAGGAGCATATAGCATGGGCGCATAGCGAGAGCATCAAGGACGTCATGTCAAAAGGAGTACGGGAAACAAGGGATGGAAAGAAAGAATAATGATAAAGTGAGAAGTTCCAAGGACAGAAGGAGAGGCCGAGGCTGTCCGGTTTTCTTGTTCGGGGTCGGGAACTTAGACCAAGGGCGTCGTACCACGCGAAGGCTGTTGTATAGACGCATCCTCAAGGCCTTCTAGGATGCGGCGGGCAGCCATCATGCGATGTCTGAACATGCGGCTATCGGTAGACGACCGGTTCACTTCGCTCAGTTTCAACACGCACTGGCCCAGACTAGCCACTAACTGCTCAATGAGCACCTGGTCTTCGCGGTGAAGTCCAACAGACGACGTAGAGCCCAGGCGCGAGTCGCTGTTACGGTTAGAGCCACCGCCTCCACCATTGCTGGCTGGCGAGTTGCGGCCAGTGACGCTGGTGGCACTGTGCATAAGACGGTCGCGGATCTCGGCAAGCTCTTCTTCGTCGTGTTCGGTGTTTGGCGAGTCGCGTGGCGTGGGAATACCGGCCGACTGTGCGCGGGCACGTGTGGGCGGCAGAGTGAGGGATAGCCGGTTCTTGTTGACTAGAGGGAAAGATCGGTTGGTGCCGGTAGAGTCGAACGAAGATACCGACGGACGGTGCTGGAAGGCCGACGTGCTAACGGGGCGGCGGATCATGTTGCCGCGCGGCGCCAGGTTGGATGAAGACATGGAAGAAGCCGAGCGAGGGATGTCGCTACCGGAGCTGGTGCGGTATGTTGTCCGAGCACGACGTGACGTAGAAGGGCGTTCCTCGGCAGAAACGAAGGAAACAAACGTATCAATGCTCTTCCGCTTCGGGTTGTCGCCGGAAGAGCCACCGACAGCGCTACCGTCGCTGTTGTTGCGGACAAGTCTGCTGCGGCGGCCCTCGTTGGCAGTCTCGAAAGAGCCGACAGTCGAGATACTGTCGATGCTGTTTCGTCTTTGGATGATGGGCTTCGTGGAGATGGGGCCACGGGTGGTCTCGACGGATCCCTCTGAGCTGAAGCTGTCGCGGCGCTCGAGACGCTGCTGGCTGATAGTGCCCATGGCACTGTGCAGGAAGAAATGCTCGTAGTCGAAGGCATCCTCGCGATCCTCGTGTGAGACTGGCGCATCGTGATACATGGAATCGCCACTGTCGCTATCGTAGTCGACAACAGCAGCGCCTTCGTCGTATCCATCTTCGGTGCGCATGTCGTCGTCCATCTCATGGTCTAGGCGATGCTGGATGATCTCCTCCAAGGCGGGCCGGTTGACAGGAGTGACAACGCGGTAGTTAGTTGGCGTCATCGCCCGTTCGGCATCGTCGTACTCGCTAACGACCGATCTAGCGTCCTCCATGTCGTGTTCTACATCGCGGGGGAGCTTGTGGTCCAGCTGGATTGGAGACATTTCCTCGTCGCCCGAAGCGAAGACTTCGCCGGACCAAGCATGGTCGTGTGGAGAGTTGCCAGTAGGGGTTTGGGCGCCATCCATTTCGTCGCGGGGATCGATAGGCCCGTTTCTGTTCGGCTTTGGCTCTGTGTACCATTGATCAACCGGGGCATGGGTAAATGGGCTAGGAGTGCGCAGGCTTTGCAGGCTTTGTCGTTTTAGGCTGTCGGCGCGAGCCTGTTGGCGCAAGGCAGAAACCTTGCCCTTGAGATCCTTCACTTGGTCCTTGATGTCGCGCATCTGGAGGGCAGAAGTCGAGCGGACAATGCCACGGTCGCTGTATTGGCTGGGCGACAGGAGATTGTCCATCTGGCCGCTGGTGCGCCGTGAATCCACGCTGATGCTGTCGTCGATATTGGCCCCTTGGTAGCTATCGGAGCTGAGGCGCTTGCTCTTTTGCGGAAGATCGTTTGCGCTGCGTGAGCCCGAGAGGTGGCGATATCCGCCGGCAGCACCGAGCGCACTGGCAGCTCGTCGGGGATAAGCCTGGGAATCGATGTTGAGGCTCTGGTCGCTGCTCATCCGGGAATGGCCATATCGGGTGACGGGTGGCGACATTTGATCGAGAGTCGACGCCGTCTTCATGGGCGGCGATGGCGTAGAGCCGTCAGAGTCCATATCAGTAGAGATGTACAGAGAGCTGCGGGCTCTGCTAAGGTTTCCCTCCATGGTCTGCAATGGCAAGCAAGGTCAGTAGTGTGATCGGCGGCTTTGGATGGCGCTGGTTGGGCGACTTGGGCAACTTACAGTGAGCCGGCGCTTCGCATTGGCCAAAATTTCTTCTGCGCGACGGCCGATGGAGACTGTCGAAAAGCGGTCTTCCTCGTTGGGGTCGACAGCGGGATTTCGTCTCACGGGGTGCAGCAGATTCCGCGGCGCAGTGCCCTCGTTGTAGGACTCGGCCATGCTCTCTTCGTCGTCGCCCTGGAAGTTGCTGTCGTCGACGCTGGCGGCATCGTCAAAGTCGGCAAACAAGCCGGCATGCTCGTTGGTTCTGATGGTGCTCGTGGAGTCGATGCTGGCGCGGCGTTCATGGGTCTGGCGGGCCTTGTTCTTGATGGTTTGGTAGGCAATGTTCATGGCGTTGGTGTCTAGAAGGCCGGCGCGCAATGCTGCCCGGCTCGTCATGCGAGGCACCATGGGCGAGGCGGGCCGCGAATGGTAGCCGCCGGCATTGCTCTCGGCCTCTGTAACCTCGCCAATGTCGGACAGCATGGTGCCGTTGCCATAGATGATGGGCGTGGTTGGCGTTATGGGGGCACCAGCCATATTCATGTTGAGACCCAGATTCATAAACTGGCTTGGCGGAAGCGCGAACGACATGTCGCCGATCTGGGCGTTCTTCCACATCAGCAGCGCATCGGAGCGGTCAGGGGAGGTCGAGCGGTCGTAGTCCATGTCGGGCAGAATCATGTCGGGGTTCGTGAGGGTCGGCGACGGAGGGGCCTGATAGGCCATTTCCGTCTGTGTAGCCATGGCGGGCAACGGCGCTCGGTATGGCGCGTGGCGGAGAAACGGGGATATCGGTGGTGATGCCTCGTCGCGATGGCTGTGGAGGGCGACAGACCAGCGAGTATGTGCAGAGCGACTGGAATTGTTCAGAGGAGGATAGGAGCTGCTGCGGTCTGTACGGCGTGAGTGGCTGGCATTGGCAGGGACAGCTGCGACCAACTAAGTAACAGGCGAGCCTCGACAGGTGAGCCAGACTCAGCGGACTGAATCAGAGGTTGATTTCTGACAGACAGTTGGGCGAGAAAAGCGGTTGGCAAAGGACGTGCGCAGAACAATACAGGCACAATAGACGCCGACGATTCACGTCAAACCCCCCGTTTGAGAGGCGATGCGGTTCGATTCGATGCGAAGAGCACTGAAGCAGACGAAGATCGGGATGTGAACAACAGTCGCAGCGCTATGCAGATCGAAAGCCAAGCCCGAGGATGGAAGAAAAAAAAAAGAAAGAATTCTCTGAATTAATGGCAGACAGATGCTCAGAAAGCCGGATAGAGGCTCTAATTATGGAATACTGTATAAGAAGAATAAATAAAAAAGTAATAGGAGCGCCAGTATATGCGAGCTATGAAAACAGCACCAGTATAAACCGACACTGTCAATAGGCCGTTCTGCAGAAGAAACCAAAGGCTGCGTATCTAGTCCTCTGCTTGATGACTGTCCGTAAATCCAACTAGCGAGCGAGACCTCAAAGAAAGAATGCCGAAGGGTCCAGGAGGAATTTGGCGATGGCTGGCAGTGTGCAAACACGAGGTGAGCTACAATGTAGACGGCAGTGGCGCCGCTGTAGCGCAGGGCCGCACTATTATAGAGGGTACAGTCCTCTGTAGGCCTGCAAGTCGGGCTCCTCTAGGCGCTAAGCTGACTGGCTGTCCGATATGTAGCTCGACGAAAACGGCCTGGCCACGCAAGGGAATCTCGTTGCAGTGGCGAGTTCTTGGAGTGCTGCAAGCTGCAAAGCTATATCCTGTTAGTGGTCACTTTCGTGCTATATTCCTATGTTGCAGCTGTGCTGGTGCTGTTGTGCTTCGGCCGTCCCGTTGGACTAGTAGGCAAAGGAAGAGAAAGCGGTGAGCGAGAGAAACAGCAGCGCAACCACAATAGAAGAGGAAGAAGAAAGAACAGAGACCGAAGAGACAGAGGACAAAGGAAACCAGAAGGGATCCCCGGAATCGACACAGAGAAGCCTGATAATCGCGCTGCAGGTGATACATCCAAGATTGTTAAGATTGGGAGAGTCCCGGTAAAAGCCAGTTTTCTTCTCTCTAGCATCAAAGACATCCCAATTCTCCTCGCCCAACCAACATCACAACAGTTCCTGTTCCTGTTCCTGTTTTGCTCTGTGAACGGACAGTCAAGTCAGTCAGGCACCGCTTCCTCGCTTTGCAATGGGCGCTTTAATTACCAGCAGTCAGGGGTCACCTAGACCGGGGAATGAAGCCCAAGCCAGAAGCCCAGCCGCCTAGTCGTAAAGAAGAACAACACCGTAGAGAGAACTTGTGTGAGGTTGCACTCTGTCAGGGCCTGCTATTCTGCTCCTAGCCCTTGCCTTGCTCTTTGTTTAGCTTTATCAAATGTCTCTACTACCCAACTTGTCGTATTACAGCTACAGATGTACATATATACATGTACTTAGTATGGTCACTCATGCACTAATATATTAATATACATTACAATCGCCTATCACAAGTCCCAGCGCAAAGAACCCGCCAGACAAGCTACAGAACGGGCTTGGATTTTCTTCTGCCATGTCGATCAGGAGCTGCCAAACAACGCCGCAAACAAGAACACCGAATCGTTGCTTCTTCCCGCACTTCTGCGTTTCTTCTTCCACTTCTTCCACTTACTTCCTTGTTCCTAGAGAATAAAAAAGCAAGCAAAAAGACATATATTAGTACGTATCGAGCGAGGCAATAATAAAACAACCGAGAAAAAATCACGATGCTTCTTCTTGTCTCGTCCAATTTCGCCCGTGTCAGACCAAGCCGACGATCTTCTGCACTAGAACCCTCGCAGAATGTCGTTGCCGAGCCCTGGAAAGAGGAAGAAGCATAACAATGACAACAGCGAAGAAGAAAAAAGACAGTGCCTATAGTGTTTTGGATGTTCTCTGCGCGTCACTTCCAAGGCATCGCAAAACTCTGGTCCACCACTAATTAACTCTTCTGAAAGAAGGGTCAACTCGAGAAATTATGCGATCCCACATTCTCTCACAGAATACAAAGGAAATGTCAGGGAGTCCACGAGAAAATCCTACCCAACCTCTCACCAACCCATAGACAACTACAATATACACCAGACGAACCTCACAGTACTGCAATATTCTGATACCAGCTGTGTCGTAAGTATGTAGCTAGCTGTCTTGGTACCTGCATCGGCAGACGCCAGTTTGAACTGCTGAATCCAGTATTATGTTTTTATTCTTCTTTGTTGTGAGCGGGTCGTCAGGGGCACAGGTATCAGTACTAATATTCAGTGACTTCTGTCTCTATGGCTGCCACCCTGTGCTAAATCTACCATCTGCTCCATTTTGTTCTTAGCAACAGAAGAGTTAAATTAGCACACATGCCCAAGTTCCAAAACCCGCCTATTGCAGGTAAAATCCCTGGTTAGCGTTGCAATAGCACAGGAATATCGGGGAAAATATCATGCAGAGCACCGGCAGTATCTTCGGGCCACAATTTGAACAATCGACAACAAGCACAGCACTTGGACGGAAGATAATAACTCACTTGAAACTAGGAACTCTGTCTCTTGCTGGCCAGCCAATTTAGTCTTCGATGACTTGGCCTAAAGATCTCATCACAATTTAGGTCACATAGGAACACAACCCTACACAGATAACTAAAATATTCTGGATCAAACATCTCACTTGATAAGCCCATGCTGTATCAGATTTCCCTCGTCACATTAGCTATCCTATAGGTGCCACTTGTAATATTAGTATGTATATATGAGTAGACTTGAACAATGGCTTGTTATTCTCTTTTCTCTTCTCTTCTTGTTGCCGCTTGTCAGAAACCATAGGTAAAAAGCCTCGGAACGGGATTTATTCGGCAGACGAATGTGGACTAGCTTTAGTATAATTTTGTATGTCTACCCAGTCCTGTATAACAATACAAAAAAAATTGGAATTTTTATCCATTTCTATGCTACTTATGTAAACAACAAGAAAGGTAGCAGGGACGACATTCAACTTGTTAATATTACTAGGGTTGGCTCACCCTAAAGTCCGTATCAGATTCTACAGCAAATATATATTTCGTGATTAGAATCGTATCGTAAAGATACCTCGTATCCCTCTTTCTAACCCCAAAGCATAACCAACTTATATTTATTTCATTATGCACTGTTTTGTGAGGCCTTGAGCCTGTTTTCTCACCTCGAGAGGGACATTCTTACCAACGACCACCCAACCCCCTTTTCTCCGCACTTTTTTTTTCAATCACTGGTCTCCCGAGCCTCATCTCCGTTGCTCAGAGATTCACACTCACGCTCGGAAGGTTCCAGTTGCCCGACATTTCCAGCTCTTCTCGTGTTGTGCTTTGCACTTTATTTGATTATGCCAACACAAACCTGTGATAGCTTCTCCTTGAGCACGATCCATATAAAGACATAAAAGGTTAAATAAATAAATTCGTACCTCCAGACCCAGACCCGATACACAAATACTTGAAGCTAGCCCCCAGAGCCTCATACCCATGGCACTATAGTCACCATTCCACCCCTATTCGTATTTCTTGGTACACGTACAAATTCACCTTCACCCACAGGAAGAGCCTTATAATATCTCCAAACGCAAAGGTCACTTGCCTTTTCATATTATCAGGCTCGGGTCTGTCGAACCATAAAGCTTAACATATTGTATTCGGACCCAGTATAGCTGAACCGTCCTTCTAGACCACATTTTCGATCTTAGTCCATGTGAGCATATATCTTCGTATTTTTTAAATTTCCATTTTTATAACAATGGATAACCTACATATATGTATATAGTCACTTGGCGTATCATAACTATGTATGTTCGGTGATAGCCTAAGCCCACTTATGTACACAATTTGATGAAGCGCACAACCGTAATGCTATATTCATAGAATATCGAATCCCATGAACCCAATGTTCTGTACGTACATATTATGATAATGCATAGATACGAATAATTTAGAATTCTATCAAGCAAGTGTGGAAATAGAACAAAATGCAGGGTGATGCATAAATTCTCAGCCGCATTGACAGAACTTCCAGCTCTCTCTATATATCGTCATCTACCTCCCTTTACTGCATCAACATCCCTTCTGCCGAATAGGCCATCGTATACCCCAACATCCACGAAATCCAATGTTTGCTCTCGTCTGGTTTTGTTTGTTGTCTTTGCCCACATATATATCTTCGGATGTCACGTCGTCTCCCTTTTCTGTTTCATGTCACAAGACTGATAATTTGGAAACTTTGTTGGAGTTCGTTTCTCCCCATGTATCCCTATGTACTCGCTTGCGGTAGGGTTAATTAACCCACACTCGCTTGTACGCCACATTTAACTTGCACACCGTAACATCGCGAACGGCGAATGATTGTGATTCTTGAAACTGTTATTTCGTGATGAAATGCCTTTAGCATTTCTAGCGATGGAACCATAGTTCAAATATGCTTTATATACAAGGATCAGCACATAAGAGGCATGGCTAGGTATGAACACAAGACTGAAATGTCGCCATTGAACCGCAGCATGATCCTAGGTTACAAGACAGTCATAAAAAGGTTATCATATTGATCATTATGACTATCAACTATCAAGAGAAAACTTGATGCTACGACATAAGGTCACAATCGGCTGGTGATGCAAGGTGCTTATATAGGATAGTGTAGAGTATGAACACTACGACAGTGCTGTTACACCTGTCGTACAATGCGGCTCTATTAGCCTCGCGAAAGGGAAGAAGCGACTAATATACTAGCTAGTACGAAATCCGGATAGTGCCTGCAAGTCGCACATCGACAACTACTAACAGACTTCGTTTCTTCAAGGATCAGGTTTAAAATGTGTTTTCAGGCCCGAGAAATCGACGAATCGATAAAACGGTCAAACAGTGTGAATACAAACATCACTTCCGAGAAGACTGACACTATCTGTGAATTCAAGTTGACACGAACTTAGTTTTTCATTTTTTTCATTTCTTTAAACCTGTATACCATGTTAGAATATGTGAGACATGATGGAAGTGGGCTGCATGTTCCCATCACGATCACGAAGAAAACAGTGGTCTCGGTACTCGTTCAGATGACGAGTTCTCATCAAGAGGTCGCTACAACAGCACCACAGGATGTACAGTCCCGTTTGTTTCTGGTGAAGCTGAAGCTACTCGATTGTGTCCGCCCGTTCGTCAAGTTATCATCACTAGAGTCTTAGACTTGGAATCTCCGTGATCGACGATGGAATTGCCTATTGATTGCAAGAGCGAGAATATATACCTGATGAAAGCTGGGTTAGCTGAAGCTCACAACATATGTATACAATGTATAAGAGAATGTGAGGATGTCTTGTCAGACAAGGCTGAAACTAGTTACAACGTAATCGACATAGTATGTTCGGTTTGAGGAATCCCAAGTCGTATAATTCATCACCCAAGACGGGGGGGGGGGAGGATGTATAATGGAGGGGTTTTATGTGTAGAAGAATGATAGACTAACCTTTTGAGATGATCTACGAAGCAATCGTTACCGTAGTCTTGTGCTATGAAGATATTTTCTGGTCTGACAATAATTGTTAGCTTTACGAACTTGAGCTATGAAATCAGAATATGTTCAAAAAGAAGTGTTGGAAGCTCAGTGTAATTCTAGAGTTAATTGTAGTCCCCATGGGCTAAGTAAGATTTGGATTGTTCGTGATTTATTCATCTTTGCGACCATTATTTGTGTGTAGTGCTAAGTGAGTCCGTACCATTGAGTTTTGAGGCCCGTTACCTCGAATCAAAGGTGACGGGCCAAGAAAGCTCATCCACCATGAAAAATCTGACAGATGAGCCCAAGATTGCGGCTGACGCAAGAAAGACGAAAAAAAAATAATTGCAATGGAGAGAATTGTAAAAGTGAAAATTCTCGTCGCATCCACTGCGCTGAATTTTTATACGGCGCTTTTTGAAGTGGGGTCTCTGATTGGGGCGACGCCACATATTAGTGGGCGGCCTGGCTGTGGGACATGTGGCGCAAGCATCGGTGAGGCGGCCAGGCATTAATCCATCCCTCCACCCGCCCGCATGTTAGCTTGCAGGTTGGTTGCATGTTGGCCTAAGGTTGTCCAGCACATTCTGCATTTGAGGTGCATGGCTGGCCGAAGCGATTGGCTCGTCACCAGGCCACCAACCGAGCTAAAGCCTGAACGGCCATGTGAGGCGCTGGAACCAAGTTAGCCAGCTGCACGAACAAAACAAGGCGGCGAGAACCTCTTGTTTATATGTATCCCCCTTTCCCGCTCTCATACAGCTTCTTTGTTTTCTCGACTAACGATCTCTACTTTCTCACTCTCACACACATTCTCCGACTGTCTTCTTCTTGACCCAAGGCTGTGCTGCTGTGCGTCTTCCTGTCCACCAGAGAGCGTCCAGTACCACCCTCAAGAAGATGTCACCTGTCGGGGCCCTATGGGCAGCACCAGCTGCCCTGCGGCTCCTGCGAGTGGCAATCACGAGGGGATCTCGAGCCATACGGCATAAAATCAGTGCCGCTGTGCCCGCCAGCAAACAACCATCATCCTCTTTTCAAAACCGCACATTCTCAAACAATGCCCACTCATCGTCGGCCAGTTCGACTGGGCGCCTGCCGCGCCGGGTGCCGCGCACCAAGGTCTTCAATACGTCTGCCAAGAAGCAGCCGTCATTCATGCACTCGCTGCGTCGTTACATCACCACTGAATCTGGCGTTCCCCGCTTTGACCGCACCAAGTTCCCCACTTCTGAGACCGCAACCCGTGTCGCCCAACAGTCCGGCCGGGCGCCTTTTGCCAGCTCCCTTCGTCCCAGCCTGACTGGCGGCGCTTTTCCTCGCACTGCTGGCGGCTATGCCTTTGGTGGCGGTGCCGGCGTTCGCTATTTCTCCCATACTCCCACTGCCTCCGCCCAGGTCATCAACAATGTCTCCCAGTCTATTCGTGCCTTCTGCCTTTCGGGCCAGCGTGCTCGCTTTGATGGCGTCGATAGCCGTGGCAATGCTACATACCGCGCTGTGGATGTTGAAGAGGAGAAGAAGCTTCAGGCTGCCATCAAGGCCCCCCAGGCCTCTCCGGGTTCGTTCATCGACTTCCGCCTCAGTCCTACCATCACTGCTCTGACTCCTCTGGCTGCTGCCATGTCCACTGTCTCTGCTGGTAACGCAAAGCAGGAGAGCGTCGCTGCTGCCACTCTGCTGGCTGATGGCTTCATTGATGATCTCGCTCTCGACTTTACTCGGGCCTGGAAAGACTTGTCAATAGTTTTTGCAGATCTCAAAAAATTACAAGAGCTCGGTGACTTGCCCATAACATTAGAGTCGTCTAACTTGATTCGTGTTCGTTTCCCCGGAGTAGATGCTCGAACCGTACAGAGTATCTGCGACGACCTGGGGATTCGACGTGGTCTCATCGGAGAAGACGATGAGTTTGGTAGGTCTCCTGAAGTGTATATGGCTCTCAAGTTTCCATTTGCGCCCGGACTAGAATTTTCCGAAGGCAACATGATTCTTTCAGAAGAGGCCTCTGTCTCTGATGAATTCATCCAAGATATGTTTGCCTTCGAAGAAGCCAACCCGTGGCTATCCGAGCTCGACGAAGAGGTGTATCGCGGTATGGCACCTCCGATTTTTGCAGGAAGTCCTTCTAGCTCTGGCTTCCACTGCTCCGACGACTTCGACGGCGTCGTGGGATCATACCGTTTCGTCGAAAGCTATTAGCGACCATCGTAAAACAAACCCGATTACTCGTTATTAGCGACCAACTACTAATCCACAGTCGCTCCTTACCTCATTTCCTTATATGTCTGACCTTTTGCTAGACACCTTCCGAGTTCGAGACCACAAGAAAGATTGTTGAGTTTCTCCTTGGGGGGTTGTCATACTTGACTTGCCTGCTCTTTTGTTATGATCTCGACGCTCCTTTTGACGCTTTTCCTAGTATGTTATCTTTATGTTGTCCCACGCACCTGTTCCCTTTGTATTTCAAACAAAAATGAGAAAAAACGAATAAAAAAAGAAGTTATCTATTTAGCAGAATTACAGAATCTACATTTACTACGAACCAGACAAGTAGCTGAATTAAATATAAAACCCCATAATCATTTGCCACTCTTGTCGTGGCCTGTTAATAGCATGAAAATGTATCGTGATATTTGTATGAATCGCACCAGTATCACCTGAGAAGATTCCACTACAAAAGCAACACAAGAGACCACGGATGAGTGTTTTGGAACATGTTCATATTATAAATAACATCTAACTAAATGTAATTACCAGCATGATGAGAGAGAGGCTGATCAATCGTTTATAGTTTGGTGGGCTTGGGTGGGCGTCCAAGCTTCTGGTGGGACGCAGTGAAAGTATTAGTCATGATGGCCATGTGAGTACTGATATCCATAGCAAGAGCGAACGAGGCAATAAGACCAGCTAGACGATGCTTCGCGTTGGAGTTATCACAGCCCATAATCTTCAGAGCGTCTTTCTGGGTGGGATACACAACACCGCCTCCAACGACGCCTAGAGACAGACTGGCAAAGTAGCAGGTGAGATGAATATCCTTCGTGACATTATCGTAGTCAAATGTGACCTGGCACCACGAAGACTCGGGCAAGGCACCGATATCCTGTCCAGCTGCCGTATAAACAGCGGCCATCAGGTTAGCTACATTAGCGTTGTAGCCGTTCGAGCCGATACGGATGGACGCCTCTGTGGAGGTACGATACATCTGGAAAAGATCCTCAGTCGGGGCTTTGAAGATACTGCGGCACGCCTCATCCGTGATCTTTCCCCAGGCCATGACCCGAACACCTCGTGGATCTTTCCATACATTCCGGGACAGCAATTTATCGCTCGCCATGAGGCCCTCGACGACATGATGCTTGATGGGCACTTGAGAGTTCATTTCCTCAGCGAGCCAGTCTATGGCCGCCTGCGATGCAACGGTGACCATATTTTGACCAGAAGCTCCGGCCGAGTTATACTTGATGTGCATGTGTACCTTGGTGCCGATGACGGTGAGGGTTTCGTTGATGAGCTTTAGGTGGTTGCTGGTCCCTTCGGCACGGCGGATGAACTCAGAGCGGTACTGAGGCCACAGTTTCGTGAACTTGACGGCATCGTCGACGTTATGGAAGAAGAAGGCCGGAGCACGGGCGATGCCCTCATCGAGGATCTCGAACTTGAGTCCGCCGGAGGCATTGAGAACCTTGGCACCGCGACAGGTCGAGGCTACGACGGTTCCCTCGGTGGTGGCCATGGGGACAAAGCAGGGTCCATTAGTGCCGGGTCCAGTAATGTTGAGAGGACCGGCAACTCCCATGGGAATCTTGACAAAGCCGATGCAGTTTTCAATGTGGGCACTCTTGATTTCTTCTTCGGGGAAGTTAGTGGCGTTGGTCAGAGCCAGCTCCTTGACGTGTTTGCGAACGGCAGCCATGGTGAGTAAGGGTTATGAATAGAATAGTTTAAAGAGTATGGTATGAATAGTAGAGCAGTCGACTCGAGTTGTTCTCAATTCAAAATCCATCATTCTGTCCGGATGTCAAGAGTCTTTATATCTGTTTGAATACTGCTTTTACATAGCTATGTATACGTTGTATGCGGACATATGGTGTACAGATATTCCGGTTAATACTTGGCGATTTGAGAAACAGCCTCATCAACGGCCGTAGTTCCGTTGCGGCACACACACATAAACAGATGTATGTATGATATCCTTGTTGTCTTTACCAAGAATCCTACAGCCTGCAACTTTCTGGTTCTTCCATTATATCCTTGCATGGATAATGGAGTTTTTCTTGATATATCCTGCATCGTGATTAAGATGAGACCTTTGGGTGGTGTAGATAGTGAGTCTCCTTTACTCGCGGGACGGCCTATTATGGCCTTAAACCTGATAGAGACAGGATGTGACACCCATATCTCGCAGAATATCGCCCCGAGTGACGGAAATCGATAGTTTAGCGCTGTATAAGTGGTCGGAATCCAGACTTGACTATCGGTTGCTTGGGGCCGATGCTGATAGTGAATGTTGCCGAGATTCTGACAAACATACAGATACATATATGTGATCGCTTGGAATGTCTAACACCAAGTACACTGTTATATCACAGTAGAGACTGTATCAGTTATCGTCATATTTTCATCAACCACTGGATGAGAAACAGCTGCGACTAGGTACATCGAAGGTCTTTGTATCCTTGATTATGATTTCAACTCCAACTACTGCTATCAACCATAGACGGAGAACACTGGAGCGGTTTTGAATTTGATTCTGAGTCCAATACTTTACATTTACTTACTGTCATCTCGTGGCAAGATAAAGGTATGTCACGGGCAGAGGCAGACAGCCGGAGTCATATTTCGAGCATCTTCTAAAACGTTAAAGCCAAGGCTGTCACCAATACGATCTGTCAATGGCTGAGACACGGCCTATATATACAGATGAACTCTGTTGTTGGAAGGAATAGTCCCAGGTATTTGCATTTATTGGCGTAGGTGTGTTATGGGATAGATTCCACCACGTATGTATAACTAAACAAATAATCAGCGCAATAACAAAACCTGTCTTACTATACCATCAGTCATCAGGCTGTCCCGGCTCGACGACTGGCATGTGAAAGTACGAGGATCAATGTTATTGTTGTTCGCTCGCGGCTTAGACGTTTTATATGTTTATTCATTTTTTTTAGTTAATGAAGAGTGACCTCCTTTGCTAGCAACCAATCCAAATCACAAGCAAAGCCATTGGGATGAAGTTGATAATGGGTGAGTGCATCTCCACATTTAAATACTGTATACACAGTCATATTGAGTGGTATAAGACAGTGTGTATACGAAGTAAAGACACCGTGCACTATCTGCAAGAATTTCAAGCTAGACATATTCTTCGCTAAGCAGTTAAAATCCCGTCATGATTCTTTCCCGTTCCACACCTGCTTGACGCTATCGCACTCTTCTCGATCTTGATCTACAGCCGGAAAACTCAAGCCACTGCGCTACCCGGGAAAAAGCCTGCCGCTGCCTGCATCTTGTCTTTCTCGATTTTATATCATAAAACTTTTATTTCTTCCATCACAAGCGACATCATGGCTCCTAAGTGGGGTAAGTTTACCGTCGTGTCCATGATCGGGGTGCTTTGGAAGTGCAAATAAGAAACATTGTTTCTTATTTATGGCCGCTAAGCTGCTGGTTTACGAAGCTGGCTGCATCCTTGGATGCTTCTGGAGTTAAGAGCTCTGTTCTCTCCGAACCGGCACCGGAGTTTCTTTGTTTCCTCTCCACGGCTTTATACTGACTTGTCGCGATCTTCACAATGCAGACGACGAAGAAGAAGAGGGTGTGACCAGTGCCCCTCCTTCCCCTCCTCTCGCCGCTCCACTGCGCCGCAATAAGTTCGACGACGAAGACGAAAACGACTCTGATGTATGAGCCCCCAGAACCATCCACCTATCTCCATAGCACAGCTCGGAGATAGTTGCCGTAGATCAATCGATCAATGGACATCATCCGCTGACCTGATAACTTGCTTAACGACTAATATAGGTCGCCGATGCCTGGGATGAAGATGACTCTGAAGTCGAGCGCGAGAAGGCCAAGAAGGCTGCTGAGCTGAAGGCTGTCGAGGCTGCTAAGCCCAAGAAGAGCAAGGCCGAACGTATTGCCGAGCTTAAGGCCCAGCGCGCCGCCGAGCTGACTGGCGACGACGATGATGACGAGACCGAGGCCGAGAGCCGCGCTCGCCTTCGCAGATCCGAGAAAGAATCCGACCTGAACCACGCCGAGGACCTGTTCGGCGACATCGGCATCAACCCTAACCGCAAGGGTGCTACCATCGGCACTGCCGTTGTCGTCTCCAAGGGCGACCCTTCGTCTACCGTCGATCTGACTAAGATGCCGCTGTTCAACCCCATCACCAAGACCCAGTTCACGACTTTGACCAGCACTCTGGTTCCTCTTCTGTCGCAATCTTCCAAGCAGGCTCACTATAGCCTGTTCCTGCAAGACTTCACCAAGCAGGTTGCCCGTGAGCTGCCCAGTGATCAGATCAAGAAGATCGCCAGTTCCCTGACTGCCCTTGGTAACGAGAAGATGCGCGAGGAGAAGGAGGCTTCCAAGACCGGCAAGAAGACCAAGGCTGCCAAGACCAAGGTCACTCTGAACACCAGCCGTCCCACTGTCACCGACACCAACACCTACGGTGACGACGATGCCTTTGGCGAGTGAGTACCATACATTCCTCGAATAGCCGTTTGTTCTATTTCTAACTCTTCATGTGTAGTGGTGACTTCATGTGAAAGCCTCTCAGGCATTCAAGACCAAGCCGGTGCACCAACGCACCGTACTCGGCCTTTCCTTCGTCACGGTTGATTTTACCTTGTCTAACTCCGGTCAAAGTCTAGTGGAAAATAGGACATGAGGGCAACCGTGACCAGATGATGATTGGGAAAGCCAGAAAAGGAGGATGAGAAAAGAGATACCATTTACTTTTTACTTGCTATCAGATATAGGACTGCCACATAGTAGTAATTCTGCGGCATGTTTTTTTTTTCTTTAGGCGGACACAGCCACACTCGCCAATACACAAACGAGTTAATGTACAATCTTGGTAGCTGCTACATAGTATGTAGTCACGATGTGCAAGACAGGGACTTTAGTCATTTCAGTTGTACCAGTAGTGACGATTGTACAAGGTCTAAAATAGGCATAGGAGAACATGGCACTGACAGATGACTAAGAATATCAGATGTGAGCGAGATTTTGCGAGACGAGACGAACACTGTTGGTCTTGGTCTGATATTTCGGCTGCCTAGGGAAAGGGAATAAGGATATATATTCCTGCCATAGACCGTACCAGGTCATAAGTTATATTTCGCAATATTCCCGAAGCTATACAGAAGCCACGATTTAGCAGGCAGAATTAGAGCTTGGGGAAACAAAGGCCGAATAGGGAACAAAAAGCATGGTTCCCACAATTTGGAGCCCTACAGTAATCGAATTGACAGGGTATTTTTGTTATTTATTATTTGAGGTATCGAAAACTTAATGTTGCTACATATAGTTGCTTTTCTTGCTGGAACTATCCTCTGACGATTTTGAGATCCAATTGTTTTCTATCTTCATTTCCCCATCCACTATTTTCCTATTCTTGTAATTGATTCTTCCTCGCTATTCCTGTTATGCTGTTTCTCGCTTTAAAGCATCCCTTTCCCTCGGCCTACTGAGCATCTGACCAGCAATTTTCTTTCTATCTTCGTTATTGTTTCTCGTCGAACATTCTTGGCCATTTTCAGCCTTGTAATCCCCGATTTCCCGACAATATCACTGCCGCCTCTGCTCGCGATCACCCTCGGAAATCTGTCTCAACATGCGCTTCGCAGCTCTGTCTGCGCTGGCTGTGTGCCTGCTGGCTTCTGGCGCCCAGGCTTCTGTCGGCGACCGACTGCCCGAGTTTGGCCAGTGTGTCAATGTTAGTAATACCAAGTAGCGCATGCCCAATTGGCACGTGAAGAACCGTCTTCTGCAGACCATCTAACTTGTTGACGGTGTCGGTAGGTCTGTATGACCCAAAATTGCGGCCTTGACGGCTCTACCCAGACGCCAATTCGTAAGTCTTGATTTTCTGTCCTGTCTCCCTGGAATCAGCCATGCCTTGATGGCATACTTTGGCTGCATGGCGCACATAGTTCGTGATAGGATGCCAACAATCACGTTCACTTAGCTCTCCTCCGCCGTCTTCTCCTCTGGGACTGCCACTCCGAATGCGACTATACCTGCCAGCACATCATCACCGACCAACGCGAAGAGCGTCACGAGCCCATCGTACAATTCCATGGCAAATGGCCGTTCCAGCGGATCTGGGGTGTACAGGAGCCCTTTAGTGTCATATGCAGCATTGGCAACTTCATTGCCCATCGCCAGGGCCTGACTGCCGTACGGCGCAACATGCCCGAATCGTACTCTATGCGCCCATACTACGAAATATTTTCCCTCTTCGGCATGGCATCGTGGGTTTTCAGCACCATCTTCCACACTCGCGACTTTCGCGCTACTGAGCAACTCGACTACTTCGCCGCTGGTGCTTCCGTGCTATACGGCATGTACTATACCGCAATCCGATTCTTCCGTCTCGATGGCCCCGAGCGCCGCATGCGCAAGATTCGTAAAGCCTGGACGATCGTTTGCTTGGCTATGTATGCTGGTCATGTTGGTTATCTCAAGTTGGTGCGCTGGAACTACACGTACAACATGGCCGCCAATGTCATCTTGGGTGTGGTCCAAAACTCACTATGGACATGGTTCAGTATCGCTGCGTACCGTCGTACGGGTAACTTCTGGGCTACGTGGCCTGGTCTTGCAGTGGCGTGGGTCATGATGGCGATGAGTCTGGAATTGCTCGACTTCCAGCCGTTTGCACGCAGCGTGGATGCTCATAGTCTCTGGCACTTTGGCACCATCTTCCCGACTGTTCTTTGGTACAAGTAAGTTTCAGGTCTTCCAAGTCTTTTCGTTCAACACAATGTTCTTATCATTAACGCATAACTTCTAGATTCCTCGTTAAGGATGCCCAGGATGATATTGCGCGGCAACGTGTCAAGCACTAGAAAAGCTCGCGCAATTCCTAGTATGTCTCTTGACTTATCAAATATGTGACAACTGGATGTCTTCTGCGCACTCGCATTATAGACTCTATTCGTTATATACTCCTATATTGCTGTATTTTTCTTCCACACCTTGTTTATGCAACTTGAAAACTATATTTTATACATATATCGCAGACCGGAGCAAGACTTTTGTATTTTGCACTCTAAAACTGGATCTAAGAGACATCCATAACCTAAATCACTATCTTGCCAATATCAAAACGGTGACATGGGCATGACAAATGGTCGCCCACCACATACAACCGCTGTACTCATGACACTGCGCGTCAAGAAGCCCACGAGAAAGCCGATAGCCAATAACACCAACATGGCACCTCCAGTAAGCCATGGAGAGACCTGTTGATCTTGCCATCGCTGATAGAAGCGGATGGTTCCGACGCGAATGAAGAAGAGCTCGTGGCGAAGATTACGGAAGGTCGAGCGGCCTTCGTGGTCTGGATCGAGACGGACTTGGGGCGAGGAACGTTTCGCGGGATTATTTTCGGCGCTAGCGAGAGAGAAACCAGACGCAGAAGAGTGAGAGATTTGTGTAAGAAGAAGGGTTCTTGGCTATCTTTTTGGGGGGGTTGTGTAAACCCGTGTAAACGGGATGGAAGGCAGAATGAATACATGATGTTTTGGGTAATGGTTTTGTTTTAACTACTTAGATAGAAGACGGAGGGGGTCATTGATCTCATGGTTAGCCGGTAGTTCGGCAACGAAATTGCCATTTTGGCAAGTTTACACGAGGTCATGGTGAAGGTAAAAGATTTGTTGCTGGGGGAGGAAAAGCTTACAGGAGAGAGATGGTGATGTCACCCTCGATGTTCGCCTTGAGCTCAATATCCAGCTTCAAGTTAAGGCCTAGTTGGAGCTTAACAGGCTGCTTTTCTGTGACCTTTGCGGCTTTGTTCTTTCTCTTAGTCTTGCTCTTAGGCTGTGCGACGCCGTTTATAGCGTTGGTGAGATCGAGTGTTCCTGTAATCATGCGCTTGCCAGACGAATTGTTGTTGTTGCTAGTGGTTCCAGAGCGGATATTTGAAGCAGAGCTGCTGCTGACACCAGATGTCAAGCTTCCAGTATCGTCGTCGTCGTCGACTTCTTCTTCAGAGTCTTCATTGTCGTCTACGGCTGTTGCTGTCCGTGTAGAAGCTGGTTTCCGGCTCTGGGCCTGTGGAAGAATCTGTGCCTTGTTTGGTCCTCTACCCGTAGAAGCAGCAGCCGCGCCACCGCCAGCAGAAGCGGCAGCAGCTGCAACCTTTTTCTTGTGGCGCCGCCGCCGCCGTCTTTGTGATTTGCTGCTTCCGCCTGTTGTGCTCGGTGCTGTGCTTCCTGCCGTGGTACCGCCAAACGTAGACGCAGTTTCGCTCCGTGCCACATAATCAGCGCCGACATCACTAGCTGCGGAGCCCAGAATGCGACCGCCCAGATCTAGGCCATCTATGATATCGTCTTCGTCGGGACCGAGAATGGGCGAGCCAGCGTTATCGTGTGTAGGGCCGGCGGTAGATTTGGGGGCTGAAGAAGATTTGGTACTTTCGTTCCGGCTGCCACGCTTTGGTAGCGATGCTCCGCTGAAGAAAGAGGACATCATCGTGGTAGCAGTGGTAGAGGAGGGATCGATGGCGTGTTCAAAGGTAGTGTTTGCGGTGATTGAGTTACGGCCAGTCTTGCGTACGTCAGCTGAGGTATCGTTGCGAATGACGATGTTAGGGAGGATGGAAGGAGACGACATTCGACTGATAACGTCTCCGTCTGGGAATGGGACGGAAATCGAGACTCGAAAGATGCTTTGGAAATGGTTCTTCTTGACGAGGATTCTGTCAACACAGATGCTAGTGTGGAAGAGGTAGGATTATGTACAAGGAAATAAACAAGAAAGTTTAGAGAGATCGGATTGGACTGTGATAAAACAGAATGAGAGAACAAAAGACTAGAAATAAGAAGAGGAGAACTTTGGCCAAAGGAAAATCGGCAGTCAGATATGATATACAGATAATAAGAGGTCCTTTGCTATAGCTTCCGTCCGGCCGTTTGTATGCTGATGTACATGCCTTGGCAACCAATATCCCAGAGTGTCACACTCAAAAAAAGCAATACACTACAGAGAAACGATGTAGAAACAGTCCATGGCTCAAGTAATTGTACCGGGCCTTCGATCTTCTTTGTGTACACTGTTCGTTCTCTCGTTCATCCATGTTCAACCATTGCTGTTATAGAATCCCGTGGTACTCGGCCAACACAGCCAGCCACTTACATAGTGGAAGCAAAGGCACGGAAGGGAACAAACCATGAGTGTGCTACTAGCGAAGCACGTGACATCAAGTTGTTGGGAAGCTTGGAAACAAAACTTGGACCTTGTTCGATGTTTGAGCGGCGTACAAGGAATCTGGCAGAATCAAAAGAACGTACGATGTTCGCTTCCCGTCATGAAACTTTGGCCAGGGGGGTCAATATTCATGAAACTGTGACGGGGATATAATAAACAGACAACATCCTATGACTAAACTTTGCAAATGGCGAGAATGGACTATATGAATTAAGGAAAAGTTGCATCTTTTTTTTCCGCCATTGAAAGTTATATCTTTCGACAGCTACAGGTGAGCGTAGGTGTAAAGTAGTAAGAAAATCTACATGTAAAGCTACATATAACCTAGCTTTCCTATATTTAACCCCCTGTTATCAACACTAGCTTAATATTACGGGAAATATATACATACAGGCAAAGCCCAAATAAAAGACCCGGGCCTCTCTGGATAAGCCCATTATCGGATCATGGCATGGACTCTAAACACGTTCTCGACTATCTTCTTCAAATCCAGGGCCTCGAGACCTTCAATTCTTTTCATGCTTGTATTTGTTTGCTTGGACCACCGACAAACCAGATAACAACCTTTTGCAGACAATGTTTAGATTATTGCTTGTAAAAATGAAGCTGAGCTAGCACTGGAACAAAATCCCCCAAAAAATTATAGGGCTTGGTCAGTATAGGTGTAATCTTTAAGTATTTAGGGTTTACGGGCTGGTGAAAAATGCAAAGGTATAAAATGTCGAGATGTACATATTTCAACTGAGTCGATATTCAAGCTTTGAAGTAAGAATAAAAAAATAAAAAAATAAAAAATAAAAAAAAGTTGTATATACAAGGTTGGCAAATGAGAATTTAATCGCAATGCTAGTTTCGTCTTGTTGAACCTCCAAGACTATATATAATTTACAGACTGCCATGCCAAAGTATTAATTATTTTTCCCACCCAGAAAGCTTGCTTCTGATGATATTGAAAGCCTCATGAACTTAGTAAATCTTTGACTGACATTCCTCTTCCAGAATTGCCACCCTGGGCCCGATCAACGCTAGGCCGTGACTCCATCCCGCGCCGATCGCTATTCAGCATAAGCAAAGCTGCAGTTGCTTCATGATCCAAATCGCGCTGTGGATGTAGAGCTGGGCTCGTCAGCGCCGAACCAGGCAATGCACCGTAGCCCGTGTAATGCTGGGGCCCGAATGCTGGCGATGTTGTTGCCGATGAGATACCATAGCGTTGGTAGTCTGTAGACACCGACGAATATGAGTTGTGCCGGTGCCGGGAATCGTTGGGGTATAGAGCTGGCGAGACCGAGCTTTGGTGTGATGAAGGCGCATTTAGAGCTGTGGGCGATGCCGATTCGTCAGAGTCGGCCATGTCGACGTCCACGTTGGCGTTGAGGATGTGATGGTGTCGGCTGAGATCAAATGCTGTCATGGGCGTTGGTGGGCTAGAGCTCGAGTTCTCTGAGATGGCCTCGTGTTGGGCCTTCAACTTGGCCACACAATCTTCTAGATACCGCACATACTCGATGGATGCCTACACACAATGAATTGGTCAGTTACTGTGTCCGGAAGATAGAGATCATTATCACATGGGGTAGCGGGAACGTACCTGGAGAATGGCGAGCTTGTGCATTTCACCAGTACAGGCAGGGATCATGCCCTTGAGCACAGCAAACTCCTCGTTCATCTTGGACCGTCTCCGCCGTTCGATTAGACTATGCGCTGTTTTGCGGGCTTGTTTCCGCCCAGCTGCACTTGTGGAAGAAGGCTGTTTTTTCTTTGAGTTTGGTGATGTGGCGTTTGCGGCAGCAACAGAAGCAGCAGCCGTTGAAGATGCTGAAGAAGAAGAGCTGCTATTGGTAGTAGGTTTGGTGCTTGCTGCGGCGGTGGCTTTTGACGCTGACGCTCTCGACATTTTCTCGCCATCGTGACCCCGTGGCTTCATCTGGATGATCTTTCGGGTGCGCGTTGGTGGTGGCGGTAGTGCAAAGCTATCCCTTTGTGTGTCTTTTGCGGTAGAAGCTCTTCTGCGAGACTTGACCGCTTCAGCTGCCTGAACCGGGTATTGGTGCATAGACGATGAATTCGGGTCGTCGGCAAGTATATTAGGATTCATGATGGCGGGAGGAGGCAGTTCAAAGGCTAATTGCAGAGACGACATGTGACGAGCGCCGTCCTTGCCTGGAATATCTGCTGGTGATGTTGGCGTTGGTGGTAGGCTTGGGCGAGGCATTGTGAAAGACAAAGAAAGAGGGATAAGCACAGAGATCGAGGATGGGCCGATACTGCAGCGTCGATAGAGGCGAAGGAAATATCAAAAGCCGGTTGATAGAAGCCTGTAAATGAAAATACGCAATGGCAAATAACGAGAAGGGTATCAAGAAAGGCAGAATAACAGAGAGAAGGATGGCGAATATTAGAGAAGTTGACCGAGAAGTGAAGTTTCAATATGAGGTTGCGTGAGAAAGTTTTGGGCAATGTAAGACGAGAAGAGAAAAGAAGTAGAAGAAATAGCCAAAATAACCACTGGCCTTATTTCAGCACAATATGACGGAACTAGATGGGGGCGAGCTGGAGCAGAAACGATGGATGGATGAATTGGCAGGAACATAGGCCAGAAAGACGCCGGATGGTTCTTTCTGTGGTTCTTTGGATCGGCCTTGCCTAAGTGACGGGACATGCAATAAGTAGAGAACGAGAGAGCTTGGACTCGGGGTTCTGTTAGCAGTAGCCAATGAGAGCAATGCCTGATGACGCCGGGCCGTTTCGCTATCTTGGGCGCTGCTTCCTCCTATGAGTCCATTCAGGACAAAACGTGCTCGTGAGCCGCAAGGCTGCTAACCGCAGAACAGGTAATGGCGTCCTAAGCCCGTGATATCAGGTCTTCTTAATCGCGAAGAAAAAGGGACTAGTTTTGGTGTAGAGGGAAGGACCAGTCTGTGCCAAGTTTCCGTTCTTCAAAGACAGGCCAGGCGACAGCCAATGATATCAGGTAAAATGAGCCATGCGGGCGAAGCTCTTCATTACAGCAAGCTCTCGGAAAGGAACGAAAAGGAAAAGAAAACAAGCCTATCCTTCCGCCCCTCGTTCCTTATTCCGCTCACAAAACATGCCTTGAAGGCCGGTATACTAGGTATATCTTGTGCTTGTTGTACGTATCCATGGTACAAGGGGCGATAAGGCACGCGACTCAATGACTGGAGGACAAGACCAATATCTAATGTACAGTTGAATATGGCCCAGATAGCTAACTAAGAACTGCAGGCAGGTATGCCTTGTCAACACAACGAACCACAGATTGGGCGATCTTGCCTTCTATATTCCATTCCGTCTGTATGCACTTACTATTTATTTGTTTTTATGTTTTATTGTATCTTCCGCAACTGCTCTGCCCGAAGTCGTCTATAGAGAAAGCAACTACGAAATATGCTCTCCAGCTCCCTTCCTTCTCGATTTTAAGACACTTTCCCAGGGGGGGATATAATAGAGGTTGGCCAATCATGGGCGCTATTGGTGTCTTGTGGGGGTAGGTTGCACAGCGAATCACAGCTCGCGCTGCAGGCACATGTGCCAGTGATGCTTCCCGATTAGGAAGCGCTGTTCAAGGTGGAATCTATCACGACATGTGTTATCTACTTGTATCGCAATTCATGTGCTGTTCTCTATCTAGTCTACATTGTACATCTGCTTGAACTATTCCAATTAAGAAGAAGACCTTTCTCTAGCATCAGTATCCAAATTCACATCATCGTGTGCTATGGCTCGCTTATTGATCGACCTCCACTTCACACAATGTGAGACTAACAAAGTTCGATTTTTTTTATATAATTCATTAATCTTATGGAGCGAAGGAAAGTTCGTTAGTTACGGACAAAACAATAATAATAGAGGGGACAACAATTTTATCTCATTTACTGCCGCGAAGAGGCCCTAGACCTCATTATGGACGCTGCCCTCGTGCTCTCGTGCCGTTGTGGGATTAATAAAAGGGCTTTTTTCAAGCAGGATGCCGACGCCGACAATATATGCACAGGGACGTTATAACATCAAGTTATACAGTATGTATGCTCTTAGTCATTTTATTCTGCCGATATATCGAGGCCTGCCTGGTATAGCGTTTCTCAGTATGTCTACTATTATCTATCACTGGGGAATGAGCATGAACGCCAAAGCTGGTCAACCCACCGTCGGTTTCCGTTTTAGGCAGCTTATACCGTGCCTACTATCAATCTAGTGCATTATCGTAGACCTGTTAGTGTCTAAGCTTGGCAGGCGATGTTGACTGCTATCATCTTCACTAACACCGCATTGGAGTCCAATGACCCAAATACTTCAGGTTCTTATTTTGACGTTTCGGAAACCCCAAATCGATTATAACGCTTTTCCCATCGCGAAATATGCGATCAAACACAGCACATTTGCTCTTCGTGCCCAATGTGCAATCTACTTGGGCAAGAACGTCGAATATGCCATGACCGATACATTCTTTTGATGATTCAACCCAATAGATTCTAGTGCAGGCTGCGAATATGTTATCGGAAGAGTCTGGTCTGTGATTGTTTTTTTTTGCTTGTCAAATCGTGGCTCCAATGAAATCGGCAGAGCCAAAACTTGAATGGGTACTGAAGCCTACCTATGATGGCAGTGCGTCTAAGGGTTTGGGAAGTCCCTCCACTCACGAAGTTGTGCATGCCAGGCAGTAACCATACTGTTCTAAGACGTACATAATACAAGCCAATGAGGTGGTTTTTCCCGGAAAGGATTAGAAGTTGAAATAGTAATGATATAACGAAGCCATAACAAATGTTCTGTATCCCAGTGGCTGTTGAGAAGTAAGGTTGTCCGTCTTACATTATACTAGTATTAGTTCAGGGCTGCTGCATAGCTATTAAAGCTCCATTTCCACCTTAATAAAAATGAAGTGACAATAATTATCTGCACACAACCCATGATCTTTCAATCACAGCACTAACTAACATTCAATTTCTACTCAACGTCTATCTGCTGGTATAATATAGCAATACAACGGCGTATCTTAAGCTTGCGATGCCTGTGAAAAGAGGCTTGCCTAACTCTCCCCACAAACGGCTATCTAAGAAAATAAAACGAGAGCCTCCAGGTATGGTTTGAAGTATATCTTTTCCACCAAGACAGTCGGACAGTCGTGACTAATCTATTTTTAGAGAATGCTACTTGTGCGGAAATCCCGGATACACAACCAAAAGCATTAGTAGACATTGCTGTAAATATCGAATATGCTATCGAGCAAAAGATTTCGCAATCTGATGGCGATGAAGACGACCACCAGTCGATGAACTTAAACCGCACACTAGCACATCCAGCCCATCTCCAGCCAGTCCCCGAATCAATCAGAAATTTAATCAAGTCCTGCTTGGGCTCGAAACAGGGACAGGAACGCAAGCCCTTGGTACATAGAGAATCGAATGAAGTGGTGGTTGAGTCTTCCTTGAGACTAAAACATGCCTTGACTATATTGGATATAGCATCAATGATGGGTTTACCAGGACCCGTGAGAAAGCTATGTGATAGCGCCCTCAACGGCATTAGGCCTGGCGTGCCCGATCCTAAAGCTATTTCTGAGATTGCTATCTCGATCGCCCGAGCTATTCTGCTAGCTTGTATCGGACTATATATCTTTCAGCCGAGACAAGCCATCATCGCCAACGCTATTGATGCCTACAAGTACATCCTGTTGGGCCACAAGGAGCCGACACAGAGTTTTCAAGTTGCTCTTACCCTTGTTCAAACTTTGAAAGAACTACTCCACAAGCAGACTCCGGCTCTAGGTGATGCATTGAGCAAATGTCGAGTTCCCTCCGGATATGGGGGGGATGCTTCGCTCCGAAGAAATTGAGTCTCTGTGTGACGCATTGAGCAGTGTCGTGTATCATCCAGTTTTGAGACCAGGCAGAGACTACAGCTGGGAACTTGTCGTTTTGCTCTTTTCGATCCGAGCCGACAATCTAGATGTTCTCAAGGATCTGCTTGGCCCTAGACCTCGTTTTAGTGTGCAGTTTTGGGCTTGGGCTCAAGATATAGAATGTGCCCGCCTGCTGAAGCCCCTCACTAGAGATCCACTTCGATATAGGGAGTCCAACAGCGAGCGGAGAAAGGACCGACTATTGCCAGACTTCATATTTTGGATACTTGATACTGTTTGTTCCCATCAGGAGGTTTCTCTCTCGAGCCTGAGTCCCGGCGACCTTCGATCCCTAGAGATTGCATGGTTTCTAGCTAGTTCTATATTCTGCGATCTAAAACCTTGGCACGACAAGAAATGCAGATTTCCAAGCTTGAAACTCGACTCCGACTTTGAAGCATTTGTACTGGCTTTGCTTGATGGAAAGTATCCTCTACAAACCGATGCACAGAAAGACATCATGGCGTCGGTCCTATGCAAAGATGAACGATGGAATCCTGATGTCAAGATAAACGGCATGCCGATATTGCACATCGCGGCGCAGAATCCTACCCTAGGAAGGGAGATGTTCGGTATGATATGTCGACAGGTGGAAGATATCCACCAATTGGACGGAGATGGGCTTCTAGCATCAAGTAAATGTCGAACAAAGTCTTCCTACACCGAACTGCGGACAGCCGGACTCGATCCCCTGAGAAAAGATAAGAATGGAAACACTATATTGCATTACCTTATGCTTAGGTTTGACTTGGAGATGTTTCAAGCGCTCGAAAACGAAGAGAAGCTTCCAGAACTGCTTATAGCTCAAGACAACTCGGGACAAACACCTCTTGATATTGCTATAGCTCGTATCGAAGAGCATTCTTCAAAACTCCACACTCCAGACGAAAACAGCAGCAAGAATTATTTGACACGCAATAAAGCCATTGCCATCGTGGTTGATTTCTACATCTCCAACGGTTTGTCATCATTGGTTGGTAAAGTGTATGAGGAGGAAAATAGAATTGTTCCCGGCAAAACCTGGGACAACAAGCGTGTCGAAATCGTGGAAGCCATGAAGAAGGCTGTTTTTGTAGAGAAAGAAGAAGACAGAGATAGGACCTTTCTGTCCTTGTTGCCAGTCTGTGGATGCAGCTTCCTTATTAAGGCTATCAGACATGTAAGATTTCCCTATCTCAAAAGCCCGTACTAACCCTTAGGATGAGCAATCAGTTAGCTGATCCACCAATGCTAACGGAACAATAGAAAGCATGGTGTTTTTTCAAGACATTCCTCGCTCCAAAGATGTATGGTTACACAGGGCAATGCAACCTCCACTTCAAGGAAAGGACCTATGACGCTCTTGCCTATGCCGCCGCCAACAAGATCCCCGAGTTCAACCTTGCAGATCTGCTTCAGATGTACAACTCTTCCGGGACGAAGATCAGTGTCAAACATACATACTGTGTTCTAAAGGCCGCTGTACAAACTGGGGATGTATTTACGCTGCGAGATCTCATCAACGACATTCGAAACGAAGAACTAAAGGCCAATGGACCAGCTACTGGTCACGATCACGTCATGTACAGTTACACACCTACCCCGTCATTCATGGCTCCGTGCAAGAGGCTATCTAAAGTGTTCGAGTTCTCATCGTCGCCCGTCGACACTGCTGTCTGGCAACCACAGCCATCGATGCTTTTGCATATAGCGGTAGACGAAGACCAGGTCGATGTTGCCGCTTTACTTATGAGAGAGGGTATCGACGTCAACGCCATCGATGCTTCAGGTAACAGCGCATTGTCGCAGGCCGTGAAGAAGCAGTCGTTTGAAATGGTGCGGAGTATTCTCGATGCAAGGAAAGTATCTGTTGATTGTACAGACCACAACGGGATGACGCCCTTATTAATTACAGCATCTCTTGGTAACATTCCCATCTTTCATTTGCTTCTTGGCAAAGGTGCTGACCTCGCAGCGACTGGCCCGCTTGGCGAGACTGCTTTGTTATATGCATCTGAGAATCCTAATGGCTGGCACATGGCATCGGATATACTGAGAAGGTTGTCAGACTCATATGATCATATATTTCGGGCAACCGCAGATGGCCGTATGCCTGTAAGTCAGACCCAATACCCGAGACGTGATGAATGCCAGCTAATTTACCAACCTCAGATTCACGGACTTTTATGCCACCCCAACCTGTACCTAGATTCTAACCTGAACTTTGAATCTTTCATCCGCCAGAACATCACCGAGGATACAGTAGAGATGGTATTTCTCAATGGCCGCTTCCTCAGCCGATTCATGACAACTCCAAATGCGCACAAATATCTCCAAAAGATCCTATCCACTATTGGCAACATTTTGACTCCTTCTGTACTTACTATCCCCTACGACAGTGAATCTTCAAAACAAGGTCACATGTCTCCCATCTCCATTGCTATATCACTTGGTAAAACCCATATTGTTAAAGTCCTCATCGAATACGGTGTCAACATCATCGTGGCAGGATGTATCACAGGTCCTCCGTTATTTATGGCTGCTAAAGCACGAAAAGACGACATATTTAAGGACTTGCTTCACTTAGGAGCCAACCAGAATTACAACAATACATACATTGGAGATGAAACTTACGTCTTCAAACAGCCAAAGCTTCGCTTAGTCCTTGCCGATTATCAACGGCTACAGATAGCAAAAGAAGAAGGCCTCACACCTACCACCGACGACTCTGATATTAAAAGCATGTTACATGACGAAGACACTGTACCACAATCTCAAATGCTAGTGACACTAGGTTCCCAATCATCTCGCTCAAATTAGATACTATAGTTGTAATGTCTTCCTCAACTATGGGAGCCTTTATGCCACTGTTGCGTTATGCCCACGCTCACTGTGTTCTTTTGCTAAACCCATGCGGCTGCAGCAACCATCATCATGGAACAAGCTTTACCTATATCTCTTATATTCATATTCATACATGTGATAGGAATCGATGTAAGGGCCCTTAGGCGCCTATGTTCATGGAAGCAATGCTAAAAAAAATGATACACAACTCAAAAGTCAATTAATGCAATATCCGAAGATCAACGTCATCCAATTCTTAAGCTTTAGTTTACTACTCTTCTATCTATAGAGACAATCATACAAAGTAGTCTTGTCACAGTTCTTTTTGCAATTCTACACCAGAGATTCTACCATTTGCCATATCTGCGAAATTATGTATTGATCGATTGGAGAGAGAACAGACCTAAGTTTCAGTATAAAGAGTGCAGACTCTGGCGGATCTTACTTGCGTTGCTGATTATGCAAGTATGGGATACTATCATTTCTGTTGAATAACGAACTCTGCTAACAATAACGAATTAACTTGATGTCAACCAGCCATTCTGAATATATAATTCTTGGAAGCACCTTGCATCAAGACTAAAAGTGGGATGTTGACACTATCTTCATCCGTCTTTGATTTGATTTGATTATATTTAACGTCTACCTAAACCACTAAGATCATACGACGCCGGATTGGTTACCGGACAGATATTTAACGTCTTCCGCTTGACAAACACTTCTTCATCCGTCTTGGCTTGTTGCTTGAGTACATATTGAACATTCTACTGCATTTGAAGGTCTTGGCAGCGGACATGGCTTGCCGGCGATAACCCTTATTAGTAGGGTTACACGTGCTTTTTTCAGTGTTATAACCGGTGTACAAGACGTAGGATCCTCCCGGTTTTATATTCCGTAGAACTCCTAATCAGAATTTATTAACACCACGTTCTGGGTATATAGCCATTACATCATTCCTTTTTTCTTCAAAGTTTGTCGTGATTCTCTCAACTTTGCGATGTTCGGCTCTTGATTTTTCATTCGTGCAAACATTTATCTTTTGCCTTATTTGACGGGCTATGTTCTTTTTCACTTTTCAGCTAAAATAGCTTCATTGTGGTTATCATAACAGTAGATAAAACATATGTAGTATATTCTGAAGTTTATATTGCTTTCATCTACATGTAATATTTATAAGCTCACATCTGAATCCTACCTGGGCCTATACACCAAGCATTGGCAAAAACTTTATATTAATTTAATTAGTCCAGCATAGCTTACCCCATTAATGTATTAGTACTTCCAGCATTAAACTTCACTTTAGTCTCCATATCAAAGAAAAAGAAAAAGAAGACAAGGAAGGTGCCGTATAAAAGGAGAGGACTGTAAATCATCAACAACGACTCTTCTATCTAGATTATAAGTAGATATTGATTATAAAGCAAGTCCTACAACTATATCTAAAACACAGAGCTGGTTGAAAGATGACTTCCTTTGAGTGTTTCATTAAGACAGTATTCTGGGCAATTTCAAGGGCTGTTTACTATGATTATCCAATTATGATACTCTATTATATTTGGTCAATGCTTCAAAATTTGAGTTGAGTATCATGAACTACTTTTAGAGGCATTCAGCCCTGGTTATTAACTGGTTTTGGCAGGTTTGTAAACTTTGCCATATCAAAATCAATGATCATCAGCTTCCCTGACTTGCGATCTTTTAGAATATTTCTCTCTGCAAGATCCCCATGCTCAACACCATATTCCACCATTTGAGAAGCTATCTCTTTAATGTAGTTGTGGTCTTCCTCCGACAGCGCTGTGACAGACTCGCCAGCATAAGAAAGTAAAAGAACATGCTTATAATCATGAAACCACAGAGGAATTCCCATCTTCAGCGTGACAAATCCAACATTAACAGGAATAGCAGTTCCTTGGAGTTTCTTGAGGGTTGCATAAGCAATCAGCTCTCTTAGAAGCAGCCGCCGATCTTCATGCTCAATACCTTTTCCAACCAACGTATAGCCAAATGGGTATAATGTGAGTTTGACCAAGGACCCAACAGCGCCATGTTTGTCCATATCTTCACAGCCAATGTCAAGATTATCATCCATTTGAGACTTGAGACCATTTAAGAACTCTAAATAATTCAAGGGATGACGGCCTTGAGTATCCTCGGTAGATTTCTGGTGAAATGGGTAATTTGGGCAGTTTGGGTCAAAGTCCAGGCCATTGTATAAACCAAGGAGACATTGATGTGTACAGTAACTAGAAAGGGGGGGGCAAGCAGTTCGTGGTTGAGGCCGAAGCATAACAATGCTGCTGGGTCGTCGTCGTCTTGTACTATTATCTCCATTACCACTTTTTCCGGGGGCAGTTGGATGAGATCCTAAGTTTGAGCTTGAACTAGAGCCTACTTCGTCTGGTTTGTCATCTTCATACTTAAATGGTAGGGAACGAACTTGGGATCTCAGTTCCTGAATATCCTCTGAGCTGAGTTTTGGCTGTTCAAGTGATAGGAGCATCAGCGTCAGGATATAAGCAATTGGCGTCTGCTTGATACTTTCGATCTGCTTCTCAATCGTCTCAGTATCCATAGGGCCATTTACATGGTCAAGACGTGGAATACCAGAGATATCTTCACTGGGGACAGAAATATAGTAATTGACGGTACTAGGTGTCTTTTTGTCGATAGTCAAGAAAATGAAAGATTCGCCAGTCGTGATGTATCCATAAAGAAGGCCAGAGTTGAGCATAGAATGATATACCTGTGTTATAGCACAAGCAACAAACTGAAGTACTTGAGCATCTGTCGGCTCAGCGTTATTCGAGATACTGCTTGTACTCCCTTCTATACTTTGGTAAAAGAGAGATGGATCTGAAGTCGAAAGCTGTTCTAGAGCTTCTCGGAGCTGAGCAGCAGGGAGCTTATGAGCTGCCTTGTACTCCACAATGAACAGTAATTTTTCGATTGTATAAGAATCAGGAGGGCTCTCGGACTTTGAAGGATCTTCGGAGTTTGTAGAGACACCTAAGCCGATATTATCGAAATAGAATGGACGAGAAGGTGCATGCGTCTTTGGTAGAGGCTCATCGGGTGCATTAGATGAAGCGGGTCTTTTTCTACTAGATCGCTGTTGATCAGAAGGCATAGTTACATGTTCGGTGTGACTGGTATTAGCACTAGCAACACTAGTACTTTCTGGCTCGTGTGAAGACTGGGTAGACTCATTTGAAGCTTCCCGTAGCAAAACCTGGGCATGAGGTTCTAACATATTCTCAAGCTGAGAGTTCAGTGAAGCTTGGATCTGAAACAGTTCTATCAAAGAACGGTTGGCCTGTTCGTCCAGGAGAGAGTCCTCATGTCGAATGTCTGTGGTATATCGGGTATTAGGGTTGAATGTGACCATTTCAACATTGTCGTAGGCTTCTGTGGTCTCATCGTGACCTTTATGTTGCAGGTAGATATTTGTAGCATCCCGAACATCATCCTCAATAAGATATCTTAAAAAAAACACGAGATTCTTCTCGCACGATTGGGAATCCATAGAAACGGTTGACTGGACACCAGCAGTTCTTTCAAAGCTTTTGAATAAAAGTTGCTGTCCAAAAAGGGATTGACACTCATTGAACTTCTCCTCGTGGACTCTTGGGAGGTCAGACCAAGGTCTAAAAAGATGTGGATATGATCTTTTGGCAACTGAGGTAGCTCCACCCGTGGTGTGTTGGTTCTTCACCAGCTCCATCTTGAAGGTTTTGTAGTTGAGAGCATAGCAGTTATAAAGGAAAGTTATAAAAGTCGTCTTCCTAGTGAGGCGTTCGGAACGTTCAGCTCTCTGATCTGGGGCATCCTTTTCAAGTCGGAGTTGCTCGGATCTCGGATCTGAGGCTTCCTTGTCGAGTAGGCTTTTCTATAAATTCAAATTACTTAGTTATGGAATTCATTTTGTTGGAAAATGCATCTCTTGTAGAGCCACTAACCTGCTCTAGAGATAAATTTGATAAATCCATCATTTACAGCAGCTGTAAGTCAAAGCATAGAAGAAGGTCAAAGTTGACTCAAGTGTTGGTGGTTTTTACTGTAGCAAAACGCGCTTGAAGCAGATGGTGGTAAATAAAATGATGAAGGCCGAAATTAGGCAGATCAAGTATGGTCATACGCAAATTGCTTAGTCAGCGAGTGCATGTATGTTGTGGAGAGGACAATATATGTAAAGGGTGATTTAGAAGGAAATGTTGTGGAGGTGCCATTATATAGTTGATGTAAGTCACGTGATGTGCGCGGCTAGTGCCTAACATTGCTGTAGGTACTCGCTATAATCTATTCAACGTCTTCGGTGAGCAAATCGGCAATAATATCCGCTTGTAGATATGCAAGATCGATATTATGATAGTTGAAGCCATCACAGGAATTCGATATGGTCTAGGCTAAGATATCTCGCCGACAAGGCCGGGGTTCGATTCCCCGTATCGAAGCACATTACCTTGATAGGCATTGTTCTGTTCTTTTTAGCGCGATATGCCACTTCTGTCTCATGATTTATACACATAGACCCGATACGTATGACTATAACGGATGTTAGTTCGAAATACAGTTAAGCACATCACACACGTGACTGTGGGCATTAACTATGTGGCAAACGAACGGCTTGAGATATCTCCCCGGATGCTACTAGGGAGAAGATACGAAGAGTAAGTATGCTCCATGCAGTGCGGGCCTGCGCTCTGAGCAAAGGCACTATACGCCGCAAGCACTTGGGCCGGAACGGAGACTACGAGAACGCCGCCTGGGAGTTGGCTAGAAGATGACATCAGCCAGTTGCTCACGTCCGGAACATGCCGTCGTATTGCTGCGAAATAACAGTAGGTAGACGCATAATAGTAATAAAATAAATAAATAAATACTCGAAATACATAGATGTTCTTGGCTATAGGCCTTAATGCACAAGACATAATATCATGATGCTTACATGCTTACATATCTTCAATCATGTTATAGCCCAGACTTCTTGAAGAGCTATAGACTCTATGTCTATTATCACAATCAATCTGTGCATTTTGTGATAGTTGAATTCTCCCGAATGTCACAAACACTAATGAAGGAAACTCTAGTATAGAGAGAAATAATTTCATACTCACGGCGATACAACAACAGCACTCATCCCCAGATATTACAGCGTTCAAAGTACTAATAAAACAAAATCAAAAAAAATCAAAGAAAACGACAAAACAAGCAAACAAGAGATATCGAAAAAACAGTAAAGCTTGAGCCAAACACAACTAAAGCATCAAAACGCCGCGCCTGTCCTATACACTACCTGTGAAACCATATTAAATGAGCATATACCAAAGACCGAGGGAGGTAAATGTCACCTCAGTGTCTTCTTACAAAAGGACTTAGCCTATGTGCAGAGTCGGATTGTTCTATAGACTAGAACTCTTGCAGGAAGCTGAGGATCTCTGTTGGTATCGCGGATGGCAGGGTCTTGTCGCCGCGCAACTCGATGCAGAGAAGCGGGTAGTCGCCATACAGCTTAACGGGGTTAGCCCCACTCGTAGAAGTTGGGGCTACCGAAGAGGCTGTAGTTGGAGCGGTAGCCGAAGCGGTAGGCGCACTCAAGGCACCAGAGGGCCACGATGGTGAGATCGTAGCAGACGCCATGGAAGAGTCAGAGGTCGTCGTGCTAGCCATAGACGACGCAAACAGCGAGGGGTCCGCAGCCGTCACAGGCAAGTCTGTAGTAGTAGTAGACGAGGGCGCCAACGTAGACCATGTGGCGGAGTAGTTTCCACGGGATGAGGACCAAGACCACGGCGCCGTACCGGTGAGGTAGGTTGAAGGTAGGGAGATAGTCATGGTTGGGGACACGGTCACGAAGACGGTAGTAGAGCGAGAACGTGTGGCGGCTTGAGCATCTGCATCAGATGTGGCAAAGAAGGCGGGCGTCGCGGCAGCAGTAGTGGCGATGGACGAAGAAGCGGTAGCCACAGGAGGTGTGGACGTGCTGCTTGACGATGAGATAGGTTCGTGAATGGCGAAACTGCGCTGAGGCCATAGTGATGGCACAGCGTGAGATCTCCATTGCGAAGCCGTAGAAGAGAGAGGACCAGCCGACATGGCAGATGATGGCTCAGTCGAGATAGTCACCGAAGAAGTGGTAGTCGTCGAGCTAGAGTTGGCGCTAGGAGTTGGGTAGACGGGCATCATTGAAGATGACGATGTCTGCTCATCCCAGGCCGAGGAGGCGCTTTTAGGATCGTACACGCTTCTTGCAGACCACGCAGCAGATGAAGGACGAGCAGCGGGTCTATACGCTGGGCCAACCTTCATGATGACAGACTCTGTAGCTGTGGCAGTAGTTGAAGAAGACGGGGCATGGTACGACGGAGCGATATACAGGGCTGTAGTAGCGGCTGCAGAGTTCTTAGAAGTCACGCTAGTGCGCATGCTAGACGGGGCCCAGGGGTCCGCAGCATACGTAGGAATCGAAGCAGCTGTAGAAGAAGCGGTAGAGCTGGTGGGAGCGGGCACTGAGGCGGAGCTGGAGCTGGAACTGGCAGACATGTCGTTGTTGTTGTCGATATGCAATCCAAGATCAACGTCGAGAAGACCACGACGGAATGGCTATTGTCGGTGAAGTCAGTAAATCTTCCTGGGTATCGAATATAAACTTTGATGAGGTCTTACATGGCGAATCGGAGCAGCACCGGCTGCCGCAATCAGCGACGAGGCAGCAATAAAAGCAGAGAAGTGCATATTGGCAAGATGGAAACAACGGAGGGTATTTCTTTCAAAGAAAATCAGTTGCTGGGAAGGGAAACGGAAAAATCAGTAGTAAGAGACGAAGATGCAAACAGATTGGCCGATCTGTACAAGAGTATTTCAAACTCGGTATAGAAGCTTAGACGATGAATGTTGATACTAGTGTCTTTGTAGTACCGTGAAGAGCATAAAGGCTTGGCAACTACAAAACTATCACGAACAATGATAGTTACTTGTTATCGACAATCGAAAGACTTAGGCTTAAAACGAGATGAAGAAGAAATGAAGAAAATTCCAAAAAAGTGAAAGGTTAAAAAAAAAAGTTGAGATTGGTAAAGTTGTTTGATATGAAGAAGAAGAGAGTCAAGATAGATTAGACACAAAAAGTCAAGCTTTAGGTTAATCACGAATGGAATGAAAAAAAAGAGGAGAGAAGAAGAGAAAAAAGGCCAAAAAAAGAGATCAAAAAGATCCAAGATGCAAAGAAGTGTTCACTGAAAGAAGATGGGCGATGTGATGAAGAGAAGAAGAAAAGAAAAGGACGATACTGGCAGGATATCCATTTCCTTTTTATATCGTGAAGGTTTAAATCCCTAACCTCTTAGTATAACATCAGAGATAATCTATATCTGATACTATGGAGTCTACTGTCTCATGATGCAGGTCTGTCTTTCTTTCCCTTATTCACCAAGCTATCCCATATTAGAGATATTGCCTACACTCAAAGTCTCTCTAGGAACACAATACATCCAATAGATTGACAATGCTGTGAATATCCCTTCACAAAGAGCTTGCTATTACTAGTGCAATACTAATATATGGAACTAGACCTCGAGAACCGCTCCCGTTCACCATGCATGTCTCTCTTTCTTGTACCCCATTCAAAGTCTTGTAAGTATGAAGGCTTACTAGAATATCGGACTATAACAATATACTAGTTAGTATTACATATCTGGAATCTCCCTTAGTAAATAGCCACAGCTTGTGATGCCTGTTATACAGGGCAAATGATATACAGCCTCTAGGAGGTCGGCAAATATCCCCCTCTAGCTTCATATTCAAGGGATAGAGAATATCAAATAGTCATGTAGTTAGACAACACATATTGTATCAAGCCTACTATCAATATCACACATATGGATAGCTATCAAATGTCGTGTTTATCTAGGGTTATGTTGAATTAGGGTACATACAATGCATTACGTCACTCTCTATAACTGATCGTCACCCTCCTTGATTCCCATCACGTTAAGCGACTACCCTCCATCCCATAGAACAAAACACAAGGCAGCATAGCTACGCTGCTTTATGGCATTACATGTTATTCAACGGATTGTCCTCTTCACCCCACACGACATAACTCGAATGAATTCATGAGAAATTTGCCCAGTTTCAAGGTGTCACCGTTGTAATAAAAGGAAGAACACCTGACACAACGACACAACCGCTCAAGAGAAGTAATAAACACGGAATATTCGACAGGATGATTTTCTCAAATGGTTACCGGACAGCCAATGAAATAGACCTGCCACTAAATATATAAATTTGATTCAGGAAAGAAACCCCAAAAAACGAAAATATAACTATACGCCTTGCCTAGACAACCAGAAAAGACTTCAGAATGTGTCTGTAGGAGACGAACAGAAAAAGAAAATGCAACTTTTTTTTCTTAAATCAATAGCAAGGTAACAAAGCTAGAAACACAAAATCAAGGCCAACTGAAATTTAGGCTGTGGAATCGAATAATGCCAACGGGCCAAGATAGATCAGATAGGCTTAGATATCGATGTGAAAGAAAAGGCAAAGATAGATAAAATAATCCGCGGCTGGGAGCACGGAAGCGAGAAGTAATCAATAAACTCCGACTGGCTAATTTGAAGGACAACAATAAGAACAATTTGCAGAAGCGAAGAAATATAGAAGAAAAAAAAGAACCAAAACAAACAAAACAACAATCCGGTTGAGAAAAAGATGATGAAAAACAAAGACTGGCCTAAGCGACTTCTAAGCGAATATATTGTGTACAGCAAAAAAGGACAAACGGCAAAGCTGTGGCTTTTGTTGGATATTGTTGTTGACAACAATTCTCTAGAAGAAGCGGTAATCAAGTTGAAAAAGGAGTGCTAAGAAGAATTTGAAGGAAAAACGCCGCCGAAAATGATGATGTCATATGTCATGTGAAATGTATAAGTGAGTGGAAAATGACGAAATGAGGCAGAAAACAAGGAGCGCAGGCCGTGATCGAACCCTGACGATCAAGATATAAAAAGGAGCGTAACAACGTATGGATATCGTTAGATGTGAATGCTGAGGACCAGCCTGCTTTTGGCGGCTGGAGCCGACAGTAGGAAACGTATTGTTTTTGGTCGCACATGGCGACACAAAATGTAGAAAGCCAGCATAGCTTCAGCTTAGCTTAGTCTTCCCAGATGGTCTCAAGGTCGAGATCCTGGCGGCGCTCGGCACCGCAGACACTCCAACGCTTGCGTTTATCACGGAAACCTCGACCTCCGCGAGTCTCTTTAGCAGGTTTTTGTTCGGCGATGTCACCCTTGGCGGCCGCCTCAGCAGCTGCCTTGAGGTCGGCCTCTATAGCTTCCTCCTCAGCATCGGGCGAGTCAGGGATAGTTTCGAGGCTGGACAGACTTGGGCTACGAGAACGCGTTGAGCTCGGAGTCGATGGGACAGATGATGTGGGTAGGGAGGGGATAGAAAGGTTACTGAAGTTGGTAGAGTAGAGACAGATACCTGCACTATCAAGATTGCCCCGACCCATCGCGCCTGGTGATGTGATCATCGAAAGCGAGGAAGCAACTGGCGGTGGGTTGCGCAACGGCGACGACGGTCGAACACGGGCCATGGTGATTTGCGGAGATGCAGCTAATGGAGATGGTGCTAGAGGAGACGACGCTAGAGACGGCGACGAGCCAAGCGTCTGGAATGGCGTAAAGTTTCCGGATTCTGCTACGGAGTCAAGGGTCGCACCCAGGTTCAATGGGGAGTTGCTTCTATCGCGGTTGCGGCGTGGTGACGATTCCAATACAGAGGTGCGCACTGGAGACGTAGGGAATATATCATCTGGGTTCTTCTTAGGAACACGAGTCCGCTGTGGAGAGTTGGAGGGACTCGCAGGGCGGAAGTTCGGCGAGTATAGGAGATGTCCCGCACCGTTCACTCCCGGGAGTGATTGAGTACGGGACATGGACAGGCCGATATGAGACTTGGAGCGGCCATGAGAAATCATAGCACGAGTCTTCGAGTTCATCATGCTCACGGTTGACGAGCTCATGGGAGTGTAGTAGCTGTTGTTGTTATTGTTGCTGTTGCTGTAGTTCAGTGGAGATGTAGTCCGTGGGCGGTACGAAGCACTGCTTTGAGACCAAGCAGAAGATGACAAACTTGGTGACTTGGGCGAAAGAGTAACAGGCTCAGTAGAACGACGGAAGTTTTGCGGACGCTTAGCAGGTTCAAGTTCAAGCGGTGACATAGGCCCCAATAACGAAGAAGATCGAGGCAGGCGTGTGGGAGTGGAAGGGCTTTGGAGACGAAGACTGGGACGCGGCGAGGGTTTAAAGTCCTCCAAAAGCTCAGTTTCGGGGACGGGCTCCATTTTGTAGAGGATGTTGGCTATGGTGTGATGATGATATAAAAATAAAGACGGTTATTAATGGCCGGGTTTAAGCTGATTTGTAGGCGTAGCGTAATAGAGCAATGCTGCAAGAGGCTGTGTAGCTAATACATAAAAGGAAAAAGCCCAAAAAAAAGCTTAAGCGTAATCTAAGAAAAACCGGCGGTAGGTTACAACGGTCTTGGATTTAACCAGGCCCAACCAGTGGAGCAGCAGCGTGTGTGATATATAAGCAGGGGGACAGACCACTGATTTCAAAGAAGGCTCGACCAAGGTGGCAGTAGTCAAGTCCAAGTACAAAAAGATGGCGAGGAAGAACAGGCAGTCCAGCAGGCTTTACTTGCTGGTTTCTCTCGGGGATATTGAAGATGTGGTATCTGCAAGTTCAGTAGATGTGCAACGGCAAGGCATACAGGCTGTCAAAATGAGTCGGCAGCTGTGTAAAAGGAAGAGACGATAAAGGATGAGAATAGCCAAAACAGTGGGATGCTGTCAACAGCGATCTACCAAAATAAAGGACGAGACGAAAAGTGCTTCTCTGGGGGGTTTGCAGTAATATCTGTTCCAGAGATCTGTCAGTGCAGACGGGCTAGCTCGACGCTTGACGTTTAAGATGGTTGATAGTGTTGTATAAGGCGGCCTGAGGGTAGGCAACGCAAAGCAAAATAGCAAACAGAGCGTAGTCGATAGTGCCGGGAGATCAAACAGAAACCGAACAGCAGCGGCAGAGCGTGATAAAGCGTAGATGGTACGAATAAGAGCAGAAGAAGAAGGGAGCGTTTTGTTCCCGGGCACCAGCACGATGGAAGCAAAGGAGGACGCAGAAAAAGAAAAGGAGAAGAAAGGCAAGCAGATGCGAACACGAATCAACACAACGACAAAGGCATCAGAAAGAAGACGATCAACAAAAAAACAAAAACAAAAAACACCGAGCCTGGCCAGTCGCTTAAAGCTGGAACAAGAAGAGCAGGTGAAGCGGAACGAAACAAGAAAGACGTAGGCTGCAGACGCAGAAAAGATGGCTTGGCCCAGTGGGATTGACAGAGGCAGGGGTTCCCTGAGCGAAGAAGACGTAGAAGGGCTACAAGCTGCAATCAAGTCGTCCTATCCAAGCCGTAGGCCTGGCCTGTAGAAGACGAAGCGAGAGAAAAGGAACAAAGAGGGCACTGGAAGCAGCAGCGCCAGCAGGTGAGAGGCCTGTCTGTATATCCCGGTTCGGTCTGTCTAGGGTGGGGTTTCCAGGCAAGCTAGGCTGCGAATGGACAGACTATGCGCTCTGCTTTTTGTGCTGCAAATGCGGATACATGCAAAAACAAAGTAAATCAAGGAAAGTAGCCAAACGGGCGGACGGGGCCAGGATTCTGGATCGTCACGTTGTATGGCCTAGGCGGCAAAAATAAAATAAAAAGGAAAAACAGAGAGGCTGGCCTGGAGACGAACTGGACAGTGGCTTTCCACAGCGGGTGCTTTGGTTTCTCCTGGCTTCTAAGGCCTCAAATGAAAATCGTGTTTAGTTTGATGGCAGTATTCATGGTATACTGCATTCTTGTACGATAGCACACAACTGGACGGCCATGTATGCTCGGAGGTTCCCGTACTTATTCCAGCAAAGGGTGAGATGCCAAGTGGTCAACAATGGTATCAGAAGACTCAAGCATCGCTTGCGGGTATGACCTGGATGAAAATCCGAATAAATGACTCGATCTCGATACTATGGTAGTAGAATATCGAAGAAGTGGTATTATTGCCTATTGTCTATGACTACAACGCGATGAAAAAGGGAGTCTTCTCTTTTTGTGGGAAAATCTCGGTTGTCATAGTTTCGAGTTTTGATAGGATAAGAGGAAGGCAATGTTGGAGTTAACAGGCAACTTCTTTAGAGATTCTCAAGCCAAACAAACGTATCTCGCACACTAGGCATAGCATATAGCGAGCTTTGGACTAGTATACATTCATCCGCCTGATTAATACCAAATAGCACTATAGATGTGTAGTGGATGCACTTCTGGAACTTCATGCATTCCATTAGTTGGCATAGAGAAAACAAAGATCGCTGCATGTTTCTTATGTGGTTTCTTGGTTTTGTTTTTGTGTTTTTATTTCTTATTAAAAAAATGTGTCCCTTGGATTGGAAATGCAGTCTTTTTAGTTCCTGCCTCTTTGGTTTTTCCTTCTTTCTTCCAAGTTCTACAGCTCCAATGGCTTCTTCCCTCCACCTGATGCAAGGGGCAACTGCCTCTGCCAAAGATACAACTACAGGTCATCAACAACAGAAACCACAACTTTAACTACATTTCCAACACAACAAGGCTTTTGTATCGCAGATTGAAACCAACAAACCAAGAACCAACTAGTTGTACGTGTAACTTTCCGACTCCTACTCATGTTTACACTTCAAATTCCGGCTGGAATGGCGATCGTGTCTCGGCTTTTGTCCCTGCCATCTTGGCCTCAGGTTTCGCTTCGCTTTGCTCTTGTCGCCTATCACTCAAGTAAGTAAGTTTATTGTATCCTCCCTGAACGGCTGCCTACCACACAAAGAGTGATCAGAGTGAAGCTAGCCATATAGTTAGTCGATCGCATAGCAAAGATCGTGAATCTTCTTCGCTTGAGCCGACATCTTCGCCAGCCGAGGGCTTTATCATGCAGCTGGCCAGTAGAGTCGTACTACGATTGGTCATGCTACCAGTAGAGCTTGTCAAGACAGGGTCATATCCTGTATGGGCGTGGATAGGGCCACTGCATCAGGTTATCATCTCAACACTATTTTACAACTACAACTTCTTGTGCTAGGAGAGGGAGGGCGGGGGTATGTTTTGCCTATATTTGAACCTCCATCCTAAGAACCCTCTAGGGCTCCTGGTAGAACTGAGCGAGCCAATATCAGATCAGGCGGTCTTTAGCGTGCTTGAAAATGCGAGGAGGGCTTTCGGAATAGCGAGCAAAAATGTCTCTCCTACAACGCCGGAAAAGATGTCTTAGCTCTCCACATTCTATATTCCATCATTTTTCTCTATATATTCTAGATGAGAAGTATGCGCACTGAGTTCCTGGCGGGTTGTCTCAAAGCAGAAGCCATCCTGTCACCTTTCTCTTCGTCTTCGATAATCATCCGCAGATCCGCCAATCCCGTATATTTCAGCAGACTCCGAAAATAGAACTGTTTTGAACAACATTTTATAACTAGCAAAGCCAAAATAATGGCTTTTACAGCAGCCTCAAACGACATCCCCTCTTCAAAGGGGCCTTCAGGCGTAGTCCAATAATCTGCGCAACCCGTGTCGTTGTCGCATTAAATACGCCGATAAACAAAGAGGTTGTGTGCCTCTGTTGACGCAACAACAGGTAAAAGTCGGCCAAATGAAGCCCTGTATAAGGGGGCATAAACCTACAACCGCCGCAGCATACATATGAGACGAAGGTCATTAGCCACTAACTATAGCATCCCGATGCTATATGATCTATCTGATCTTCTGACCAGACAAGCATAAATACCAGCAGACAAGACAGGACAGATCCTGGCCCCCAGCTCCCGGGCTCTTAGCTCGAAAGACAATCAATTGAGCGTCTGATCAATCTCTATACCAAATTTTATAGCATAATTTTCAAATCAACCCATAATTCCAATCCTTATTTTAGTAATATCAGCCAACTGATCAAATCATTCGGAAGCAGCTATCTATTGGCTCAAACAAGACCGGATTTTGTCCCAACTCTTTTTCATAGCCTAAACACTCATCGTGAGATAATAACACAGACAGAGTTAGTCATTTTTGTACACTCTCATATACCATCCTCTCTGTGGTCCGGTCCGTTTTTAAGAAACAACCCCAAAGCTCTCACTGCCAGGCCGATCTTGTGTTAATGCAGCTTTGCACCTAGTCCATAATGGCAGAAGCTTTTCCACGTCTTAACTATATGTTAGATGCCAGAGCAATGCATTGACTGAACAAACACCAAACCTAGCCAGGCATTGGTATAACCAGCCACCTGCAGCCTCTCAAGCTCCTAAGTCGATAGTCAAGCTAGCCATGTAATAGATAATGCTTACAATGAGAATGTGCTGAAATGAACTCAAAGCTCTCTGTCGTGACTGCCCAACCCTCTTCATTTGGCCGTGGCCGAGTCAAGTAGGAGATAAATAGTATATTCTAGTATACCTCTCAGACAGGAAGTTAATGTGAGACTTTTATCAGAGTGCACGAACATATGTAAGCAAAGACAAAATAGCAGCACTACGCCCCTTCCAATAAATAACACGACCGAGACGGGCTCAAGTGCGCTCTCTCGGCGCCATGCCTGAATTCATATATTGCTAGTCAGAATACGGCGATAGATAGACTTTGAAAATGAGACATCATGAACTACAAGCATAGACCAACATACTACTGATGTGAGCACGACGAACCGATACACACACTCACCGCTCTTGCATATACATATACACATGTATATCCATGACTTGCGGATATGCCTGTCTAGTAATGCAACCAATGCCGCTACCTTTTGTATCTCTCCGTGGCTCCACGTGTAAGTCTCATGAATCCCAAAGTCCGGGGTTGAAATGCTCTCATCAGAGGAATTTTTCATCGAACATTATTGTACCCTAATTTCTATGTATGTACATGTGTATTGTGAAGCTATTCTGACAGTATGTATATCTAATCTCATTTTGAGATTTCTACATCACTTGGAAGATAGGATATTCTTTGTCACATATACTCAGTCTAATATGATCCATTGATATTGGCGTACTGTATAGCCACAATACCAAATGGAGGGAATGCCAAAATCGGAGAGAGGACCGACCGGCACAGATGATTTTTATGAATACAGAAAGAAAAAAAAAATCTATAGTAGCATGCTTATTATAGCCTCGTAACATGAAAAAAAAAAAAAAAAAAAAAAAAGACCTTCAAGATTATAGAAGCTCAAGGATCACAAATCTCACCGCTTTCATCCGTGGTAGTATTTCGGACTTGTATCCTTGAACTTTGAGTGGCTGGGGGACTACAACTACATACCTGTACATAAGTACAGATACAAATGTAAACAATGATCAAGGAACAAAACGAAAAACTCAACATGTTACTTATGGCACTACTACATATATTTTCTGTCATTATTTTCTTCCCTTTTCCTTCTATCTGCATGTATCCGTTCTGAAAAGAAAGAGAAAAAAATTACATTGCATGAAGTATAGGTTACTATGTACTTACTACTCCGCATAGTTGTGCAGATATCACATTTATAGATAATTTCTCCGTCTGTATCTTTTTAAGGGTAACCACCAAAGAAAAAGAAAGAGTCTGATGATAACCCCTGATTTAAACTTAACAATACTTCGATATACTAACAGGCTTGGTGACTTCTGTGTGCATTAATTATCTGCCTACAAGCGAACAACCCTATTCCTCAGTCAGTGGTCAACAAAACATGGGAGATAATAGTAATGTGTATGTATCATACTTGTAGATACATGTAGAGAGAGGAGATATCAAAAAAAGACGCATGGTAGGGATCTCGCAATACTGTAGGTGGACATCAAGGAAGACAACACAAGTACCCCTCTCGGCTATGTAGGGTATGTACGGGCGTTCCTGCATGCACCGTTCCCTCAATGATTGTGTCTTGCTCATTCAAAATGCTACAGTGGATTATGTTTTCTAGTTTAGCATCATTTGTTTCTGCCGTTATCTAAAAGTGACTAGTCTTGTTGCTTGTTTGTTAGGTACAAAGAACCCTCATTCCTCCTACTTAGTGAACAATAACGCTATAACAAGTATCCTTCTTCAACAAACATAAATCTCAACATGGCAAGTCCTTTCATACCTAGTCACCTCCTATGCAGCTTGATGGATACGGTTCCTACCATAGCATCGTGTTCAAGGACTCTATGGCCCATGTTCTCCAAAGTCAATACCCCTCATGGTTATGTAAGGGCTTCACTATATGTATAGTTATACAGATATACATTATATGTCAAGATGCACATTTAGTATGCATTGTTTGTTTCAGTAATGCGGCCACTTTGTATATCAATTTAGAAAGTATAACAAATAAAAATAAAAAGTTTATATTATGGTGCTGTTATCAACCCTAATAAATGGGTATCTGCAAACCATACCTATCCTATAAGCCATGATTCAAGAGGGATCAATTACAATTCAGAAATGCAATATTTTATAGCTTATAGCTTTGATGGCTTGAGTCCCTTCTTGATACCCTTTGAAATTTCTCCATTGAGAATATAATCAGGATACTTCATCGACCCATCCAAGCCAGGACCTATACCGTCTCCGCCCTGTCTTCTCCAAGACGCGCCATCCACAGGAATGATCTGGCCATTGACATAGTTTCCTGCATCTGAGAAGAGATACACTGTGGCATCAGCGATATCTCTCACCGTGCCCCATCGTCCCGATGGCACTCCCCTTCCCTGCTGCGAAAAGTGTACATCACCAGCAAGGCGATCCATGCCCTCAGTGCCGGCGATGGGACCGGGTGCAATTACATTGGAGGTTACGCCGAAAGGCCCATATTCGAGAGCGACAGAGGCGACAAGGGAGTCTACGCCAGCTTTGGCGGCTGAAACATGTGCTTGTAGTGGCACGCCGGTGTAGTGAAATGTCGCCGAGATAGCTAGGAAGCGACCGCCGGTGCTCACGCTGTCGGCCGGTGGTGGGTTTGGGTTGCGCTTAGCTGATTCGATAAGGTACGGCATTGTGGCTTTTATGGTATTGAATGTTCCCAAAAGATCAATATCCATGACAGATTTGAACGCTGTTCAGGATGTTAGTCTGCTGATAGAAGATGAATCGAAACACTGAGATTGCACATACCATTGGAACTCATTCCCTGGATTGGGACAACAAAGTTTCCAGCAGCGCCGGCTCTATGAGAATAATTAGTCACACTATATATCTCTCGGTACTGTTGAGATATCAAAACTTACATGACAAAATCAATGGCTCCCAATTCTCTGGCACATCTGTCTGCAGCGTCCTGCAAATCTTGAAGCTAGATAAGTGATAGATAGTTAGTCGGTGCTTAGAATAGAAAGTTTCCTTCGAATTATCGATGAACCATATCCATATCAATCTTTCAAAGTGAGAATCTCTTACCTTTCTCACATCACAGCTTCCAATGCCGATAACCTTGGATCCGGGTCTTGCCGTCTCTATATCCCGTGCCATTCTCTCTGTCTTCTCCGGATTACGGCCAATGATACACGCATTAGCTCCGAGTTTAACCAACGCGCGAGTTTGCGCGCTACAAATCGTGCCTGCGCCGCCTGTCACGAGCACGACTCTGTCATCTATTAAAAGAGAAAGCGAAGAGATGCGTTAGTTGTGAATGTATGGTATTGGTAGTGCCCTTCGCCTTACTGAAGATGCCGTCTTTCCAAACATTGCTAACAGGTTGAGACGCGGGGATGGACATTTCGTGGTGATGACGTCGACGTCGTTGTACTATGAAGCCTGGGGTTTGAAATGGGCGTTTGTTTCCTTGGCTTTTTGGGTAAAAAAGGGTAGAAAATTGGTAAACAGTGTTGAGATTGAGGGTGATGGAGGCGAATCAACGTCGAATATTGATATGAGGATGCACAAATAAAAAGGTTGCAACCAACAGAGAAATCAAAATGCTGTACTCAGAGTCGAATGTACTTGGAGAAGGTAAATAAAGTGAGATGTGTTTTGATCTCACTATAAGACTTAACAAAGCTTTTGTTGATGCTGATGCTACACTAAAACGATCGTCATATTAAAATGCCTCGGCACATAGGTAGTTGTCAAATAAGCCATCCCCTCAAAACTTAGCATGGCTTTCATCAATTAATGCATTCGGCAGTGCCATTCTCGTAGCAAAACAGGCCTGCCTCCTTCTTTTTTGCTTATCCCCAGTAACTTATTCCCCGTCGTTCTTCGGGCAAAACGACGCTATGAAGAATTTCCCCAAATGCGTAATACCCTAACCCTATGTCGAAGCTTTCTCATTTCGGTTTGAGGGGACCATTCTGACTAAATCAGTCGATATGGTTCTTGTGTGATTGGGTACTAATAAGGCCATCCCGTCTGGAGCTCAACAAATGCAAACATCAGACATAGATATGTAATTAACCCAGGAATAACCAAACCCTTGTCGGACGTGCGGATTGTCGGCTTTTCTAAGACAAGATTGTAGATCAGCTTCAACGAAGTACCGATACGTATATCGTGGCTCAAGATAGAAAAAAAAAACACTTCTGTTTTTCTTTTGAGCATTGACGTCTATTGATGCCCAAGTTTATACATAAGGCTTCAACTAGATATTAACGTAACCTAACTCAGCTAAAGCTTGAAAACAAAACAATATCCATAGCAGCCTACCTAATAATATAGGCTTTAAGTAGCGGAGGAAGGATCCAGTTTTCTGACTACCTTGCTATCCTTAGACAAACAAAAAGAAACCCATTCACAGTATAATTTGACCATGTGGTTTCTTCTTCCTGACTTTTGTTTTGATTCTTGATTGTTTCAAACTATCACAACCTTTGCCCACTTCACCAGCTCCTCAAACTCACACCAAGACACAATGTGGTTCTGTCGCATTTTCCGCATCTTTATGGCGCCTGCGCGGGTGTCAATTTTCAAGTTTATTGGAACTGTTGCTCTTGGCCTACTTACGGTAAGCTCTTGCACTAAGTCAACGAAAGCCCTGCTTCTATGACGTCGATTCACACCGGAGCTGGCGTGACTTTGGCCTTATTGTAGCCGTTATCGCAACCGAACCACACTTGATTTATACTGATACCTGCCCTTATGTTATTGGTCATTGCTAACTTTTATTCTACTTTCTAGGGAATGTCCTTCTCACTTACGACGCTTGCCATCCCATCTATTCTCTCTATCTCCTCCCCGCCCGCCGCCGCCAAAGCTCTCGCCAGCCTAACTACCTTGACCTCAAAGAAGCTCTCCTTCCTCTCCCGCCTCTCCACCGGCGCCTTCCTGCTCGCCTTTCTGTCCTCGCCTTCGTCTCAACGCCACCCTTACCTCATCTACACCTCTCTATTCGCTGCTGGTGCCGGTGCCGCCAACTTGATCTCGCCTGCCCTTCTCGGCGAAGTCGCCATCCCCGTCCGTGAGAAGCGTGTTGCCTCGCCGCCCTTGCGTAATTTGGAGGCTAGCTACGAGGATCTAGGTGCTTCTATGGCTGAGACTACGGTAGGTATTGATAAGGTCACTAGCGAAGAGGTGCATGCTCTGGCTGAAAACTTTGCCAAGACTCGTGTGGTCGAGACGACTCTTGCATCCATCGGCTTCGTTATCTCTGTCATGGGTATCTGGGGCGATGGTTCTAGCATCGTGTAAGGTACTAGCAACTGGCAAATCATATTGGATATCGGGCATAAACATAAGGCTTTATGCCTGGACAATATCATTGCTCGATGAAGGAGATCAGCTACTTGGCTGGTTAGACTTGCAATGATCTCCCTCAACTACCTGTACTATTGCTATGTATATATATTCATTTGTCTCTCGGAACACTTCAGTCACGAATATACGTGCATTTATGAACGCGTCACAACTCTTTGAAATGATTGAATTTCTCGATATTGTATCCATGTGCTGGTTTGAACGTAGTAGTTTTGAGCCCTGCTCTAATTCTAACTAATATTATTGATACTAATCCAAGTGTAGCGCTGCAATCATGTCGTGTCTGTGAAAATAAGATCTGACTCGCTTGCCATACACATCTATGAGTTGTCAGCATTTGTATACAACATTTGGATATCTTGAATGTGAACTTACACATAGGAATACTCGTAAGGCAGACAAATACCTGTACTGAGCCTAGGATAATCATGGTCTTGCGCGTGCCGATACCCAGCGTGACCCAGTCAAATGCGTACCAAGTGAGCATGAACGAGAAGAAGTTCTTGAAGATGATAGTGATGGTGAATCCTTCAACGGCCAGATCACGATAGGCATCGACAATATATAGTGAACTGGAAACAGCGCCTATCACCATGGCGCATACTTCTAATCCGAAGAAGATGACGGGAACTTGCCATACTGATTCCCCTGACACGATCTGAGATGCTGAGATACCAAAGCCGTACAGGCCAACTTCACCAATGAAAAACATGGGGATCACTAGCAAGATACGGAACTCGGGCTCATATATGCCGTTGTTTCTCTTGGTCATGTATCGTACACTCCAGTCAGAAAGAGCGCCGGCAATAATGAAACCAATCACAGCACCTATGAATGGTCCAACATACGCATAGCCTGTCTTATCCTCTTCCCACCAGTATGGTGGACCCTGGAAGATCTCAGCGATGATGACACCGATGAATACCGACCAACCAATCATGGTGCCCTGGATTAGACAAGCCCATAAAAAGGCTGGTTGGAAGAGTAACGGGAACGGGCGTAACAGAAGAACACAGAAACTCTCGTCTGTTTTGCGACCATTAAAGAGTGCCAGTGACTGACACCACGAAACCTTTCGAGGTGTTGCTTCACGTGAAAGTTCCGTATCGTTATGGGCAGTACTGGTGACTATGGTAGGTTGTTGCTGCTTAGATTTGGACGGCAGTATCCGATCGGTATCACTTTGGCTATTTCTTGTCCGCAGAGGCTCAGTCGTACTGTCGCTTAGGTTGATATTCTCATGATCACTTGGACCGCTCTCAGTCTGTGAAACGCCATCACCTAGAATATCTGTGTTCAATTTCGAGTCACGCCGGTACGCCGTTTCGGGACATAGAAAGAAAACAGCGGGAAGGCAGATGGCAAAGAAAATCGTTGAGAAAATGAAGGTCCACTTCCATCCCATCGTCAGAGTCATCTTGCCTACCACTATTGGGGTAAAGAAGGCACCACCAAATACAGCAAGATTCGTGAAAGCCATGCGAATACCGCGCTCATGGACAAAATATAGGTCACCAACTGCAGCGTTGACCAAGGTCTCGAATGGAGCACATCCTATCCCCTGGACGATGCGGGCTCCAACAAAGCTGCCGTAGTTCTTGCCGACAACGCTAGCCCAGGCACTTGAAGCGATTAAGATTAAAAGGCCAACGATAAAGGCATGGCGTTTGCCCCAAACACGACCAGAAGGCACGAAGAAGACAGCAGCAGCGCCGCATCCCATGAGAAAATAACCGGTCAAGAGAGCAACCTCTGTGAATCGACGCCTAAGATCAATGGTGATGACGATGGTGTTGGCCGCCAATATCGAGCCTTGAGCAGTTGCGAATATGGCGCTCATGGAGAGCACAAAAGTGATCATATCGCGCTGCCATAGTGGCCAGTTAAGCGGATCGTTGGGGTCGTCTGACGGCTGAGGAGTCTATATGGGCATGTACGAATTAGCATACGATATACCATGATTATATGTAAGATGTGAAGATAAACATGCCAGTATGATGAACTCTCCGTTTTCTTCGATAGTTTTGAGTTGGCCATGTGCTTTCTCTCTTCTATGCTGATAACCCGGTTGATTCGGGTCGTCAAAGTATCGTGTAGTCCCTGCAGTGTCCTCTAGTTAGCCTCTGTTTATTGTTTATGAGCCAAAGCTCGAGTTGAAGGCAGAGATATACTTACCCGGCACATGGCCTTTGTGATGGGGCTCGAGAATTCCGCAGCCCATCGTGAAGAAACGTTCAGTGAATGGTCTCGCTGAGTCTGATCTAATGATTGATTGCGGCGAAAGTTGAAGATGTAGAAAAGAACGAAGAAAATTATGCAGGCAAAGGCCTTTGATGTGGCATTGGAATTGGTTCTTTCTGGATCTAGAAGAAGGAGTAGGAGCAAGAGTAACGCAGCACCTGGATGCAGTAACTGCCGTTTTGCGCTCGACAAAAGGGCACCCTCAGAGACACGATGATCCTTGAATACAAGGAATAGAGATTGGCTCTATGGTATCAATAGTCATTAGCAAATAATATTCTTGTTGGGTCTTTGTTGCTTTGGGCGAAGCAACGTAATTGAGAAAACATCGGATCAAGCCGACTGGACGGTATATTGTCTCTTTTCATATTAAGCTCTGCTTCTTTGGAGACTATCCGTCCGACGACCTAGACTAGCTATGCCGAACTTGACGAATCGAGGCTAGACTCGATAGATTTGAGGGAAAGTGGAATCAGAGCGGTAGTGACGTACCAAGAAATGAAGCGTACCGGCCACACGATGGAGGAGAAACTGTGGTGTGTCTTTGACCGAATATTGGAGCAACTGGAGATTTCCGGACCCAGAAAGTAATGGTATTCCTTGCAGGACATGGATCGAGAGCCTACAAAGCCAAGAGACGATATGTTGCCAGGCGAGAGATCGAAACTCGAGCGGGTGGTGGGCTTACAGTATATCTGTCCGGTAACCAATCCGGCGTGGTATGATTTTGGTGATTTAGGTAGACGTTAAATAGAATCAAATCAAATCAAGGCAAATGGCGGGCTTACAGACACGTGAAGGGGATATCTGAGAACAGCCCGGCATATGTTTGTTGCTGTTGTTACTTGAGCGGTATCTGGGAAAAGAAGCTTGAGCCGTGGGAATCCAAACTCTATCGTAGTTGAGCAGAGATCCCTGCCAGTGTTGCTCTCTAAGCCCATCCAATAATAAGAGCACTGACCTGAACCGTCTTTAGACCAGATCCAATATACAGGGGCCAGGCGATGCATTTGCATGGAATGCGTATAGAATATTGTTATTTGGTTCTGGCCTTGGATGAAATCCTTCGAGGTTTCAAGATTCAGAGCAAATAAGCAGCGTCTGAGATATAAATGGAAATACAAGTAGATCATATCGAACTCCGCCTGTTCGAAAAAAGAGAATAGGGCATTGAAGATAGGACGCAGATTTTGTTATGCAAACCGAGTTTGACAGAATCAATGCTGCTCACGTGTCCCTGATATAACTAGTACAACCAGCAAAAGATTGGATTACTGGCGGAACTAACAAGTGCCAACGATGTTTCTTTGCCTTGTTGCAAATAAGGCTTCTTTGGTGACTTACACGCCAAGTGGGAGGTGCATGGATCTGGAAGTTTATTTGGTGGCCTGAGCATAAAAAGCCTGGCCAAGTATTTGGGCTAGTGAAATAGCAGGCCATAGTTGGTTTTATTGCATTAAGTAATACACCTAGCTTTTCCCCAGGTCTTCAAGTTCAGCAGCCAATTTCCAGTGCCCAAGCGTATGCTCAATAAACACGATAACTTCAAAGGTACTGGGAAATAATTCCCCGGAATTATCTGCTGGCTGGGTCCGTGAGTGTTAGAGAAATTGAAGATGGAGGGTAGGCAATTATTAGCTCATAGCATACTATAGCAAACAAACAGCAGAAGCAAGACTCCACTTTCGCCAATTCTGATACACATCGCTTGGTTGCCATTCTTTTTTTGGAGGAGAGCGCCATAGGGCAGATTAGCGGCACAGAAGATCGGCCGAAGTCTAGTAGCAGCGCATTGAAATCATGGCACTTTGGGTGCCCAACAACAAGATGATGGCCCTTCGTCCAGAAGCTCTACAGGCCAGGGTCTTAGGGCTGTATCTTGCAGTTTACAAGCCCACCGTTCCTACATGTACATACATCTGTATGTGTTCCTATTGGAGATAGTGGATCGAATAGTCTGGTCCATGCTGTTTCTGGGGGCTGGTCCATGCGGCGGGAAATATCAACGTCCAGCATAAGCTTCTAATACCAGTTTATAGTCTGTTGATATCGATCTTGGGTGGAGGATGAGACAACATTGAACGAAGCACATGGTCCCATAGGTAATCTTGGCAGTGCTTCCTATCTTTCCATCTCAAGCCGGGGTTTCATTCTATCCGGCGTTTTGTTCGTGCCAATACCATTCCTGTTGTATATAAAGGAAGACAAACTCCTCGTCTTGTGCTTTTCTTGTACTTGGAAATCACCCACAGAAACTTCCTTCTCCTCTTCCTTATCCGTCGCTCTTTCCAATCCGCCCTTCTGCTCTTTGCCCTGAACACATCGCTTATTACTAAGCCTTCGTTCCGTCTGCTTATCTACCTGCTCTGTCTTGTCCTGAAGATTGTTCCTGTCTTGTCTTGAGCTTTACTGTCTCTATCGCCCACTTTCTTTTCATACCTCGCACACACGCAAATTCATCTTCACAATGAAGGCCACTTTCTTCACCGCTGTTGTCGTTGCTGGCACTGTTGCCTCGGCCCTAAGCCTGCCCGAGTGCGCTGTAAGTTGTATCCAGAAAGCCGAATCTATCACTGCATCTTTTCCACTAACAAGCTTTCGTTTCTTTGTATAGACTACCTGTGTTGGCCAGTTCACTACTGGGTCTGATATCGGTGGCTGCTCCTCAGGTGATGTCGCCTGCATCTGCAAGAGCAACGACTTCCTTAGCGGCATTGCCTGCTGCTTGGCCGCCAGCTGCAACACCGCTGACCAGGCCGCATCTCTTGAATATGCCGCCAACCTCTGCTCTGGCTTTGGTGTTACCGTGCCTTCGTCGGTGACCTGCGCTACTGCCACCACGTCGGGAAGCTCCAACACCACTACTTCTGCTACCGGCACCGGTGCGTCGGGCTCGCTATCTTCGGAAACTGCTACCACCTCCCCTACGTCGGGTGCCATGTCCTCCAATGCTGGCTCTGCCGGCCTTCTCGGTGCCCTGGGTATCGTTGCTGCGCTACTCTAAATGGCCGGGGGGTTGCTCTATTAGTTTCTTGGCGGGAGGATTCTCTGGGTTAGGGTCGGAGCTGTTAATGTCCTGGGGACGACTATATTTCTTTCTTCTAATTTGTAGATCGGCTAGTCGAACTACTAACTAGCTATCTTTTTTGTATCAATATTAAGGATATGTCGCTAATAAGATTTTTCTGTTCATCTTCATCCACCTACATTGACATCGAGACTAACTATTCAGACAACAAATTGAAGGATATCGAGTATTATTACTCATGTAGGGGCACAGTATCACTGTTTATGTAGTTTGGTCGAGATTTCCAGACCGTGGTGTGATCTTGCTTGATAATTGTGCGGCTTTTGGACCGACAAAAACATAACCTCGATTTTACGGCCTATCACAAAAAAAGTACGGTACCTCACGTCTGTACACCTTAAAATTTACGCTATAGCTACGAGCAACCACACAAGTGAGAAGATCTAGGAGAAAGTTTGCCCCTATGTAAAATTATTTCATGAAGTAAGAATGTTGATATCTAGTTGCAATTCATGATTTCTGCCTAAATATAGGGTTACGCCATAAGTGATAACTTGCATAGTTACACATAATACAACGCCAAGACAGTTGGCCCCTGGTGATTCAGAGCCGGCTTCCGAGTAGAATCAAAGCTCTTAGTTCTAGATACTTTGTTCAATTGAATGACTCATAGAAAGCAGCTAGTCTGTCTTACATGAAAGAGGGTCACTTTAATATCTCAAGGCCGCCATATAGCCAACTGTGAGCAGTGATATGAACATATATTGCAGATATTTCTTAACTCCGGCTTTGGAGCTCATGCTACTACAAATGGAGGCGGCTGACAAATGCAGGGATTAATCGTTGCGTTGGCTTACTTGGGATTACATGACATGTCAGAGAATTATGGGCGATGCTTATTTCACCAAAATCACTGTAAAGGCATGCTGAATGTTGTGAATCGAATGGCATAGAAAACAAGAGAGCCGAATTCGTGATACTGGATAAAGTGCTATATCAAATTTCACGGTCTTGCTTCTCATGCTAATGGTTATAAATTGGATGTTACGTAAACAATAGTTGCCCTTCAAGCAACGCTTAACGATCTGCTCCTCCCAGTTAGCTCTCTATGTGATTCACCCTATGTCTGTTTGAACGTTTGGATAAGAAGGGATTCTGGCTTTTGACATTGTTTTCTAGAACGTGTACCCTTCAGTGAAAACTTGGCTGCTAAGCTGGCTAAGCCTCCCTCTATTCCGGGTAAAAGGTTCATGTCAGTGCCGTAAGCTGGTGGTATGACATTGAGTCTCGGGCCTCCGAGTTGATGGGAGGGTCGGAGTAATTTAGCTTTGTAGGCTGCCGAGACATATCGGCATAAGACGGCGATCTTGAATGGGATTGGGCAGACTCGATTTACAGTCAAAGGCACCATGGCCGGCGTGGCTTTCGTATATATTCCACACGAGGCAGCGTTGTTGATGCCTGGCCCGAGAGCCCTCATTGAAATAATATATATATATGTAACTACCGATATACTACTCTGCAATATCTTCAACTTTCATTACGACCAACTTAGATTTGCGTGGTATTAACGTCTTACATATCTTGCCGAAACTCGGCGAACTGTTTTTGCCAGCAACGCGTCATGAATCTATGAAATGGCATGACATCCCCGTCTATTTCTTTCTTTTTATCTGACAATCATACTTAAGCCACCGATTTACAATGACCGATAAAACGAGATATAATTTGTATCGAACAAACCACTTTCTGGCGATTTTCTCTTCTTTTTCTTCTTTCTACTATATTAATCAAGACTCAAATCAAATAAGCCCCATTTATTATCGGAGTTAAAGGCCGCATATAGCCAATAACATAACAGGAACGCATTCCTTTCTTGGCTTGGTTATCGCCGACTTTTGGGTTATCAGATCGTCGGACTTAAAGCCGTGCGAGAATCAACAACGAGAAGAAAGCGTCGAAGTCGAGAACGAAGAACACTAGGTGACGCGCAGATTTACAGTCCAAGGAGCAAAAGAAGTAAACACGGTGTATTAGTCTGGAGATCTGATACCCTTTTTTGTTTTTCATCTTTCCGGGTTCTCTTGTTTTTGATCTTGTTTTCTCTCCCTTCATTATCTTGGTGGCAATATACCTTTTGGGAACATCGCCTATAGAAAAACGATTGGCCATTAATCCGACCCCGAACTTCTTCACCCACCTACTCACTATCCTCACCAATCATGCCCGAGTCCGAACGAAGAAGGAAACGAGCCGCAGTGTAAGTGCAATCACACCAATCGGTCCATTAGATCAGTCAGTCCAGCAGCCAGTATGGCACTTTACACCTGGTTTCCCTTGGCTCTTCTCATCATACGTTGGATCGTCGTATTTTGTTCCTTTTCTCGAACTGTTAAGTGGTCACAATAATAAACTATCAGTTTCTAGCCACGTGGACTATGGCATAAGGGATCTTGCCTGCAGGCTTCGGGCTTTAGAAGTATGGTTTGATACATGCCAACTGATAGAAACCTAATGAACTACCTGGGAGACAATGTCTTGTCTGATTCGGATCTGATAAGCTGGCTAGATCTGATAACCAGCTACCCCCACACTAACACTTAACACCATTTTAGGTCGTGCGTTCTCTGCCGTCGACGCAAAATCCGGTGTAACCGTGAGCTCCCATGCAGCAACTGCCTGCGTGCCCGCAACGGAGTTTGTGTCTATGAACCTTTCCCAGCTGCTGGCAGTACGGCTGTCTCCAGAGCTAACAAGACCACGCCTGGGACAGCCCAGAAAGCCACTGAAACAGCCCGTGACATTACAGTGTGCCCAGGGCCCCGCCGAGGATCTTCAAGAACACTCTCGGCCTCTTCAGAGTCGCCATCAACAACTACTTCTCTTCCAACCTTAACGGCGGAGGTTACGCCAGATATCCGGCCCAGTGTTTCCCCATTAGAATTCACCCCTCACAAGACCACTCCTTCTACCAGCTCGGCACCGTATCAGCAGTTTACGATGTTCAACCAGACCAGAGATCCAGTCATTGTCCCCGAATCAGCAAAACCGCCTTTCTCGTCACCCCAAATAGCATTCAATGCTTCTGCTTCCTATAGCAATACTCAAAACATTCCTTTATCCACCTTGCGCGATGGTGAAGATATGACCAGTCTACGCCAAAGGATCCAGCAGCTCGAGCAACAACTATCCCAAATGACCACTGATGCCACGCCTAACAAGCTACACTCTACTTCTGCAGGCCAGGCACTCTCAGGCTCACATTCAAGCCCATCTGTGATAATTCATGGAGGCACAACGTCGGTGTCTGATAGTCCTGGTAGTGGTCCGCCGCCGGCATATGACAGGAGCTCTCACATAGATACAGCCACTTCTAGTTTCGGGGGGACATTCCACATCCATCGTGATAGCCAGGGCTTCGACCATACTGATGCCACTATCAGAAATGTCTCTCACAAGACGAGGCTCTTTGGCCAGAGTCACTGGGTCAATAGTGTAGTGAGTCTAGTAAGTACCGTCTTGATCCCAGTCTATCTTTCTCTTGGGGCTTTCACTAACTTGACTTCCATAGCTTATGGACACGATGATGCAGATAGAGCCGTACCTACGTATGCCAGGCTCCCGCGGGGCTATCTTCATCCAACGATGCAAAAATATCTCGCGGCAGATCAAAGCCCAGCGCTTGCCAAAGTGGCCGGCACCTCTCCAGCTGGTCTTGCCACAACGTGAACTTGCCGACAAGCTCGTCCATTGCTACGTACAGACGATAGAGCCAGTCTATCGTGTCTTGCATATCCCAACATTCATGCAAGCCTATGAGCGCATGTGGCGTCAGTACGATAAAGCAGACGCTGATGGTGTCGATAAAGCAACTCGCGTCGATGAAAGCTTCATAGTGCAGGTTAAGCTTGTGCTGGCTCTAGGTTCTGTGGGATTTGACGATAGATTCACTCTACGCCCAAAAGCCACCCAATGGGTCTATGAGGCCATGACATGGCTCTCTGACCCGGATTTCAAGTCACGCCTCCATCTTGAGATGTTGCAGTCTAAGGTCTTGCTTCTCCTAGCACGTGAAATGATCGGCATTGGTGGCCACATGGTCTGGAACGCAGTTGGCGAGTTACAGCGTCTAGCTACCCTGATGGGTTTACATCGGGACCCGATATACCTGCCTAAGATGCCAGCTCTGGTCACCGAGATACGGCGGCGGCTCTGGAACACAATTCTCGAGCTCTGCCTCAGCACTAGTCTGGTTTCTGGAGGGCCACCTCTACTGAGTCTTAGCGACTTTGACACTGCGCCGCCCGGTAACTTCAACGACGTCGACCTGCTATTGGAGGACCCCGTGGCCGCGCCGGAATCCGTTCTCACAGAAACATCGGTGGCCATTGCCTTGCGCAAAAGCTTGCCGGTTCGGTTAGCGATCATCCGGTTCCTCAACGACCTGGGTGGCAGCCATCGCACCTATCACGAGGCCTTGGAACTAGATAGCCAGTTCCGAGAATGCTACCGCAGTATCCGCGTGCAACTATACGGTGATGCAGGCGGAAATTCAGCAGATCCGTCGTCGCCCGGGCCCCCAGTCTTTGCTCGTCGTATCACAGACCTCATCTTATACCGTATGCTACTCGTACTACACACCCGTTTCGCCGGGCCTGGGGCATCCCCTTCACTCCATGCATACTCGAGGAAGACTGTCTTGGAGGCTGCCTTGGCTATGTGGCGAGCGGCAAACCCAAAATTCAGCCTATCCCCGTACAAGCCAGCCGCTGCTACTACCGAGGGCACAAATCCAACCTCGTCCGGACCAGCGCCGTCTGCTACTGCGTCCGCCAGCCCGGAGCCGGACTATCTCGAACGCATCTTGTGTATTGGGTCGGGAACCACACGCACAAGCATGGTGTTGGCTGCATGGAGCATCGCTCGCGAGCTTCGTCTGGAGCTTCGTGAAGAGGAAGAGTCGATGGGCCTCGGCCAGATCCGCATGGACCTACTCGCAGTGCTAGAAGGTGCCAAGCGCTGGGCGCTACGCTGTATCGAAACAGGCGAGAAGAACGTCAAGGCCTTCATCAGCATGTCACTGATAGATGCGCAGATCCGTGCTTTGATAGACAAGAAGAACAAGGACGAGATCCCGTTGTTACTGATACAGCAGCTTGAATCGGACGAACAGATATGTCTGCAGATGCTTCAGAACCATCTCGCAGTGTTACAGAACAACGCAGCTGCTGAGCAAATGGAAGACCCGGTATTCCCAGTGCCCCCTTTGGGGAATGAAGGTGTTGTGCTTCCCGAGCCGGACCTGATAGTCCCAGACTCATCAGCAGGAGCGGACGCAGAAACAGAAACAGATACAAACACGGCCATCGCCGGTCCAGAAGCAGTCGACTTGACCGACAGCCAGATGCCGGACTGGCAATCTATGGTATGTAGCACCATAAATCACTGCTGGACCACTACTCACTGAGCATGAGAGAGCACGTGCTAACGAACTATTCCTTCAGAGTCTGGATGCATTCCTAAAAAACGACCAAATCAGCTGGATGTTTGAAGAGATGGGCAACCAAGAGACTACATGGTAAGGCAGTTGTTATGGATAAACAAATATGCGATATTGCGTAGGAAGCTCCACGTACATAGTAATCTGATACCCCTCACACTGGAACCAACAAAAACGAAAACCCAAAACGGCAGATGTTGCAATGCAGAAAATGACGCCGCTGCTGGAACGCTACCATGTCCCGTTTTTTAAGCCTTGGCGGGCCATGGAGACTTACAAGGCTTCCATGGAAACTCTCGGTCTGGGCCGCACAAAACTCGCCCGACAACATATAAGCGAGTAAGAAAGAAGAGAGGAAACAGTCTATCTTGGTCTTACGACGAATCAGTCTTCACATCTCAAGTGCAGCAGCACTAGTACCTTTTGGAGCAGCTGTGCTGATCTTGGTCTTGCCGCCAGAATCTCCAGATTTTCCGGCTTACCCCAAAAGACTTCAATAATAAGCGCCGAGATAGTGACCGGACCACCGGTTTTATCTTAGTCTACGAAATGCCGGTCTTGTTTTCTCTGCTTTTTTTCCTGGATTACTACTACTCGGAGTACCAGGACCCAAGACCAAAAAAAAAAAAAGCCAGCTACCCGTTTCTCTTCTTTGTAGGAATCGCCTCAGAACCGTGGAAGGGGCTCGCTCGCACGTCCGTCCGCTCATGTGGTGATTACAAAGGACGGCATATATCAGTAGCATAACGAAGATCTAGCTCGAGAGTAACTCCCTAGAACATGTTGTCTGGGCTATTCGGTACAGTCTACAACTAGCCCACGGGTCGAGAATGATGTCATACTGATATGCTGAATATCGTGCCGCCATAGATGTTGTGGCCAGGATAATAGTACGTAGAACCGCATAGATCATGTTGCCGTCGGTTGATAAGAAGGAATCGGTCCTGTCGGACATGAATAGCTCAGGGTCTGTCTGAACCAAAACCCCTTGCTCGGAATCATGGTGTCATGGCATCTGGCCATTATCCTGTCGTTTCTCGACTTCTCGGGGTTCTCCTGGTTCATATATCTAGAAAAACAAATGATCTCTATCGTACTGTTGTAAACGAAGCTAGGAACTAGGTGCTAATCCAGGGCATCTATAGTATGATATTGGGCTGTCCTAGTCATTTCAGCCCTGTGATCCAAGTCAACATTCCAGACCTCAACGTTGGCCAAGAAAAGCTGACGAAGGTCCCCCCCCCCTGGCTCTTTTTTCTTTGCTTTTTTTATATTTCCTGTTCGTCTCTGATATTTCCAATAGGTTTTGTATTTTGTTCAGTGTTCCTTTTTCTTTTCTTTTTTTTTAAGCGTAAAATTCTTTCCAACTTAGGGTTTATCTCCGAAGATTAGCTTTGGCCTCCTTCTTTTTCCGTAGCCTCTTTTCCCTTTTAACCCCCATTTTGTCCACCTGTTCTGCATTGAGCAATAAGAGACAAGCCTCTGATCCAAGGTTCTCAACGGGGCAGTGTTTGATAACAGGACACCACCTATATTATAGTAGCATCGTTCTGCCCGGCTTAGTCACTCGGTAGAGGTGACGTTTTAATCTCACGATACTCTTCATAGTCGCCTACTGACACTAACTGACTTGGGTTTTGCTCCCCAGCGTTCTTCTCTCTCGTCTTCTCGTCTTGAAGCACGTTGACTCCGCTCCCGGCGCTACCTATCATCCGAAGTCAGTTCAACTTTGCCTCGGTCTTAAAGACCCTGCTTTGTACCCAAAGGGCAAGTGAGCTAGTGTATAGCATGAACAACATAAGAGCTAGAAGAGGCTTCCCGTGAAGCCATGTACTGTATACAGGCCTAAGTTTTGTCGTGGGATCAGCGTGCAGATCGGTCTCTTGCAAGTAACTGTTTATTCTCGACATGTACCTACTCAAGTTTCCCCACTTTTAAAATTCCCCGCTTTTCTGAACAAAAGTTATCCTTTTACACCTTTTTTCTCCTTATAACACAACACAATTATAAAACAATACAAATATATCACCAGACCATTATACACTACTATACAATTTGACTATTATACTACTTGACCACCATACAACTACTAATCGCAACAAATTTCATCACTGTCCTTCTTGTTAGTCAACTAAGGCCTCTAGATGATGACCATTTTCCTGATTATAGAAATAAACAAGGGATTGTTAATGATAATGTTGACATCGGTTAATACAGTGTATAGTACAGTTATAATACCGTGTACATGTCGAGAATAAACAGTTACTTGCAAGAGACCGATCTGCACGCTGATCCCACGACAAAACTTAGGCCTGTATACAGTATGTTTGCTCCCTGTTATCTGTTTCATGCATGGCCTTGGAACGGACTTTTACGTCATCTTTCTAGTACGGCCCGGTGCCCTTGATTGTGATAATCCCTTTCCTGCCATGCCACAAGGTGGTACTGGTCTAATAAGAGAACCGGAGCTAACTAACGCCTAGGGTTGGAAAAGTTGCAAGTTTCAACTCTTGTGGATTAGGCGGTACATACATACTACCAGTAGTCTAAGTCTGTCACTGCAAAAAAACAAACTAAGAACTAGGGTCAAGGGGACATTCTATTCTATTAGCTGTTGGCCACTCAACGCAATATCCTCATACAGATATATACATCCTTGCAGTCCTCTTTCGAATGTTCTTTACTTGTCTCGGAGCACTAGGAAACCATGAGATCAAGTAATTCCACTATAGACAAAGCGCGGGACAGCGTACTCGATCCCTGATCCCAGCTTACTCTCTAGAATCACAATCAAAGTCCGCTTCCAATGCCACAAAATGCAAAAGACGTAGCAATTATAGCACACATGAGTATCAGGAGAATAAATGGTAGCGGTAGCTGCTGTTGCCCTTTTCGTATACTACGACAACGTTCAATATCCTGGCCCTTGGAAGATCTCCAAGTTGATATATCATTCGACTTCAAATCTTGGCGGGGCTCATAGCCCACGCGGTAAGACGGCATAGCTTTGTCCCAAATCGAAGCTAGATAGCATGCAAGTGTGCTTGAAATTCACGCTACATATGCATCCTGCATGAGATCATGGCGGACGAAGATCATAACTACCTCATCCTCTCCAAATTCGCCGGTAGAACCGCGATTTCTTCATCCATGACACTGGGGAAGTATGTGTACATGATTGTAGTGTTCCATTCTCTTCTTTGGATTCTGTATATTCCGTGCCAAGCTTCACCTTCTCGCCAACCAGTCTCCGGCGCAGCATGGCAACAGGCACTATACCGTGGAGTGAACGGCCAATCTTCTCTCTATCCGGCACTCGCCATATAACTCTCTTTTATATTTTAGGACGGAAGGATCAATGGTGCAAGCTCCCAGAGCCTAGATGAACAGTCGCCAGCCGAAGTTGTTTCCGGGCATCCGCTAGAGAATCCTCCATTACTGCATATTACAAATATATACGAAGCCTAGTTTTGTTAGAACTACATGATGCAAGTCATTTAGGATGAGGATCTCGTGCTCTGTGGGTGGTGTACAATATCTCGTCTCGCGTATTATGCCTCATATAGGTGTATCTAGATGTAGAGAAAATAACTTGCATAGGAAATATTGAGACTCTCACTAATATCGCCGAGTCTCCAATCAGGTTTTCGGGGAGATCTATTAGCCCGAAATCCCACCAGCAGCTTTCTATGTAGTTAATATATGAAGTTTGTAGGAGTTTATTACAATAATTGAGCCGTTATGCTGAAGGCAGTGATCATGTCAATACGATATATCGATCCGCATATAGCTAGTAGGCAGCAGTATGTCTTGAGTTATCAACAGCTGCAAGTGTTTGTTTGTATTTTTATGAAAACAACTCAAGCTAACTATGCTATCTTCAACTAACTATGTCATAATCTCACTTAATGCTTGTGGTCTCTATTCCTGAAACCCTGCTGATGCTTAATCCATATCAGACTGGACGTCTCAAGAAAACCGACCCAAGTAAACACCCCATGTGTGACTTAACCCAAAGAAGGTTGTCTTCCCGTTTGGCATGCTCATTCTTCGAGAAGCTAAACTAGGGTCTCGGGGTGGTTATGTTGACCTATCATAGAAATTCGTTTTCATGAATTGTTTCCTGAGGTTTCTCAGTATCATCATGGCGGCGTAGTTGGAGGCAGATTCCGTGGAACAGCCTAGAACTATGAGACGCAATAGAGACTAACGGACAAATTCGCCGACAAAGAACGTATTCTCGGAATTACAATGATGCCGAAGCCCCGGTCTTTGCTTAGTTATGTACTAGCTCGATTAGGGTATGCTACAGCAAAACATTTCACGCCTCAGGAACAAACAACTAATTGGCGAAGCCGCTTTTCTACCGCCAATCTATCAGTGTTCTAAAGGCATGCAAATAGAACCCTTGATCCTGGTTGTAGTAATAACGTTAAGAAATAAGAATCTTCAATTGAAATTTATACATGCTTCTAGAAGAACCTTGTCAACCTACCAATTGAGGCGTAATTCAATGTGGTTTTTTTTTTTTTTTTTTTTTTTAATTCATTTTTTATTAAGGTGAAAGTGGAGCTCTTGATAGCTATGTAACACCTCGGTATCCTAAGATACACAGCCCTGAACTAATACTAGTATACAATGTAAGGTGAATGACAGCCTACTTCTCAACAGTGACAGGCCACTGAGATACAGAACATTTGTTATGGTTTCGTTATATGCTATTCCTGCGCATTTCAACTTCTAATCCTTTCCGGGAAAAACCACCTCATCGGGAACCTGCCTCAAAACCTCCGAGCATTTTGTAGCCCCTTGTACTATAAACCCTCTTAGAACAGTATGGTTACTACCTGGCATCTACCTTCTGCAGAACTTCGTGAGTGGAGGGGCTGCCAAACCCTCAGACACACTACCATAAGCATAGGGTAGACTTCAGTAGTAGTTTTGCCCCAGCTGGATTCGAACCAACTATCTCTTGCGAGATCGACCAGGCGTATAACCACTACGCCATGGGGGTAATTCAATGTGGTAGTAACTACAGATATATTGTTAGTGCCCGTCTTAACAACGCGTAAAGTCTTAGCAGCCAGATCGACTTAAAAGCGTGCATTACCACCTCAATAGCTCCCAAGTTCGAGAAGGATTGCTATCAAGGCATTGGAAACAAACCATATAATGTTCGGAATTCCTAAACCTCGTCGTTTTGTCTACTTTGGCAGTCTCAAGAGGTCATGGCATGTTCTAATGTAGTGTATAGTGTACTAGTAAAAACGATATGCTAATAATTTTAAAATATAAGGAGGAAGCTCGTAGACGAAGACGGTAAAGGTCAATATCATATGTGAAGAGGTTTATAAACGAGGACGGCTACTACGAAGCGTTGACCAGCTCACTAATAAAGTCAAATGAGTATAAAGAACATCTCAATAATATGCAATATATTTGACTTAACAGTTACTGTTAGTAATGAGTAAGCTTCTGTTTGATATCATCCGCAGGGAGATCGAAATTTCCGAATAGACTACTCAGCCAGCTTTCCGCCATAGATATTGTAGTAATCATGGTGGTGGTAGCCATTGAACCAAAACCATGCCTTGATATCCCCTTATATGTTAATATTATCAGCATCTGACCACCGAGCCACTGTCTGTAAAAGTCAAAGTCTACCGGTGACCCAGGGGCACAAGTACGATAACTGAAAGAATCGCACATCGATATCTTTTTTTTTTTTGCCTAGAAGGCCATGATTGTTCGCTTTATAGAAAAGGATGTGAGCCAAGGGTTGGCTATTCGTTTTCCAGAAGAATTTTAAAGTCAGTGCAGCTTTCGTACGAGAAATTCTTCTTATGGAAGATTGATGAAGTTTCAGGGTAAATAGACAGGTTAGACAAACGAGTCAAGAACAGACAGGTCAAAGAGACATTCCCATTCCCTTAGGTGTTCTGAGAGCCTGTTATAAATGAGCATTTGCGAAGATTTAGCAAATTGTGCGGCAATCATTCCCTTGCATGTACCTATAAGCTGCGCCGTATGACTACTTCAACTTGACAGAGCTGTCACGGCTGAAATATGGTTGCCATGGCGAAGAACATCGCAATGGCGTGCTCTGTGACACGCAAGTTGTGTATGATATTTGGCAATGCCTGGTCCCAAGCGTCGTTGCAAAGTTGCAGCGTGGTGGGGATGCCACCAATGTAGATAGTTATTATAGAAGACCAAAGCAACACTCGCTGCGCCAGATAGAACAATGGAAGCTCGTAAACGAGGCTTCTTGTATTTACTGCAACATATGGGTGTTGCAAGGGTCGTGATGCGTAGACAAACAAGACGAGGAGGGGTTTTGCAGGACCACGGGCCACCATGCGGCTTGAACGCGTATTCTTTGTCGACGGAATCGCAGTCCATTACGAACCTACAACAGCGGATTTTAGCGGACTTTAGCAAAGAGGGTGTGATGAGAAAAGCGGACGCTGCGCCGGACTGGAGACTGCGCTTTCAGGTGACGGAAAACTTGCTTGTCTAGGCTCTAGGTGGCCAGATGCTGAGACGTTGTCAAGCCATCTAAATTAGCGCTTGCGGCATGTGGGGATATCACTAGGATTATCGACATACCTGGTTTGTTCTTGACATCGCCACAAGAACGACCTTGGATGGGATCAGGTAAATTACCAATCATTGTTAGCCTAGTTATTGACATCTGTATGTGACTGTATTTATTTATTTATTATTTTACGTCTTTATGTGGATCACGTGGATCCGACCCTAGTGGATCGTTAGACGTCGAGGGACCCTAATGGTCCTCGAAAACCCCTTCTAATCGAGGTCCGGAAAATGACAAAAGAAAAACAGAAACGAGCAATGCAAAAGATCAAAGATATCAGATGAGGAGGTCGGACGGGGCAGGAGCAGCGCTAACATGGCTAAACTTCCCCCCTTAGTCCTCCTAAAGGTTAGGGCATATGTCTACAAAGAAGTGTGTTTCCTTGATGAATTTGCAGAAATCAAGGACCCCTTGTTGTGGTTCTATGGTGATGTGAAACGGTCTTTGTGGAAAAACCTTCGACAGCCCTTCCGGCAGAAGAAGAAGTGTAGTGGGTCCTTCTTTTTCCCTGTAAAGTTTGCATGGTGTAGGTGAAGGTGGTAGTACACGAAATCTCCGTGGTGTGATCGGGCGGCCAGCAGCCGGCCTAGTGTCTTCTTTGAGTGGGACAGTTCAAAGATCTTGAGGGTTGCTTGGTCCTTGTGAGTTTTCGGGGCGGAGGATGTCCACCAGCCGGTGTACTCCTCCTATAGCCGGCCCCGAGTGGTGTCTGTTGGTGCGAAGCCGGGAAAGAGGCAAGACTGTATTTATAATGTTCAACTTGTAACAAGGGTTATTAACCCAAGCACTTAATTGTCGTTGCCTGTACTTCCTTCCTAAGAAAATATTACTATTAGTTACACAGTCCCACCAAACAGTTCTCTTCTCTCTAAGCACATTAAATATAGGCTAAATTGGACGGGATGTCTTGGTAATTGTCTGTCGCTGATGTAAAGGACTTTTGTCGAAAGACGGCTAAACACCAGCCCTGTCGGTCCCGCCTTCATGAATTGAAATATATAAAAGTAGAACACCACGTAATTAGTTACAGTTGCTAGTTTCTATTGGCTCTCGGACCTTTCATAACGTTCAAGCATATGACGATTAAAACGTCCAAGCTAACAGTAGCACTATTGGCAACAAGCAGGCATTTTTCATGCGTACTATCATACGTCTACAAGAAGAGGAGCAGAAGATAAACCTGCTAACAGCTAATTGTATGATTATTGAGCTTTAAGTACTCGAAGTATGAAAGTGCCCAAGTGAGGGTGTGATAAGACACCGTCTATGATGCTATGCACGGATGATCACCAGTCTGTGCACAACATATAGAAGCCCTTACATATATTCTTCAATATCTAGTTATCATTATTGTGAGTTATTACTACATGCACTGCTATGTCTAGATATGATATGTTCATACCGGTCTACGAATGGATCTTGAAAACAGACTTCAGAGGTAGTGGCAAGTTAGTGGGGTTTTCGTTATCCCTTAATATCTTCAGTCCCTTGGCTTCGGGTGTATGACCCACGATTATGGTGTACAATAATCAACGATGTTCCAACAAGTTTCAACATACAGGAAATATACAGACGTACCTGTACCGTTGGAAACAGATCCTAGCTATGCACTCCATAGTACGCAATCTTTACAGCATATGGAACATGAGAAAACAGCGAGAAATCTGTAGTCCTTGTAAAGTAGCCAATTGGGAACAAATCTCCGACCTTTTCTTTGAACCTGGTTTTTTTTTTCTCTTTTTTCCTTCTTCCTCCTTTCGCACGTAAGGACACATGAGGTCTATTTCGGCAGTTCCAAAATTTATCTTATTTTTTCTTGCTTGTTTCTAGAATAGTCCATACGTAATGTTAGTCATCAGTAACTAACTAGGCCTACGTTTTTTTCATGCTGTAACTATGTAGGTATACGATACGTGTACATGCCGGATAATTATGTATGCGCTTTGAGGTTAGATTGATAATGATCTCGCTATTTGCGGTATATCTTGAACATCGGGTAATATCTGACGATTAATATTATACACTGTAACCACCGATCTGAACTCGTATATGGATATAAACGATGAATACTGCATTTCTAGATTGCTGATTGGTAGAAGCTTTTGCTATGGACCATTATACCAAGCTCCGGTATGAGCAATTATACACGGGATTGTTACATGACACATCTTATCCTCTGAAATTGACTACGGAATTTCCTTCCGGTCACATTGTATAGAGGGGCCAAGAATACATTATAATGGGACAAAGGACCCTGTTCTTGAGCTCGAACACATTTTTAAATGACATAGAACTGACATCGAAAGGCCAAGCCGTATCTTGAACGTCTCATTGTCGTATGAAACCTGCATGATGTAAACTGGCATGGTTCGTGACATATATCTGTCTTGAGCAGAATTGACCGTCCTGTAACCATAAACCATATAACATATTTTATGAAGTGAAGGAGGGTTGCCATAATACTTCATAGTCAATATGAAGATAAAAAGCACCCAGGACAATGTCACAAGCCTTGTCTTTGGATTTATTGGTATTGACACATGGGATCAAGGCCTAATTCTCCGAGAAAATACATTGGAGTTCACAGTCTAGACTTTACGACTTATACATGAATGCTACTACATGTGCAAGTTTATGACGAGGCTATTGATGGACGGCTATGCTTATGGTTAGTGATACAGTTTAACATCCTACTACGACAGGCCCAGCTGATAGGATTTAGGCCAACAAAAACAAGTTTCAGAACGGCTTTCACTCGGTCAGGGTCTTTCTGATTGTTTAGATACAGGGTTCAAACACGCATGTAAGTCATAAGAAACCCTAATAAAGTAGGCCTTGGTTTATATGTATTTGCTATGGTTGGGAAACGTGTTTCGATACAAAGGCTCTCATGATGTATGTGGCTGTAGAAATATAAGCCCAAAATACGATATTCTACAGGCCTATCACGTCTTCTCGATGGAATCTTCGCCACCCACCACGTCGGGTCTATTTTCCTTGTTTGACTATATAGCAGTCAAGATACGATGTTTGCATGCATGTGTCCAGTTTTCTAGCAATGCTACAGCATAATCGACCAGCCTTGATTCTGGAATATAGGTTAGGTATCATGAGGCTAGAGAGGCTAAGAAAAATTAGTGCTACTACAATGTGACGAGGTTCTCTACATGTATCTAGACGCGGGATATCATGTGGCTTGTATCAGCAAGGAACATCTCGAGAGTCGACTCTTCGTGTTTCCATCAATCCTCAGTATTCTCAGTTCTCGCTATTTCTGTCTCCTCTCACTCTGCTACTTCGGTATAGACTAGCTAATTCTGGTCTTGGTATATGATCTTCGCTCGCATCCTTTTCCCCTTCTTCTTACGGACCCCTCCTCCCACGACCCGAGATCCGAGCTAAGGGAAAGTGAGCCACCCCACTTCATTGGTGAAATTTGACATATCATTGTTATGGCGTTGCAAGTGTGAAAAAAAACAAATCACGATTACACATACGGTAGCAATGGAGGCATCTTTCTAGCCTGGTGCCGCTTGTATAGCCCTCTTTTCGGAAAAACGTTGTCTTGACTTGGGCTCGCATTTAAGAGAATTTACCTTGTATGTGCTAGTTGGAAGATGAAATAACCAGACTCCACCAACGCCCTGGGGTTTGAAGAGGCAATGGATCCCATATTCTTGGCCTGTATAGTGGAATATAGGAAATGTACGCTCTCCTTCGAGCTATCAGGATTTCAGAATATGTGCATAGATAAAGAACTACTAACTTGAAGCAAGATGACGTGCTAGCTGTCAGTGACTCGGTCTCTCTCGTGCCGCCTTGACATGCAGACCTTGATATTGGATATTTTGCAGCAGGGCCGTGGCACACATGTTGCACACCGCTTAGAAACCAGGGAGAACTACGTACTACTAGCTGCTTCTTTTATCATTCTTGTTTAAACAAAGCATCAAATTTGATTTGATCTTCATCGGAGACAAGAGGACCATCTTTGCCTAGTCTAAGCAAGTCAGAACTGGGATATGCTCTCTCCGTGCACTAAATAGCCCGGGTAATCCCAAGACTTAGATTTGCCTTCGTTTGACATAACGGGAAAAACTCACATCCCGATGTCCGACGTTTTACAGATTGATCCGCCACGTTAGAGTATCCAGACCACGTAGTATTTATGTTAAGAGATGTACGTTAAACTAGCCTGTTCCTACCTAGCAGTGGCTCGTAGATTCGTTGACCGAACAAGCGCTGGAGCTGGAGGGAGAAAAGGAGAGGGGGGCCCAATGAAGAGAGAAGAAAAACCCCCGGAGAACTGCTCAGACTTGACGCTAAAGACTGTACTAGTGGCAAGTGCCTGGAGAGAACGAGAAAACTAAATTACTATGTATCTCATACGCACGTTATAAGTACATACATGCATATGTATGCTTGAGGGGATGTACAGTGTTATGAGGAAACCGGAAAACAATCAGAGGCAAAAAATAGACAGATATAAAAAGGGCACATTTTGTTTCAAAAACAGCAATTGTATAATCGTCGGTATCGGCATTGTTCCCCCTCGAAAGCACTGTATTTCTTATTGCTTATGGTTCTGAAGGAAGAGCACATGCATATGCAGCTAGTTGGTAGCATACATACATCACATAGATACATATCACATACTTACTCGGCCAGGGGGCTATGGCCCAGCTTACTCAACGTGCTGTTGCTGTACTGCTACTGATACAGGATACAAATATGGTGTGCTGTTGCATCAGGAAGTCGAGAGAGGAATGAAATGCTACGGCAAGGTGATGATAGAGATGTAGCCTTGGAAATAAGCAAAGATATATCATTGAAGGAGGCAATCGATGACGATAGTCAGCAAGGTGCAGGAAGACGGAGACAGCATATACATATGTAAAGCTACGTAGATGTGGCACTGCCGCTATATGTGACTTGTGCTATAGAAGCATATAATATCAAAATGCAGCTTCCCGGGCCGCCAAGCCGAATCAATCCAGGCGATGTTCCGTTTACCTGATTTGGGTTTAAGAGGCACTTCGAACAATGCATTCAAATGGTGTGAATACAACGTAGACGTAGATAATGGCTAATGTCTGGGTAGAAGAATGCAGAGGTTCAGTTACTAGGGCGATTGATAACACAGGGTATTTGACCCCCGAAGCTTAGATAGCACAGAAGCGGTTAGAGAGACGATAAGAAACTGGTAATTAGTCCGGGACAGCTGCAAATAAAGGATATGCAACCTTTTTGGCTTTGGCTTTGGATGAAACTGGAGGTCAGGTCAAATCCGACCCAAGCAGCTGGAAATAACCCACAATCTGGTCTGGTATAAATAACACTGCCTGTCTGTCTTATTGCTACTTTTGCCGAGCCATGTCGCAGGCAAGGCCAAATATTGGAAAATAGCCAACAGTCGGTAGTAGTCACTGCAACGATATCAAGGTAGGCGACCTACCCCCTACCCGGTGCTATATAGTGTAGTATAATTCTTGATAGCAACATACGACCCATACCCATGGGAATAAGTCCGTAAGCCGTCACCTCGGCGACCGAGGACACAGTTGATTCAGGTTCTGCTGTATATATCATCCTCAATGTTGGTTGGTGTGATCTAGAGCTATCTAGCAACGTGCGGTGCCTCTTGTGACTCACCGAATATATATACATATATATATATATATACTATAAGAGACAAACTAGAGCGAGGTTTAGCCCTACGGCTTCTATAAAAGCAAAACAATCAGATAAGAGCCGAAAGTGGCCATAAGAAGTGTAGACTAATGACGAGGCTGTTTTGGTTTCGTCGGTTCTGTCTTGCTAGTGCTATGGATTTGCCGATTGTCGATCTGATCGCTGCTACACGAAAGCCTATTCAAACGAACCAATCATCACGTTTGCATGCTAACGAACGGGCTGAATCGGGAGGCTAGGCGACTCAATAGTGAGTAATTAGACTGTCATGAATCAGTGGAGCTGAATAGCGCTTTTCAGACATGACTAGATGCCGTGAGAAAAACCGAGTAGAAGGTCCTCTTAAGACGCTATCCCGGTAATTGATTTCCTTACATCGTTAGCTGATTCTAGCCAAGACGATCTCTCTCTCGCTGTCCGTTCGGGTCACAATGATTTGATATCTGGGCGCATGAGCTGGGCTCTTGCTGTCTATAGTAAGGTAACAAGAGACCTGGTACCTTGTAGAGGCGCTCAAATATTCTCAAAGGCCGCTTATCAGATAATATTACGCTCAATACTGGATTTATCATGTCTGATCGCTGAACTAGCTATCTCTCATTGTCTGTTTGTTTTCTTCTGATATCCCTTGCCATTTGGCCTGTCCAGTGCTATACAAATATAGTAAATTGAAGAGCCACTTTCTTGATAGCCAACATCTAAACGGAAACGATAGATGGTGGCCGAATGAACAAACAACGGACTCCGAACCAAACTCGCGGAATGTCTGGGTCTTTGGATTCCGCGAGAACGGCATTCATGGCCTAGGCTAGAATACGAATAATTGTAAAATAAACGGTTCATGCAAGAAATAGAGAGCAGTAGAAAAAAAGAGAGGGGCGATTACAAGAGGACGGACAAAAAAGGTAAAGGAACAGAGGGAGGGGGGGGGGGGTGTAATAAAGAAAGGATGCTGACATTTTACATCTAGTGCATGTATATGTTATGTATAGGTAAAGCTCAACCAGTTCGAAAAATTCATCCATACTCTTCATCAATATTTTCCCTTTCTTTATCTTCAATACTAAGATGAGGCGACCATTGAGCTTTAGTTTTCCTCATAAGGGCTACCCAACCATCTCACTATACCGTTTGATAATGAGCCACCGTCTTTCCCATCAGAACCACTCTTCGTGACTGAGATACACGTACTCTTTAGTATATCGATTTATTGCGGCGGTACTTGGTAATCTGACTATGTACGTTGAAAATATGGGCTTTCCAAGGCGGCTGACACAAGTATGGTAACCCTGTGTTAGGGTTAGCTACTTACAAGAACTTATTAGCCAAGTCTTCAAAATAGCTTTCAAGTAGGCTCAAAAGTTCCACCTGACTAAATGGTCAAGATACAACCATGGTTAGGCCAGCAAAATCGAAGCTATAGGCCTAGATCCTCTCGTGCACACAGACAATTTATTTTCATCCTTCCTTTTCTTTCAATTTGCCCTAGGTTCAGTGCGCGAGCTTGTTTTCTTCTCGTTGGTTTCTTTTTTGGAGGTACGTGACTTCTCGCTATCAAGGAGCTGTAAAAAAATAAATATTAAAAAAAAAGCAAGGAGAAACCGCCACAGAAAGTCTGAGCAGAAGTTTTCAGCCCTTCCACTAGAGCCGGTGTGTGCTTTTTTCTTTTCTTTCTTTGTTTTCAGAAAAGTAGGTGCTTAGTGGCATGGTGTAGCTGTCGATGCTATGATGTAGATAGAATAAGACGAAAGAGCACTATGAAAGGAGAAGAGCTAATGCAGTTCTTCACTAATTTACTGCTTGTTGCTCTACTAATACATATCCCGTGTTGTTTCTGGTACATACAATTACGGCCTCCCACTTGCCCAGAAGGTGATTTGCTGGGTCGACATACTGAATCTTGGAACTAACCAGTAACTTATTTGTCTACGTACATAATATAGCTGCATTGATAAATGAGCTGCTATTTTATCGAGACCTTGAGGTGGTGCAACTTAAAATGACGAACAATAAAAGGAAGAATAAATACATTTTATTGGGATATAACTTACTAATTCTGCCTTTTTATCTCCTTGCTCTATGATTTAGTTGACTGGCTCTTTGATCTTCAAGACAGACTCTCTATTTTGTCTGAGCCCTGCTTGCTGTAAAGGGAAAACGGAAGGAAAGAAATGGGCTACTTATATAATTGTATTTATCCTAATACAGGGAGCGTCAAGTCTTTTAGTTTAGTTTATTTATGTATATATATATCATTATTATTTTTTACAACCATGCCCTTGGTATTCCCTGCTACCAGTTAGCAGAAAATAAAGACAGAAAAAAAAAAGGTCTGAGACAAGAACAGACTGACAAGGTGCTACGGCTCGGAAAATCATACACTCGCTGACTTGCTGTTAGTACTACATTTTATCTCCCTTGTTTCCTTGCTATCAGAGCTCCTGCTAAATACGCCCCCTTCGATCTATAAGACCCGACCTCCATCCTCATTCATGGCTAGATGGCTTTCTCGATCCGGCTTTGGACATCAATATCCAGACTTCCTGTCTTCAGGTCTTCCAAGTCACATATATTCTGTTTATAGAGAACTCACATTTGTCCGTTCAAGCCCCCCCTCTGTCTCGTACACAAGATTCTATCTGTACCGCATATTATCCTTCAGAATATTTACTACAAACTCTCTACCTCTCACCATACGTAAGTTCCAAGATATGTACTGATCTCCTTCGCGCACGTCTGCATAATCTCCATAGATAGATATCATCATGCTAACATGCTCTCTGCAGGCCTTCGTTCACTATGTGCGATTTCACCAAGAACTACTATGTCTACACATCGTGCATCGACCCAGGCGCTCACTTCTTCAACACCTCTGTTGACGGCAGCAAACAGTCATCATGCCCGCGCGGTCCACATGAGCGTTATATCGTGATTCCCGGCCACTGCCCACTTTGCTCGTGCTGATATAAGCCGAGTGTCTCGAGTTATTCGCTTTTTTCTTTCTTTCCTACGTCTTTCCTTTTCTCACGGCCTCATGACGACATCTTTTCCTTGCTATTTTTCGATATCGCAGCCTGTTCATGTCTTGCTCTTGGAAGAGCCCCATATCGGATCGGCCTCTCTCGAGCAGCCTAGCGTCTGCATAGCTTGTTTCTCTGCGTCTTCTTTTGATTTATTCGCAGCAGCGTTGCTCATTATCCCCTTCTTTGAATTCGTTTCACACTATTCCCTTGAATTCATAGGGCGCAGATTCGTCGCTTCCAAAGGCCCATAGCCTTCTCGTTGTTTCTAGGTTCACTGATCTTGAACATGATTAGGCCAGTCTTGCTTGGCTAGGGAAACAGAGTTGCTTCTTTCCCTCTGAGCCCCTCCTGCTGATACTTTTGGCCATTTTTGATTCGTTTTATTCACGGTACTCACTCGCGTTTTCGATACGCTATGCCATTATGGGCATATTTTTGTTGCTTCGCACTCTTTCTCTTTCTCTCTGTCATTGTTATTACTACTATTCTTGTTTTTATTACTACTGTTATCTTGGGAACTGTTCATATTCGGGGCGTTTAGAATATATCATTTACTATTATCACTATTACTGCCATTATCATTAGCCACTTACCACTCACTCACAGTATGGCATCAGTGTGTATCCATTGGGCTCTGCAATCCTCTCCCTATTCCATTTTCTCTTCTGATTCCTCTTTGAATGTGAGTAGAATACCGTATTCTCCGATGTGGTTCCCAAGTAAGCGGTTGGGACGGTTAGACCAGTCAACTATACTATACATACACCTACTCAGCATTCTTTGGCTTACGAGGCCTGACAAATGCAACATCACAGCCAAGCACACCATCATTCCCATAATGCATTGTTGGCGCCTAGGGCGTAGATATCCGGGATGTATCATTATACTGGCTGTAGAGGCTGGAAACGGCAAGAAAATAGCACAAGATAAATTTGATACATGCGGACAAGGTAGCAGCTCTGTAGTGTTCCGTTATATCCTCTGTGTACACATGTACACCCATACGCGGACAGAATTCCATATTTGCTGTTATTACTATTGTGCCGGTTTTCCTATCACCACTATTATCATAGTCACTTAAGGCTACGGGACACAATATGGGACATCCTTAGTCGCCACATAATCAGTCCCAAATCGGACACACAATTGACCACAGCGTACAGGCGCACATGTCTGTAATTTGTCTGAGTAATCTGCACCTAGACTTCCCTTTCAGAGTAGCAATACTGGCAAACCTATCCTGCCAGAGTGTAACACTTGTCCCCGTCTTTGTCCGAACCCTGGTCACTGCCTCCTCTATCCTATGCTAAGGGTCAAGAATATTGCCCCCCTTTGCTTTGAGAAAGCCCGAAAACCCAAAAAAAGAAGCAAGAGTGATGATCATAAGAAAGCAAATGTAATATCTAGCTATGGGGTATTTTCCACATAATTCTGTCAGATGAGGTGGTTACTATCAACATGACCGCAGCCCCTCCCTCATCCCGAGCGGGTCGAGTACATACAGATACTTATAGACATTCTAATATATGTCATGTTGATATATTGGCCTCGTCATATACCGCCCTGCACATACCATCACATACAACATATATACGTCCGCTGATATTGCATAAAACTACGTCTCGAGGACAGGGCGGACACGCAACTAACATATAGTGGAAAAAGATGTCATATACACTTGAATCATAGTAACATGAGTTGTAGTACTGTTGTAGAATTTCTTATATGCGCTGTCACCTGTAACCAAAAACCCGAGCAATACGTGAGCGTAGGTAGGCGGATGCATTCTACAAATCGAGCGGAACCAACGCCCGTGACGCCAAGCCTATGGGCATTTAATTATATAGATATTAGAGGATGATGCAGACAACAAGAAAGATTTCGGCACGGCGGTCGTAGGAATATCATACATATATGCAGCACTTCAAGTACTTTTATCCTAGTCAAGTCATTAGACCAGGGTCTGATTAAGGAGACAGTTATATGTAGTGAAAAGTTCAGTATAGAGTGGCTTTCACCATGGACTTGTTGGTAGTACATTATATTGCTCGATATGGGAATTATAAAACTTTGTGACGTTACTATCTTGAGTGTGGCGGCCAACTCATAAACGCCTTATACTGTCGCCATACTACGATTATCGTATCAATATCACACATGATGTGGTCAAATATATTACACACTAATATATGATAGTACTATGACCTGGCCAACAAACCTACGTCAACGAAGTGCTATTCACAGATGAGTCTAGGCCCCAAGAGCCAAGAGTTGGGGGCTCAGAACTCCTGCTAAAAGCCATCTATTCTTTCAATAGACTATATTGTCCCATTTCCCCCAACGAAGGAAAACAGCACCAAGATAAGCCGAAATGTGTGCTAGTCTGCCGTCTGCGGACGTGACGTGATGTGAACTGTCAGTGACAAGGAGGCCCAAGCCCAAGGCTAAACCGCAAGTTGTCTATCATGGTAAGCCCATCTACAAGCAAGGCCTTATTATGTCGTCAATTTGAGGCGAGGCTAGTTGGGGTTTTGCTATCTTTCCTTTTATTTCTGGTAACATTTAACTTGTGCTAGTAGCACCTAATAACGACTAATAGCTTGGAAATTTTAGAGATGTTAAAAAATATAGAGAAGACGAATGGCTAATTTCATGGAGCGTGGAAACAAAGCTAAAGCTATGATCTTTGTCTCAACAAGAAAAAAAGAAGACAAAAAAGAATATGCGTGTTAGTGGGAAACTATCCTTGACTACGACGTCCCTTATACTATAATTTATATTAATATCGCACTTGTTCCCGTAATGTACTTCTATAAGTGTCCGAGAGTACTCAGTCACAGCGCGTTGCTTATCGAAATCTTGATAAGTAATAATACATCGTCTTTGGAAAACTTTTCAATATAGCTGTATCTTTACAAGCAACGCATCATAGAAAGAAGAAAAAAAAACCCTTTTTACTTTTTTCGAATGATTCTTGTCAAACCACTCCTACTTCCTCGCTTATAGCCTATAATTGCCGTAGGCAAAAAAATAAAATAAAAAAGCCACAGAAACAAGGATCCGAAAACAGGGATCTACTACAAAAGGCGGAACGACATGTACTTTTCACTAGCAATCTTTGAGTTTGACATTCATAGGGATCACATACAGAAATGATCAATAGTTGGCTACTAGACTCCCAACTTCACAATAAAGATGTGATTTACTTGTTAAAATCTACTTCTTACAAAACAAACTACCATCACTTCAAAGTGGCCATGCTATATAAAGTCATAAGATTTTGATGCATATAGGGCCATGATAATAAGTGTCTCGACATGATGCTACGAATTTCTAGAGAACAGATCCCAAGCAGCGAACAGCAAGGATTTTATAAATCGTATTCTAAAAAGAAAAGAAAAAAACTACTCATCCCTCGAAAGAGCGACACAAAAAATGTGAAGGGACTGTCTCAAAGGGAACTAAAATCTCACACTTAATGAGTTCGGTAACTGGGGTAAGTTCATGGCAAGTACGTACTCTACAAAACTCCATGATCGAATAAAGAGATAAAATAAAAGTTACTAACTTGTTTAGCCTTAGTACTAGAACTTTGGCCAAGCAGGCTAGCAAACAGAGTGCAAAACTTCACGATACTAGTAGCCGCAAGAATGTCAAGACAACTCTCCAACGTGGGGCACGGGCATCCAACTCTCGGACTTGTCAAGTGAAGAATGTACACGAAGGAAGGAAACCTGCAGACTTGAAGGAACATTAAGTTCTAAGAAAAGACATTTTCTTCTTGCTGTTTGTGATAAAAGGTAGTTGTCTCGGCCTACTAATACGTTGCAAATCGAATATGTCATGGCATTGGCAGTCTCGTTACCAATTCCATATACCTATCAACTAACATATATAGTTATGCTGTGGCAAGTCCCGCACGAGGCTTTCCAGCAACTTATCATAGTATACAAATAAATACAGGAGCTTCCTTCTTCCCAAGGTGATAGTATAGCATACTTTTGCATTTCTCAGAAACGATCTCTTTATTCATTCATAGAAACTTAGAAAGAGGGGTAGGGGCCAATTAGACTAATCAATGCAAGCAAAAAAAAAGCTCAACGAATAGATAGTAATTCCATTAAGTCATGCTGCAATTTTGATAAAAGGGAGTTACTTGCAAGATCACAACGTTCACTGACGTCCATCGCTAATTGTGGGCAGTAGCCCTCGGTCTCGGTCACTATCAGATGAATATCAAGTCAGAACAAAGGTGATAAACGGCAAGTGGCAAATTGGGAGATCGAACAATGCCAACCCTAATTTATAAATCAACCCTACTAATAAATCATGTTGAAGAACAACCAAATGCGGATAATTGATATCATTACGAAATAATGATACCCAACTAGAATGATAGCCTAAACGTAACACATATTAATATTATGATACAATATTATAATATTGCCCCTCCTCCTCTCCGGAGCACTTCCGGAATACCGGAATGTCAACATATCGCCACTATCACAATATTACATAAAGGCTGTACAGGAAAACTCGATATGGATTTGCTTTGTGTTTTTTTATCCGCGTTATTGGTTCATGGCTGGCCCGTGACATGCTGTGTAAAGAGGTCAAACCAGTATATCAAAAAATGGTCACATTGGGTGTTCCTGTGTGGTAATACAATGGTGCTCTCATGCTATTCAATGGTATGACAGTACAGCCTAATAGCACCTTCGCGTAACTACAGCGCATCATGTATGACAAGAGTGTATTTGATCATTCGATATGATCTCAATTCTCTGAGACAAGCATGCGTTTGTTGGAAACTAGCACGTTATACTTTCAGTATGTTCTTATGTTCCATAGTCAATAGTAATTGTTTGCTGCACACACATATAATTTCGCCTGGAGCGGCGTTATGATACCGACGGCGTAACGGTGATAATATGTCATGTTATTAATTGCTAATACAATATCCATACAATATGCACACCGGCTTACATAGCTTTCCCGGCTTTTCTATCTGCATATACTAGCTTCCCTTGATAGCGAGCTTTGACATAAGCCTGAGCTTGATTTGATTTAGCCATTGTTATATTTCGGCAATAACCCCCCTTTACATATACTTTGGATGGAGGGGCCATGTCTACGGGTAATATCAGAAGCCTTGCGTATGATGTATATTTGGCAGTGCAACGAATAGCCACTTCGAGGGTACCATCTGTTAGTCCAATATGTCGTTTCATTTTAATGTCTTGGCTATCCCTACCCTCTTGTTAGTACTCTTTTTTTTTTCAGCGGACCCGGTAGTAGTTCTACTGCCTGTAACAATCGATGGAGGGAAGGAGGAGACATAGCGCAATAATCTCAAGACAGCATAGCTGACTGTTCTCTGGTAGGAGAAGTAGTAGTAGCAGTAGCGGCGTTACAGCAAAACGTAAAAACAGACTACAGCCCCATGGAATGACATGTGCTTTGATCCCGAAGTAACAGTATAGAATTACAGCTGTTTTGTAGGCGGCTAGGAACAACGTGGGAGGGGCTAGCACGACATTAATATTTTAGTGAAGTCTCATTAGCACACCTTACAAATATACTGTACTTACATCGAGCTTTCATCAGGGCCGGCCTGTCAGTAGTGTCGTACTGCTTGCCACTATCAACAACTATCTGCATCCTACTGTAGCTTCAAATGTATGCTACTCGTTACTCCGCTGGCTTCTGCTACTAACGGGAGGGGAACAAGAGGGGGGTACGTGCACAAGTAGCTAAATCATACTATAACCATCTTGACTATGACGGCTTGGTGAATACGAATGGCCTATTATAGAAGATCATCGAGGGGAAGGGAAGAGAGATAAAAAATACCAAAATGGAGGTAGATTGGGGAGTGACTGGCGGACTTTGAGTCGGCTGAGGCGCTGAAATCGAGTTTTTTTCTTCTTTTTTTTTTTTTTTTTTTTTTTTTTTTTTGGCAGTTAGGATAACTCCAAACCTTTCTACCAGCGATACTGCAGCATACTCTTGATATGAAGAATTAAATAAAAAGAAGTCGACAGAGATAGACACAGCATGAACTCAAGCGACCCGACTAGTTGGTCGCTTACAGCTGACTTCGTTCTAATTTACAGTCTTTCCTGCTCGTATTCAATACCTACGGGATCATTTGGGGGCCGGTAACGTGGACTACTTTAGAGTTTCCTTGATATGCGAGGCTCGATGAGCATTATAAACGATGTGAAAAAAGTAGAGCAAGTCAAGACTTGTTAAACATATGGCTGACAGTTGATAAGCTTGAGTGGGATAGTGAGAAAAGACAGGCAAGCCTTACTTCCTACGGACTTCGTTTAGGTGTGGCTAGACCTTAATCGATGAGCTGATTTATAGCGAACCTTGCATGGATCTGAAAGTTGAAGGCCAAAAACTCCATATTATGGCGGTAGATAACCTTTCGAGGAACAAGATGGAAAAATAAGTTTTCTGGAGGAGCTGCGAACGACAAGACATCTGAAGGAATGTCACTGACAGAGAAAAGAAATATACATTAAAGACATTGAATCTCCTCAGCTGACTAGCCAGGCGTAGTTCGCATCGAAGACCCGGCTAAGAGGACTATTCTTTAGTTATAGGGAAGCTCGCTACCGGACGGTAGATCGTCGATCACGGAATGAGGACCGTCGGGCAATTTCAAGGATTATGGGTATGATGTACACTATCAGAGTTTACCGTTGATTCTCTCGTTCCCGGGAGATCGAAGCCATACTAGACCAATGATCATTATCGAGCACGAGCTGTTTGTACTTAGGCGGCTAGATGAGTTTACTATAGCCCGCTCAGGTAGCATCTTATTCCCATATACATGTATGGATGAGACAAGGATAACTTGTACTAATATAGCTTATAGACAAGAGAGTGCCCAGAAAATATAGGTGGATATCCAGCACGTATGAAAGGTTACTAATGAGTTGGGCGTGCCAATGCCTTGGAGATTGTACATATTATAAACTTGCTAAATAAGCATAACTAGTGAATTATATGTTGGTCAACTAATAGATAGAAAAAGAATCAAAACTAGCCCGCTCAGTGTTTGCTCCCTAAGGCTATCAGGTTGTAGATCAGTTTGTGCCTAAGTGAATCAGGATACATACATTGTATTGTGTATTATAGTCCTTAGCCAACTCCCGCCTCTAGAAAACTGAGTAACTCTTATATCACTACCATATCCAATGATTTCCTCTCCTGCCTTGGTTCATTCCTAGGCCAAGACCGTCAGTAATAAAGTAGTTGATCTAGCTAAATGTCGGTGCTTTGTCTGTGCGTGGCATGATAATGAAAGAGGCCTGACAGGAAAAATATTAAATACAACAGTGAAATCTCAGGGAAAAGGGCGCAACTATGTACATAGCTATATTTTCTTCTATAGTTAGAGGCCCGTAGGAGACAAATACATACATTTTCCTTCGATTAATCTACAACTTTGTTTAGTCTGGCCGTAATGATACCTCACCGACTTGGTAGTTTACATAAGGCCTCTAATGTGCTCTAACCACTCCATAACATCATACAGATACACTTAGATATACCCGCCTGTTTGCTTAACTAGGCATGGGGATCAGGTAATACAAATAGTCCGACAAAGAAGCACCCGATTGACATGGTAGCAGAACATCCCGGATCTGCACTTGTTTGCCTGCTACTCTTTTGAGTCGGAAAAGAGATACGGCTGCTGAAGACAGAAATCAAGGGTTGATGGCGTTTTCTCGGGTTTGTCTAACTTGCTGTTGCAGCTCATCAAACTCTTGCTTATCAAGTCCAGACAGGCCATGACACGATATTGAGAGGGTTCGTATCTGTACACATATTGTTAGCCATATTACCATACATCATTTTCACCCCCGGTATATACATAGCACCTCAACGAAGTCATGATAGATTTCCTACATTTTCCTCGTGTTTCTTGCTTCTTGGCTTACAGCCTGACCGTGTCATCTGAGCCCTTTTCCCGGGAACCCAGACGTTATTAAAGGGGAGGGTGAGGGGTGCATGAACCTTGCCTATGACTTCCCGTCAAATCAGCGTTGTAGTCACAGTCACTGCCATCATCGACAGGTATAGGATGTGTGATGTGTGCTTGACCACGGTGAGTTTGTCGGTCAGTGCCCATGCATGTATGTACATACATATATTTTCATAGATGGTTTGTCCTGCTACCTGATACACTACTTCGTGGTCACATGCAGACGGTCAAGTAAGCATTGATACGAGAACGCCTGTAAAGAGCATGGCGTGATTACGATAAAGTTACCAGCGGCTAGTTAGAGTAGTAAAGCCCGTGAAATATAGCTCTATAGTATACGATGCTGTAAAGCTTCTAAGACTCCACAAGATAGAAACTGTTAACGCCCATACTTGAGGAAATCACTCTACAATGGCAATTTTGTTCTTCTATGCCTAGGGTGTCCTTCGTCCTTCGCTACAAAGTAACTGACAATTGTGATTAGCCTGAATATCCTGCTTCATAGACCAACGAGGGTTCGGCAAGTCATTGGTCTCTAGATTCTTTCGGTTATAAGGTTGGAAACCGCTGATCTCCATGATATATCCTTTTCGAGATAATAGTTTTGTTTCTGGTCCATAGCCATAAAGAAGCGGCTCATTGTCCTACAGCATGAGTTCGTTCTAAACTAGCAAATCTCGAGTCTATCCCTATGATATCAATCTATATCAAGTATTTTGGCATATGACCATCAGTGAACTCAGGGCCCCCTTCTGTAAACTATACTGTTCTCCAGAACCACTTGAACGTGCCTCATCCAACCAGACCTCTAACTGCCTTGTTGCGTAATGAGTTCCTAAAAATAGTGGAAATATCGAATCCAATCGTATCACAGCTACTAGGCTGACCTATGTACCTTTAGTTCGTGCTTAGTGGCCTCAACAAACCTGTAAGTGATATATCATATCTCTAGTGCTCTAATATGTGAGCGGTTTCCTTCAATAGATAGTCTATAATGGCTAGATACTACATAGTATAGTTAGTTAGAAGCAGCGGCTGGCAGTATTACCAGTATTCGTGCAATATCATGATTGACGGTAGAACTATGCGTTCAGCACATCCGGTATAAATAGGACAGTTATGTTAGACTCCATTCTTGAACTCAATCCAGTCTCTCCGTGTGTTGAATCGCAAAGCATAGACAACTGGTGGCCACTCTATTGGCATGCCGACATCAGTCGTTGTGACTAAGGCTTACAAGACTTAAACGCTGTCCCAAGACAGAGAAATTGCTAGTTCCTGGTTCCTTAATATTCGTAGCAAGTCCTTTATACATACAGATATGTCATGTCTCGGACAGGACAATCGCACCATCTTTTCAACGTATCGATACTTAGCCATTCGATATCACTCGAATAGAGACTCCACAGCCGTATCCTATCCACCGTGCCATAAGCCCGTCGTTCAGGCTGCCGACGTCAAGCTGTTGTTTTCCGTCACTCAAGACTACAATCACCCGAGACGCAGTCGTAAATTTCGTAATAGTAGAATTATATCTACATCTTCACCTTCTCCTTGGCGATTTAGCGGTGACCACGCATGGAAACAGTTGGATAGTGCATTTTAATATCTGGTTTAAAACCGTAACAGTCTATGTTCCCTGATGTTCTCAATCGCCATCTCGGGTAACTTATGATAAATGATAGTGTTGGTGATACAAGCAAGAATCGAAGGACACTATATTTGGCTTCATCTTACCAACGCATGTGAACATAGTCGAACACTACGAGAGACTTCGATATTAGCAATCTTAAACATGAACGACCAAGATCAAAATTAAGAATGTGTTTATCTACACAACTCCCAATGGTTTTATACGACAGTGACGGCATATATATTAGCCTTTTCAATGCTTCGGTGTCGTTTATAAGCACAACCAATTATAGTGCAGCGAGACTCATCGTGCACCAATGCTCGATATTCTCAATAGCAGCCCAGCTAGCTGTAGAACTATCATTAGCTATGTGTTTTGAGTAAATTCAAGACCTTCAGTTGATACTTCTATATGTCATATGGATGCACGAGCACTTAAGCTCATAAGGAATCCTCAAAGTAGAAGATATTAGTATTCTTCCGGTCTCTCCATTCGGCTGTTTTACGTCCGTGACAGTTATATATCTTGTGATTCCGGTTGATGTAAAATTCTCAATTTCCTAGTTTTCTCAATCCCAATATTGCCGTTAGTGTCGACTTTGACTGTGATTAACCATTCCTAGACATGCCTATTATATCAGCTATAGACCATACCCTCAAAATACTAGACTATGTCGTAAATAGTACATGTTATATCATACATAGAACGTCGGCCCTTTCATCGCGACGGAAGTGCACGGTGGTTTATCTATCACAATTCTAATGTATTTCCTGGGGAAGATAAACCCTATTCAATGTATGTATCTGTTTCTGCCTTGATATGCTTTACTACCCTATTCTAATTCTGGACTATGGAGAGTCCCGTTCCAATGTTCCGTGAATATCGTAGCACGATAAACAGCCATTGTCGTTATAAATGAGATCATCTATTACAGCGACTTGTTAGTATGCTTTATTGACAATGGAATCACCCGTGAGCAGTATCTTACTTAGGTCAGTAGATGTACGGTATCTATTCCCGCCAGAAGAAACGCAAGTGCACGTCAAGATGTCAGTCTTGTATAAAGTGCTGCTCACAACCTCGCAGTCATAGCAAGAATTGGTGAACATTCCTCTAGTTTATATTAGTACAGAAACCATTTTATACATATCACATCATAGTTTTAGAATTGCCAAAGAAAAACTACTTACTGGTATGTCGGCACAAGACGTCCTTCATCATTTGCGTAGCAGTTCCGTAGTTGTAGCCTATATCATTTATGTCATTAGTATATCGTACAGTTGTATAGCTGTACATCGGTTAAGGGTTTATCCTCATCGAGAAAATAAACTACTTACCTGCTATAATCGTAGTCGTAGTAAGCCCGGTTATTGTTATTGCAGAACGTGCCAATCTCATCTCCATTTCGAAGCTGCACGTCTTGCCACAGGCATGACCTGGCAAAGCCATGGTCTGTACTGCTTGGTGAGCCAGTAGCTTGAGAAAAGGCCGCAAGGCTGATGCCCATGATTATTGACATGTATATGAGAGACATGTCGAGTATTGCTTGATTGTTTGACCAGTAAAGTATGATAATGAAACATGTAAGTTGTGAAGTATATGAACTGCACACTAAGTGGGCGGTCTACCATCATACTTATAGTCAGTCATAGTCACGACTATGTTGCCACAATGCCACGAAATGATAGCCAACCCACATACTTTGGGGACATCTAAGTCACAATATCATACAAAGGGCTAGACTTATGAGTATGTCAAGCAGCATTTGGTAGCCCTTCATCGATGTCTATGTAGGAGTTGCAGAGGAGTATTCTCTCCCGATGAATGTAGTTACTGTATTACTACATATCTGCACTACACACTGCTTTGAAAACAACAGGTCAACGATTCATTTTTAAATATCTTCTTATACTGATGAAATAGGATTAACGCATGCTTCCTTATTTTCAGGGTTGGAAGTAGTAGAGTTATCAATAAGGGTTAATGAAACTAAACCAACCCACGAAATCCATATCCACCCTGATAAAATTGAATTTATTTTTTCACTGGCAAGAAGAATGTATGAATGATATGCCGCTGTAGTTAATGAATTCCACATTTTGTGCTAGGATAACCCGCTGCCATTATTAGCAGGTCAGCTAACCAAGGGATTTTCTTCTTCATCCTGTAAAGCTCAACAATATGAGAATATGGAGCTGATAAAGATAAGCGAGATTATCAGCGGCAGAGTAGCTTGATATTGATGGGGCTGGAGGCCGTTATAATTTCTGACTATAAAATGGGGATCAGATTTGCAAGACTGAAATCCGTTGAACTGAGGCCACGATGGTGGCAGTGAAAGAAAAAAAAGATGGATGGGAATAGCTGGTGATGCTAATTTTTATTACCTGGACAACATAGGCTAATAGTCTTGATGCGGAATATGCAATGTATCGTGTATGTGCGTCTGCTTAGCCGAAGCACACGTAGTACGACAGCGGAAACCACCGAGCTTAACTAGCTAGTAAGATATAGATAGCGCCCGGTTTCTTCTAGGATTCAATATAAGGGTACATACAGATAGTTGCAATATACACAACAAAGTATGGTAGCATTGGGTTGCTCATTTTATTTTCGTATGCCGCTCTTGCTACTCTGCCACCTGTTTTCATATCGGCCAAGACAAACCAACTCTGGCCTTGGGTGTTCTCAGACACGATTGCAAATCAGTCTCTAACACTTGATGTGATTGTGCTATTGGTGTGTCTGTTTCCTTCACTTTGACATCGCGATCCTGCCAACCAGCTTGCTATGCCCAGCCTTGCCCTGTAGGAAGAGTTCCAGCGGTCCAGTGGTCCGCGCGAGAACAGACCTCACGGGCTGCATAATACTGTATCAGGACGCCGTGGACCTGGTCGATTTTAGTGAGGAAAAGAGATTGATACTTGCTGTGTTTTTTTAATTTTTAATTTCTACTCCACTAACAACCGTGGGATGAGATGAAACGAAACGCCATGTAGGCATTAGAAGACAAGAAGATATAGCGGAAGAAAAAAACCCGCGGGTTCATCATTCATGTCCTTTACCTTTTCAGCCCCAGATTAGGTGAGCAATCGACGTATCCTTTGCTATAGCTCGCAACTAGCCTGCATTTAGAAACATTAGCTTATATTAATAGAAGACGAAATGCGCGAAGGAGCTGGCGCCAAGCTTCTGTTAACTAAAGCTTTTACCTGTTGGCTCTGACGACATTTGTAGGGGATACTTGCTTAGGCTCGCCAGCTCTAACAATTCACACGGCTCAAGTATGAGCATGGCCATAGTATACACCGTGCGCAGGGCATATTAGTGCTACTAAGTTGTACCGGTACTTATGAGGTGCTAATCCATCTTGATGCGCTCTGAAGTCTACCTGTCTGTATGTTGAATACCTTGCTTCGCATCGTCTGTGCAGTTTATTCTCGAGGCCTTCTTTAGAAAGTCCAAGCTTCTTCTTTTTTCTCGTGTTGATAAGTCTAGTTGGTTGTCATTCTTCTTTCTTTTCCTTTCTTTCTTGTTGCATACATTAGATAGCCACCGTTATCGTTCTTGCTTGTACTTGAAGCTACTTGACGCCAGGGCGCATATTCTTCTCGCTAAAGAGAGATTCTAGGAGTGAGTAAGTGAAGTGTGTGTGTGTCTTTTGCCGTGTGAAAAGAGACTTGACCCTGCCGTGTACTCTGCCGGTCTTTTGTTTAGGTTATTTGTTGTTGAAGTAACCAGCGACGATCCCGGCATCGAAGACACTATACATTCCTGGGCCATTGTGCTGCCATTTGATCGACCACAACTGCACGCACGAAGAGGCAGATTGGCGTGTTCAGACCGGAATTATATGAGAAAAGAAGCTGGAGCGCGGTAGATAGACGGGCGTATCAACTCTCCTAGTATAAGAGAGCAGGAAGATCAGAAGAACATCTCTTCATCTTTTGACAGGTGCTTACTTGCGCTTTGCTTACCTTTGTTTGCCTGGACACTTGAACAAGCCCAAGCAAAATCCAGACCTCTCTAGAAATGGCCTCTCAACTACAAAGACCGGCCACATCTGGCGCCCCGGCCGATAGCAGCGACGACGACGTCCCCCCGCAAAACGGAAATCATCACTACCTTGGCGTCTTTTCACACAACAGCCACCAAACCGCCAATGGCCCCCACGCATCTGCCACGCGCTGGCGTCACCAAGAATCTAGTGAGTATGCGCGCCATGCTGTCCCACACGAACTATCTGCTCCGCGAAGCACCAACGACCTCGCCGCTTTCCTAAACGCTAGTCGCATCGAGCCGCCGTCGGCTTCGGAAACTGAAACTACTAGTACTGGTACTCCCGATGGTACAACTAATAGCGCCAAAGGACGCACACGCGCCGGTACCACAACTAGCCACACGCCGATCGAAATACCCGCCGAAGCGATGCCAGATATACCGAAAGACCCAACGCAGATCCGGTGCGGTCCGCTGCTCAACTACCGCGGCATGGAACACGGCCGCTGGCTAGGTAGCGTCCTCATAGTGACCTGCAGCGGCGGCCCTAACCCCGGAGACGCTCCACGACTAGTTTTAACTGGCGCTGGGCAATCGACGGATGTCATATCCAAAGGCATGGAGTTTGCCGGCGCCTGCCTATATTCGGACTGGCGGGGCACGTTCTGGCAGTTTAGCATTGCTGTACCGCTCCTCGATTACGAGGTCGAATGGAGATATACAATCCCTGGCGTGCATGCCGCAGGCGAAAGCTCACTGTCTCCGCGCTCATTCTTTGTGCCCGCGGCATCAGAGTGCATGAGAACCATGTTCTATTCGTGCAACGGCTTTAGTATAGGAACCGACGAAGAAGCCTGGAGTGGCATTGCGCTGTGGAATGATATCAAGCGCAGGCATCAAAAGTCACCGATACATGTCATGTAAGTACCGAACCGAGATGTATACTGCCGTTTCTAGTATCACATGGCTGACTAAGCGCGCAATGGTGTATCAGGGTCGGAGGCGGTGATCAGATCTACAACGACAGCATTCGCGTAGATGGGCCACTTCGAAACTGGACAGATATATCGAGTCCTCGCAAGCGCCGCGAGCACGACTTTTCAGAAGAGTTTCGCTCCGAATGCGACAACTATTACCTGGAAAACTACATCCAATGGTACACAAAGCCGGAATTTGCGTTCGCCAATAGCCGAATTCCACAGCTAAGCATCTGGGACGACCACGATATCATCGACGGTTACGGCTCATATGTAGACAGCTTCATGCGCTGTGACATGTTCCGTGGAATCGGTGGTTGCGCATACAAGTACTACATGTTGTTCCAGCACCATCTGCCCCCACCGCGTCATTCATATAGTACCGAGAAAAGCGATCCCGAGATCCAAGTAGCTGGTGCATATGTGGCGTCCCTAGCGGAACTGCCCAAGATTTATATCCAGGGCGCAAAGATAGGCGTGAGTTTGTCGCTATATCCGGCTTTGAGATGCGGGATAGAAACTAACAGCTATGTAGCCGTATATCACCGAGTTTGGGTACCATATATACACATTGTTAGGCCCTAGAATGGCCATCATGGGTCTTGATGCCCGCACAGAGGTTAGTAGTAGATAGCACATACCAGTGACGGCTAGCAGCACGTGACACTAACCCAATATCAAATATAGCGGACAAGGCATCAAGTCAACTACCCCGAAAGTTATGACTTGCTTTTCAACAACTTGAGGCAGCAACTCAGCCAAGCACGATCCAACGGCGTATCTATCAAGCACTTGATTTTCCTGCTGGGGATTCCAGTGGCCTATCCCCGTCTGACATGGCTGGAAAACATCTTCCGCAGTCCTGTGATTGCGCCAGTCAAGCTCTTAAACCGCCGTTTCGGCGTTGGTGGTAGTGTGTTCAACCAGTTCGACGGCAACATTGATCTCCTTGATGATCTTGATGACCACTATACGGCAAAAACCCACAAGCTAGAGCGTCGTGCTATGATGGAGCGTCTTCAAGCCATCGCAGCTGAGTTCTCTATTCGCGTTACACTGCTTGGTGGCGACGTGCATCTAGCAGCAATGGGGCGCTTCTATTCGAACCCTAGCCTGCAGATCCCAGTTGAGCGCGATCACCGCTTCATGCAGAACATCGTATCATCTGCCATTGTGAACAAACCCCCACCACAGGCCGTGGCAAATCTACTGGCGAAGCGCAACAAAATTCACCATCTCAACCCAGAGACCGACGAGACCATGCTAGACTTGTTCGACAAAGACCCCGGGTCGACGGCACGCACATCCAAGAGCAACCACTGCACGATGCCCAGCCGCAACTTCTGTATTATCAGTGAGAACTCGCCATACCGCAATGGATCTATAGGAGGCCAGCAGTACACCGCTACCACGCCGGGCAGCTCCGAGGGCACGCAATTCGAAGGCGTTGATGGCCGCGGGCCCATGTGTGCAGACGAACTGGCCGCCGGAACGCAGCATAAGGCCGCCGATGATACGACACACGGAAACGGCTATGACGGCGGTCTAGATGTCATGATTTGCGTCGAGAAAGAGCAAGCCGACAAACAAGGCCAAACGTGCTCTTACGGTATCACGATTCCGCTGCTCGAATACGCGGGCGACGTATCAAATGTGTTTGATACAGCATTCCCGTCATCAGAGCCATTCCATACTGTTGGCCATCAGCACGGCAGACACACTAGTGATACGAGCGATGGAAAGTAATCAATCACTTGGAGGGTTTGTACAAAATACAACTAGAGAGACCGAGGTCATTCGGCCTTGTCATGTGATCTGGCGCAAAAGTGGACTCCCGGTGTGTTCCTTCCCTTTTTGGTCATGCTGGAGTAGGATGCTTCGGCCGGGCGACGGCATTTATTGGAGTATTTTTTTGTTTTTATTTGTATTTTTTGTCTACGGTCCTTGTGGGATATTAGGCGGCTCAAATAGGTCTCATTTTTCTTTCCTTTTTCTCTCGATCATTTAGGATGCACGATACTTCTAGATCATGATGATACCTTGGGATTTACAAACGACGGAACGGGGATCTTGTGTAAATAATGGGTTTTTTTTCTTATCTAATTTCTAATCTCATACTGATTAAATCTTGGCCTTATGTATGCCCATTTGCTTGTGACACTTGAACGCCATTATATATGGATATAGTCTAACTTGATGGCCTACGACGTCACCAGAGACAAGACCGCGATATCCCGCATGTATGTAGATAAATACCATGAAAATCCGATCTCGCTGAGCGCCTTTATACAGAGATGATCGCAGCATAAAGCCGAGCGCCACCATTCAGTACTGGCGAATTCCCGGACAAGCAAAAGTAGGCGTCGGCTTATACTGGAAGTTTGTTCGGTGGAGACGATCATCTTCCTAGTCCTGGGCCAAAAGCAGTAATAAAAACAAGGCCCCGCCATACAAAGCAACCATAGCTATATAAGATCCAACTAGGATCGATCGCTTAGGCCGCGATAAGCCGTCCTGGGCGCGATGTAGTAGCTACGGCTTCACTTGATTCTATCATATCTTTGGCGCACCAAGCCAAGGCAAGAGCTATTTCAGCTGCGGCTACAAGGCTGTCACTCGCTATCCAGCGGCCTTAATTGGCTTGCTGTACTCTAATCGTAAATAATGCGATCCCGGAGAGTTGGAGACGCAATAAACAGCACAGCTTTGAAGCGGCATTTAGATCTGGAGTGCGACGTAATGACTTGATACATTTTTGTCTCGTAGCCCGACAAAGCTTTATCGGTTTTTTTTTTCCCTTTAATCCAAGTCAGAGTGTTTCTTTTCTTCAACCTTCTTCTTCAGACTCGCCTCATTGTCTCTATCATCACATCGTCTGCTTCTACAATGACGTCGTTCACTTCGCGCTCTGCCGCCCTGATGGCCTCTCGTCTCAGCATGCGTGCTTCCTCTGCTGCCTGCCGCTCCAGAGCTTCGTATGCCACTTTCGCTGCTTTCCAGACTCCCACCGTCAACAACGAGCCTAACGTAAGCCATTCATCTCTCTTCATTCGCCCTCATTCCGTATGCTTGGACATATCTAGAGTCTAACTTGCCTTTCTGTAACTTTAGCACACTTACGCCAAGGGCTCTGCTCAGCGCGCCGGCCTCAACGCCGCCGTCGAGACACTCGGCCAGCAACTGCCTCTGCGCGTGCCCGTCGTTGTCGCCGGCCAGGAGCTCACCACCAGCTCCATTCAGAAGCAGGCCAACCCCGCCGACCACGCTTCCATCGTCGCTGAGTACTCGGCCGCTTCCGCCGCCGATGTTTCCCGGGCTATCGATGCCGCTCTCGCTGCCCGCGAGTCCTGGGCTAACCTGCCCTTTGCTGATCGTGCCGCCGTTTTCCTCAAGGCTGCCGACCTCATCTCTACCAAATACCGCTACGAGCTAATGGCTACCGTCATGCTCGGCCAGGGCAAGAATGCTTGGCAGGCCGAGATCGACGCCGCTGCTGAGTTAGCTGATTTCTTCCGCTTCAACGTCAAGTATGCTACCGAGCTGTACGCTCAACAGCCCAAGCACAACTCGCCCGGTGTATGGAACCGTGTCGAGTACCGCCCTCTAGAGGGGTTCGTCTATGCTGTCACGCCCTTCAACTTCACTGCCATTGCTGGTAACTTGCCTGGCGCCCCCGCTCTCATGGGCAACGTTGTTGTCTGGAAGCCTTCCGACTCGGCAATTCTGAGCAACTGGCTTGTGTACAAGATCCTCCTTGAGGCAGGTCTGCCCCCCAATGTCATCCAATTCGTCCCCGGTAACGCGGTCGAAATCACCGAGACGGTGCTAAAGCACCGCCAGTTTGCTGCTTTGCACTTCACCGGCAGCACCAACGTCTTCCGTAAACTGTACGGCGAGATTGGACAGGGTATCGCCGAGGGTCGCTATGTCTCGTACCCCCGCGTTGTTGGTGAGACCGGCGGCAAGAACTTCCACCTGATCCACCCCTCCGCTGATATCGACAACGCTGTCCTGCAGACCGTCCGTGGTGCTTTTGAGTACCAGGGTCAGAAGTGCTCCGCCACCTCACGCCTCTACGTCCCCAAGTCAATCTGGCTCGAGTTCCGTGAGAAGCTAGTGTCGCACACCAAGGCCATTGCCCAGGGTGATCCTCGCACCGCTTCCAACTTCATGGGGCCTGTGATCCACGCTGGCTCTTTTGACAAACTAGCCGGTGTCATTGATGCTGCCAAGACCGACTCAGAGCTGACTCTCTTGACCGGTGGTTCGTACGACAAGTCTAAGGGATTCTATATCTCTCCTACCATCTACGAAACCTCTAGCCCCTCGCACAAGCTGCTAAGCACCGAGCTCTTCGGCCCTGTGTTGACCACCTATGTTTACGACGATGCGGCTCCCAATGCCTTTGAGGAGGCTTGCAAGCTGGTCAACGCTACTGGCGAATATGCTCTAACTGGCTCCATCTTTGCTGCTGATCGTGAAGCCATCCGCTTCGCCGAGGATAAGCTGCGTGACTCCGCTGGTAACTTCTACATCAACTGCAAGTCCACCGGTGCCGTTGTTGGCCAACAGCCCTTTGGAGGCTCGCGTGCTTCGGGCACCAACGACAAGGCCGGTAGCCAAACTCTAGTAAGCAGATTTGTTAGCATGCGCAGCATCAAGGAAGAGTTCATGGCAACCACCTCGGTCCCCTACCCTTCGAACGAGTAGAAAAGTCCAGCTTTCTCTTTCATGTTTTGTTGTTTACCATTGCTTATTTTCGTAGGTGGTCCTGGTGACTAATATAGTCTCTCGGGGACTATAGTGTATGATGTACTATGTATTTTAGTGGCTTTGTTATTCTTGTCTCTCTTTTTCTTTCTAGTCTTGGCGTCTTGCAACATATTTGGCGTATGACAACGTATGTATGCCATCGGTCGTCTTTGCTTTCTTTTTTTCTTTGAGGATTTAGTCTTAATGACAATTAGTACATATCTCATTTTCATTCTACAATCCATTGTTTGATGAGTGCCTATGACACATGCATGTTTTCAGCCTTCACAAACGAGTAATAAAATATCTGTAAAGTGCTACCGGGTATTGGAATATATCTCTAGTATCTAGTAATTAAAAGAAGATGTAGCATAGATTTAGAATTATGACTATAAATTTATATATATCATAACTAATAGTATCTTAGAAATAGAAGAAAAACAATGATAAAAATGGCAACCAGATTTGAAATAATGCTAGACATATAATTTTGCAGATAGAAACCCAAGATACTCCAGTAAACAAAAAGAATTTGGTATGTAATGAAACATCAGATGGACGTTATATAGTCCGTGTAGACAGACTTGAATAATTTGATGTGCGAGAAACGGGCAAGATAAATGAGAGATAGATCTAGATATAAGAAGAAACATATATAATAAAGAGATGGCGTGGCGATTTTTACGCGACAGAACAGGAAAAGACTTTTATAATTTTGTAGTCAATTCCTTTTTTTTTTTTTATTATCTCCAATACGCTCCAGACGATGGTCGACTCAAGGTTCCAGTTTCGACCTGAGCCTCTTGAGCTTCCGCATCAAAGTCACGCGATTGGCTCGCAGTTGGTCCCGTGCGAACATCGTCTAGAACGACATTATACTGATGAACCTGGCCAAAGCTTGGATTCGTGCGGTGTGTCTTGTGTGTAGACCGCATTGACCCTTGGTTACTACCAATGTCTTCCAACATGACCGTAGATGACAGAGACGCATGGCGAGTTTGCGATACATTTGTCGATGTCTCTGATGTTGTGCGCAAGAAAGGCATCGGTGCTGTTGCTATGCCTGGAGTAGCGTAAGGATGCGAACGCATTGGGATTCCGGGGTTTTGTCTGTTTCCGTCATCGTCACTATCGATAGATACACTTCGTGGGCGTACCATGCACTCGTCAGCTCGAAGTGGCGAGACACTCCTGGACATACTTTCGGTTGATATCCGGCGTCGGGGTGGTGATCCTACTCCTATTCCAAGAGGTGTCGTTTCCCCGACGGCAGCAGCCTCTACATCATGACGTAAACTCAATGACTCTACCCGAGACGACTGGCCATTGGCGCTACCCATATGGGGCCCAGGGGTGATAGTCCAATCTTGGGGCTTGGGCTCATCGTCATCGGACTCGATAGGACGTTTGCGGGCTATCGCAGTGGCTACAGGCACGCCATCTGGCGGTGGCTCACTCTCTAACTCCGCACGCATCTCTGGTGGCATACGATGGCTACGAACAACTTCAAAGCCCTTGCCCTTCTCCTTGGTCTTGCCCTTGATTAGGGTACGGAGCCAGCTAGTAGCAGTAGCAACCGGTCCCGTGGGGTCGGCTGGTCCAGTACCAAGACGTCGCCCTGGACGGTCGGAGTTAAGTGCTGGGCCCCGTGCTACTCCGTAATACAAATCGACTTCACGAGTTGAATAGTCGATTCCTCGCGGGGGTATGTTGAGAGCAAATGGAGCTGGTGTTGTTGACCGATCAGCCTCCAAGTCGATATCATTAGGAGCAACCACACTGATACGTCTCGATTCAACTACCGAATCATTTCCACCACCAAGACTGGGTGTTATAGTGTTCATAGTTTCCCGTCTTCGTGGAGGACGGTAGTACTGGTCGGTGGCGGATACCGCAACAGCGGCAGGTCGTGAAGGGTTTGGATGTATGTATGAGAAAGTCGTGACTTCTCTCGGCGTTGTTGGGCCGATTGAACTCGTCGCGCTATCGAAATTACGTGTCGCCATTGGTGCAGCGAACTCTGCGGGGTCAAAGCCCGATGATGAGCGATTGTGTCGCAAGCCGGAAAGAGAACCGGCAGACTCGTTTCTAACGTGTCCACTAGGCATGTAGTAACCGGGTCTGCCAGCATCAGCATCCAGTATGGCAACTTGGGAAAGGTGGCCTGGCTTAGACCGCACCCCGTGACTCCGATGTGACATGGGCATACGACGAGACAGTTGGCGAGGTCCAAAGATCTTGGATAGACCACCGGTAGTGTGGCCTCCCGCACCTAGCAAGCGGGCAGTGACTTCAACAAATGTTTGTAGGGCGTTGAGGAAGAATCCGAATACAAGAGTACAGGCGTGAATTAAGAAGATGACATATCCAACCCAGCCTTTAGGTCCTTCGGTGATTCCAAGTGTAGGTGCAAAGGCAACAAGAAGTAGAACGGTGATAAGGCGAATAAATGTGAAGCAGGCAGTATACATATTCATAGATGTTTCCCGGTCATATGGTTGATAGATTATAATAGCCACGAGCATTAGTGCCTCGGAGATCGATAGCAAGGCGATCTGCGCAATGCCTGAGCTCTGGGCGCCACCGATGGCTATTCCTCGTAGAAATGTCAAGAATATTGGGATGAAGGCAAATGGTGGTGCGTCATCAGTGTACGTATTGTAAAGAGGGCCGTATAAAAGCAAGGTAGGAAGATGATCGAATAGCTCAGACCGCGGTACAGCGCGTAAGATGACCCGACCAAACCACAAGGTGATGGCCATGAGCGCCACCAAGGTAAGAGAGGCGAGTACCAGCAAGAATGTTGATGATTCGCTGCCTATGGTGAGCTGAAATACAGACAAGGATATTATAGGAAGAAGGAAGAAATTGAAGATAATGCGGACGATATTTCCGAGAGAGAACGGCAAGTTTTTCTTACGAAGGTCCTCTTTGGGGGTATTGGCAATGAAGCGGTACATGCGGCGCAATAGAAAGCCTAGCTGGAATATTAAGAGTGCACAAGCAATAATCACAGTCAACCACACCATCATGCAAGCCCAAGCATCCTCACGTGTAGCCAACCCAACGAGCTGTCCCATGGCACCGAGGCCGCTGGTGCTATTGGTGACGTAGATACCATCCACCAGGCTTTGCCACGAAGGATCGTCACTGACGAACGATGTATTAAACAATAGACTTGACCATGCAGTACGACTGGCCACGGGGCGATAGAATCCTGGGTAGTTCAACGAAAGGCTGCTGGTCAAAAATATGAACTGGATATGGTTCAGACAGTCAGTAAAGCCGGGGGTCACCAGACGTAGCAAGTCGGTGATCTCTCTGCTATGGTTAGATGACCATTTAAAAATATCAGTAGTACCCCATGGACAGAACATGGCAGCGAATACATTCGTAAGGGCTACGAAGACGAGAATCACCAAGGGTACTATCGTGATGACCCAGGCGATGTTCCCCAGGTCTGGCGTGGCATTGATTGAAATACAGTGAATTTGAGTGCCGTCTGCATTATCGCCGTAGATGACCATGAAGGTCGTAGCAAATGTAGTGAAAGCATATGATGAGTTGAAGGGCCATTCCAGGGAGTAGTAAGGAAGGCCATAAGGAAGATCACTGTATAGAATCGTGACTCCAAGGTTAGCATTCTAGCAGACAAACAATCGTATAGAACGAACAAATGATATGTCAATATTATACCTTTGTGTGTATTCAAAGACGGGGCCCAGCGGACAAGAGCCGTTCTCTATGCGGTCACAGAATGACGATTGGTTGACAAACGGCTTGTACGTCAGCACGTTAACAGACGTCTTCAGGTTCGTGATGCCACTTTCGTCAGCTTCGGCTTCGTCGAGAATCTTCCCAGCTGTATTAGCTGAGTTGGACCACTGATCGCTATCCCAGGCAGGCAGGACATCGTCATCATTCGCTTTGCCGGATACATTGCCCCAGACAGTCATGGTCAACTCATGGTCGGGATTCTCAATATCAAACTTGGCGTCGACATATAGAGGCGTGAACATCAAGCGTCCGGACGACTTATAACTCCCACTAAGGCAATCGTCGAAGACGACCTGGACTGCGCTGGCCGATGTCGCCAGAGATGCCAGGGCGATCGCCCCAATCCGATTGACGATCATGGTGCTGCGATGTTGGCTGGAGGCTTGACAAGATTGTAGTTCTGGGGGTCTCCCAAAGAAACGTGGCAGAGCAACTTCGAGCTCGAGTACCAGCAAATGGCTCCGGCGATGATGGAAGCTTCGTGGTCTGGGGTGGTATCGATATCGGTATCAAGTTCGGGCTGTCGAAATCCAACTTCTAACTATGAAGACGCAATCGGTGATCGAAGACGGCGAATGACGCTCGCCATCGGCATCTTGGACAGCAAATTTCAAGACGCTCCTGGGAGTTACTATCGTCGGCACAAAAATAGAAATTCGGCGAAAAACAAAATGTAAGATATATCGACCCAATAATGGACAAAAAATAGTGAAAGAAAGGAGGGAATTTTAATAAGCTCAGGCAGCAGCGGGAATTCTCTTTCTGGCTGTGATGCAAAATCGGTATCACAGTGTAGGAACGATAGATCTAATTATGGAAGGAATAGCAAGCAGCTTAGCTTCGACAGGCTCGTTGTAGTGGCTGAGGAAAAAATAGGCAAATTCCCTGGCTTTGGACTAGCAGTTTCTAGGGCAGGGTAGAAGTAAAAGAACCGGATATAGCTGTAATACAGCACATGTATTACCCGCAGATATACATATATACAATGCAAACACAAATAGCAGCTTGGTATAAGCTAGCGCAATATCTCGTTCCTCGTTCAAATAAAATCGAAAAGAAACCCCAAATTCTCAACCAAGGAAAAATACGCCCACCCACAGCTTGCCTTGTTTGTCTTAAAGCTAGCTGTATGTTTTGTTGTCTCTTTCACATCTTCTTTTCTCCTTCCCTCGCTTGCGGTGCCGCTCAATTGGCATTTTATTTCCCTTCTCGACACCATACATACTAGCCACGCCGCTCTATATCTATGAGCCGCTAAGGGCAATTTTCTGGGGTAGTTCTTTGTATGTATACATCTTTTCTATACCGATAGTGGTAGTAGGTGCTTACTGATGATACATGGCTTCACCCATTGGTCTGCACTTGGCCAGTCTGACGAGTACCAGTATTTTTCAATGAGGGGCTGCCAATGGCCCCATTTGCATCATGGCCTTATTCTTCAAGAACGAGGCTTCTTTTAAAAAAGTATGTCGCTCAAATTAGGATGGCATCTCATCACAGCAAGTAGAAGCAAGCCGATTCTAGCGTTGTCAGTCTGTGCAAAGGGGGTTCAACTACATGTAGCAGGGGTTTAAAAGTGCTATTCTGCACTATACAAAGATCCCAAAAGGAACAAGGAAGTGATCTGGGGACAGCAAAACAGACAGACAGCAGAAGAAAAGCTGAAAGTAGGGAGTCCCACAGCGAAACAGGAAACGCTTTGGCGAGGAATGCTACGATATTTCTGTGTGCAGGGCACAGCCGCCAAGATCCAGAATGAAGGTGATAGCGAACGAACTGGCGAAAAGAGAGAGCGAAAGAAACAAGCACGTTTTGTGCCGCCAATAATGATCGCCTAGTTCCAGGTGAAGCAGCGGTAAGCTTCAGGTGACACTGGAGCATACTGGAGCATGAGTAGACTGTACTGTCTAGGGTTATCGTGCTATAGCACCATATGTGTAACCCTTATCACAAAACTACAGTGTATCTTGCTGTGAAGCAATGCTTGAGGCTTGTGGTCATCGTTAACCTAGCCCGGTGACCTTTCCATGTATGAAACTAGTCCTTTCTATATTCATTGTTCGCTGTCATTTAGCGAGCTTACAAGATGGTGGTATGTAGGCGCTGTATGTATCATATCCCGAGACTTACTCAACTTCTCGTCATGGCAACACGAGAATATAGTGTGATATCATAATAGTGAAACACTGATATTATGCACTCATGTAACTGTATATACAAAGACACAACATGATTGTTGTCATTTCACTTGTTGCATATCTGCCCACCTCCTTGATAATACCAGCCTGTTGAACAGGGAGTTTCGATGAATAGACAAGAACAATCATGTGTCGAGCTGTGTCCTAGCCTTGGCGGTTCTTTGCTTATTGATTCCATTCCAATTGCCTACAGGCTTACCAAATATCCTAGAACCTGCAAATACACATACATGTACATACAAGAAAAGAACTGCTAGGATTCTGGACTCATCAAAATGGATGGATAGAATACAACTAACTGTCTCTTGGAAACTTGCTTCGCCCCATCGTCGCTAAAGCTGCCCAGTTTGCAGCCATCCTTGTTAAATTATTCCTTCTTCTTCCTTGCGCTCCGGCCAATATATATTTATTTTTATAACAATTTTCTCTTGTGCTTTTTCTGTTGGTCATGGCGGGCTCAGGGGTCGTTTTTGCTCCCAGCTCATCTCTCAATTTGGACGGACTTGATAGATATTTTTACTTGGGATCAGTATCTTGCAGTACCCTGACCTAGTTGTACCGTTTTGTTGACACCAATTGGGTTCAGTGCCATCATCACGTATACCAGACAGAGCCTCATCAAACACTGTATTATATACTACTTAAGAACCCGAGATACCGGCTACCTAAAAATGATGTGTTTGCTAGGATATCATATCATATTATAGACTTTTTCTCCAGATAGAGTTGACTTATACTTCCTATTCAAGCTGGAATAAAGCAGAAAAAAAGACACGACGATGCCCGATGACGCTATCGTGATGGAGGGGGCTTCTGGCATCTTAGCCAATATTCTATAAATGCACTCTATTTTCGATTACCGCAGACGCGGACTCCCTTACTAAAGCGTTTCTGCATGTCTCGAATGCATGTAAGAAAAAGAGAAATGTGTTAATGTGACTCTATTGGTGGTCGAAAGTAGCGATGAAGCCTCAACTCATGTAGCACACACACTATCGGCGCTATATTATCCGAGGACTTGACACTGATGGCGCTATCTGCGTACTAGAGAAAGGTGCCGCAAGCTGTACATATCTTGTTATTGTTTCTGATAAGGTGGCTGGCTGGACTTGTGTGATGACTATAGACCGTTTCTTGCCGAGGTGCCAGTCTTGAGCCAAACTTGGGTGTGCTGTACCGAATACATGCATATCATAGGACTGATATATTTGTAAGTATATTCGGCAGCTATAACTACTCTTGTTTTTTGTTTTGGTTCTCTATACGAAACACCTGAAGATCCAATCCACCACCGCATCCTCATGCCACGCTAAGCGACACACCAAGTAAAGAGCCCACGCCACCCTCGGCCTGTGAATACGAGACTTGCGTTGTTTTGAGTTTTCATCTTCCAGGCAACTCCTAGTACGAAACTTGCTGATATATCGGCTGATTTCTGCTGTTGATTGCCGTTCACAAAATACGTAACGAAGTGTCAACAAATAAACTTATACAAAAACCATGATACATAGTAACTCTGACTAGCATTGTGATATGTATATGGACTTTACAAGTTGCCATATATATATACTGGGTACCACTCCGCGCACATAACTGTTCTCTGGATGCTGATAGGACAGCAGCTGACATCGTAGACTTTCCGAAAGGCGGTGAAGAACACGCCTATGACGCACTTGTCGAGCTATTCTCAAATTATTTCTCTCTCGACCCGATTTTATTCAGCAATATCTAATTTAGTAGGTTCACTGCTTAATTCCGAATTTTGTTCGACTTATTGTATTCATATGTGCTTTAATGAAAAAAATATGATGGAGAATTCCTACAGCAACACTATCTTGCTAGATGTACTGACATGACTGTTAGGGATATTCCGTATCTTTGAATGATATCCTTTCCTTGAACTGGCCCGCTAGCTCGTGATTTTCCCAGCTTTCCAATGCACTCAATATGCGGCATTCCAACACCCGATGATCCTCTGTACTTGAAACTGGGTGCCACTTGGAGAAACCCAACTCGTCTTCCTCTCCTTCTCCGGAAACGTACGTGTCATACGATCGAGAATCAACGTAATCCTTCGTGATTATGTCCAGACTGATATCTATACATAGCACGGCGTTGTGCAGTTGTTGGTCTCCAGGTATACTTTCAAGTGGTAGACAGCGGATATCGCAATTATCACTTTTTGTACGTGAATATGAACGTTCCCTTGGCCTGCCTCGCGAAACACTGCGGCTCCGTGACACACGCCGAGGCACTTGGTGACAGTATACCTGTTCCTCCGGTGAATAATTTGGATTTGCGTCAAGTTGTGGATGCTGCTCGCCGTGGACATCTTTCGAATGATCATGTGGATGGTTATTTCGCAGAAACAATGGTGAACTAGGTGATGCAAGTTCTGCAATTTCACCATCACTGTCAATATCCATCTCGCCTTTGTTTTCGATGGCACCATGCAGACCTGGACTCTGAACTTGCATCTGAATAGAGCTTAACCCAAATGCGGTATCAGATATAGAAGAATTGCCTAATCCACCACGTAATTCTCGTGTATGCACTGAAGCTGACTGTTGTCGGACGGTATCGGGGGCACTCGTACAGGCAAACGGTAGTTGGGTTTGTCGGAGCATCTGGTTGGTCGATGGTGAAGTTTGGTTGTGGTACTGTCTAGCTGTGAGTATAGACTTCTGACCACTAATATGACCGCTCTGGTGGGCCATAGGAGATGTATTGATCGTCCGCTTAGGAACGCTCTTGCCGTGACTAAAAGTCGATTCGTCGGTATTATTGTTCTGGATATCCTCGTGTCGTTCACTAATAATAGATTCTTGGTGTATAGGAAGCTTGAACCGCATAGGGCGCTCTCGGCTCCGTGGTAGGTTGGAATCTTGAGCATCGATAATTCTAACTTTTCGCGCTGGCGAGGAAACATCGTATTCGATATCATTTGGATAGCCCGTGTGTGGAATATCAATACATGGACGTTGGATAACCGGGATGTTGTCTTGCATTTTGTCCAGACAGACCTCTGCAATTGAATCATCGTCACTTGGAAGCAAGTTGTCGGTGTCAATATCAGAACTTGGCACCGCTATGCTTATCTTAGAGGCGGAAGGCGTGTCTTGTTTAGTCGATAATGTCCATGGATTGATCAAAGATCCTGTTGCCTTCGTAATTCGACGATTATGGACATCTACTCTCGATCTTGAATCTACATCCCTGCCAGTATGAACTTCCAGAACCTCAATCTTGAGAGGAGGTGGGATCTGGCCATTGTCAGAAACCTCCACCATATTGACTTGCCAAGCTGTTATGACTTCGAGCATTTTAACTTCAAGTTCTTGGTGATCAACTGCTCTGCTAGCAAACACATCAGACGAAGGGCTGACTAGCGATGTAGATGGCGGTGTACTAGCAATGACAAGAGATGGTAAATCTGATTCAGGTTCATCACCCAGAGAACTTGCAGAATCGCTACTGATCACGGTAATATCGGCCGAAATCCCCTGCCGATTTTTGAGGGGGGTATGAAGATCAGATGACGCAAGATCGGATCGTACTGGATCTGAGACTGTCAGTATATCAGACGAAATTGGTTCAATACCTTCATTTGAGCAATCAACCGAATAAACACTTTCGAAAAGCTTCTCGAATATTCCCAAAAGACAAGGCTCATCGGCGAAAACAACCTCCAATTTCAAGATATCAACATTGATATCATAGCTTCCGATTGGGCATATAATGTCAACTTGAATGAAAGGCTGTTGAATTTCTCCAAAAATACGAGCAACATGGGCTTTGTAAGCTTTCAGTATGTTCTTTGCCGTTCCGCGAGAGGGATCAAGAGGTCTTTGATCTACTGAAATGTATGCACCCTTTTTAGATATCGCAGCAATTTCTGCAGTAGGCGAAGAGAGAAACGCACGAAGAGTGTAACCTTTCTCGGAAACTTGAGTTTCGATACAACATGAGGCTAGCTTTTGGCCAAATGTCTGTAGCACTACCTCTTTGATGCCACAACATGCTTTTGTTGGTGCGAACGACCAACCAGCGCGGGGGCTATTTGCAACCTTGAACGATATTTTTAGTGAAGGCCGGGTCATGACTAGGCGTTGTAGGATATCCTTGATCTTCGTGAGCGTCTTTGGGCCCTCCTTAGAAAACTGGTGTTTACGGACGGGAAAGTTATTAAATAACCGAGTTACGGTAACCGTTGTTCCGACCATGCCAGAAGCTGGTTGAGCATTAACGACGCCTCCGTTTTTGGCCAAAACAAGGACAGTAGCGACCTTCTCAGCATCGGTACGAGTAGTTATAGTGATCGTACCATGAGTATTGGCACTTGCCAGTGCCTCACCTCGGAAACCAAAAGAACATCCGCCTTTACGCGCTAAATCGTCGTAGGTCGTTAGTTTGCTCGTGTGTGAACGGCGGCCGAGGGCGTCAAAATCAGTCGATCTGATTCCATGACCGTTGTCACGGATTTGGATACGGTCAATGGTGTTGGCGGATATGAGGACTTCGATGAAGCTCGCACCGGCATCGATGGAGTTTTCGACAAGCTCTTTGACGAGAGCATCTGGGCTCGTGATGACAAGTGACGAGTTTAGGCGCCGTTTTGTGTCGGGGGGTAATGCTTTGATCACCATCTTAGTAATGGAGAGGCGAGATTAAAGATTTAATAGCTTGTGGTGAATCTAGTCTACATTATCCTAGGACGTTTTGTTTTCAGTGCTTTTATGTACGATTGCCTTCAACATTCACTTCAAAACTAGCAGGGACAGTCAGGGCTAGGGCTTTTTACTTTATGTGCCATTTCGATATCCACAGATTCGGATATGGTGAAAAGGACATTTGCTATTGAACGTCAATTTAAATTAGGAAACTGAGGTATTGTGGTGGTCTGTATTAGCAACTACCATATGCCACTATGCGGGTACCATACCATACTCCAGCTGCTTGCGCACAATACATGACATGGTACCTGTAAATTAGATGAGGTTCTACTTCTGTAGTATCAAGTTAAAATGGATTCTAATATGTGCTAAGATAAAAAGCATCTCAAGAGTTAGTCTAGATCAAGACTGGGTAAAGAGCAAAAAGGTATGAAAAAGACGGTCTCAGCTTGATTGAGTATCGTGCACTCAGAGTATGGTTGTAATAAACCGTGTCGCAAGGCTTGTGTATTATACAATTGTCGGGATGCAGCCATATGAGTGGTCTAGTGATCTGTAACTTTAATCAGCAGACTTTCTGGGAGAACGGGTGGGTGATCTTGAGGCAGTCCGTGAACGGGAACGAGAACGGGACCGAGACACTGATGAGGATGAATTGCGTCTTTGACGCTTAGTACCGCCCGATCTCCGAGGGCTGTTGGAACGACTCCGGTCTCGACGAGTTCTACTCCGACTGCGGCTACGGCTACGGCTGCGCCGGCTATCTGAAGCTGAAGATGGACTTCTGGAAGTTCTTCCCTGTCTTCTTCTAGGTGTCCGGCTACCGCTACGAGAACTGTAGCTTCGTGAACGTGAGCGAGACGAATACGATACTGAGCGGTTGCGGCGACGACGCGGTGGAGATCGTGATGCCGAAGTAGATATACTGCGACCAGCACGGCGGCGCTTTGATGGTGGGGTTGAGGCGCTCGATTCACTTCTAGAAAAGGATCGAGATCGAGAGCGTGAAGATGTCGATGTCGATCGACGTCTTCTAGTTTCATTGCCGCGGGCTTTGTGGGAGCTACCGACGCCCGGGGAACGCGATCTCTTCCGCACAGTCCTGTCTCTACTACGAGAACGGCTCGTATTTCTCCGGGCTGGACTCGCACTATGGGAAGCTGAGCGACTGCGAGAGCGTGAGGCTATGCGGGGCACATCCTTTCCACGGGTTGGGGGAGCATAGTGATCACCGCCATTGCCGCGTGTACGGCCTCCTCCATCTCTGTCCTTTCTACGCCATGAAGGGGGAGAGCGTGAGCGATTGCCGCCTCGTCCTCCAAACGCATTGCCACCACGACGACCACGGCGACCACGGTCACTAGCACCGCCTCTTCCTCTGTAGGAGTCACCACGGCCACCTCTGCCTTGGTCTCGGCGATCGCGGTCACGGCGTTCAATATCATCGCGTCGGCGTCGTGCTTGTTCTTCGGCTTGTTGGGCTTCGATCTATGTAGGGTTTGGGTTGTTAATTCAATTGGTTCTTATTGAATGGCAGAAACTTTATGCGACAAACCTTTTCTTGAATTAACTCTTGCTTTTTAGCCTCAAGGAGCTCTTTAGGAACACCTTGTGGGCTATCTTGGGCACTCAGGCAAAGATTCCAAAGCTCTTTACAAAACACTGGTGTGTCCTTGTCTAAGAAACCCGTCAATTGGATTTGTAAGCTTTTGATGTCAGGCTGTGGCCTGGTTAGCTTTGGGTTCTCGGATAGAGGGGAATTTATCAAGGTTGACTTGCAAACCGGGTGCCTTCGAGGAGATTATAGCACAGTTCGATAATAACATCGTCTTCTGTGCCAAGTATTTCGGATATTCTGCTTGCAATCCATCTAAGATATACGTTAGTAAGTCTTGACTTTTAAACTCTTCAGTGCGAAAATTGGAGGATTAGCTTACTTTTGCAGCACCTGCATATTAACTTTCTGGATGTCAACCTTCTTGTTGAACTCAGGTGGAAATTTAGTGCTCTTCAAGAGCCTCGCATCAACTCCAGTAGCCATTGTGGTAGCTTTTAGAGTAATGATTCTATATGTAATAGGGATATCATCGGGTTTTTTTTCGTTGGTTGGGTTAGTGACGTCGCTGATGTTCTGAAAAAAAAAAAAAAAAAAAGTCGCGTCGTGAAGCAAGCAAGTTGGATATGGTCAAATGACAGCCTCTACCCTAACCAGGGTTAGTTAGTCACTATAGCTTGCCACATCAAGCTTGTTCAAAAACCACCTACAAATGCAGACACTATATCTGTGATTTGTAAGTTAGTCCGATGAATACTAGTTATGCTGATAGTAAGAATCATGGAAAGATATTTTGTTATTAATTGACTATATGAGGGTTAATTTTCAAACGTGTAACCCTTATGTAAATAAGGGACTTGTATGTTGATTGGACTAAATAGAATCCTAAGTATCAAAATTGCTGTCTTGCTTGTATATCAAGTTCCAAACATAAGAAATCGTCTCAAGTTTACATATGTAACTATAGATAGTAAGTGATGTATAGCTGTATGCATGTATGTAGTTATAAGTTGAAAGTGGGCTATCTAGCCAATAGACTGATACTAACAATTCAGTGGCTTTGTCATGCATAGCTTTTAGCTCAGCCTAGCGACGACTTTCGAAACATAAACCTGTTATTATCTTATCAACCACTACGACAAAGTCATTTTTCGATATATCTACGATATTAGAGCCGTGGAACTGCTCATTGAGATGGAAAATATTCATGCGCCTACAATTCCCGCGGGTCTTACAACCCTCCAGAATTCGACCGGGATTGATGCTCGTAGCTCTATTTCTGTCCTCCAAAGGCAGAAAGATGACATGGAGGCAGAACTTCGTGCTTTGAGCCAAGTACTGGACTCGGTATGCATCGATACATCTGCCATATTGACATGCGCTAACTGATGCTTCCAGCATGGCGTGAACATGGAAACGCGGCTGGTAACTAGAGATGGATTCCCACGTGATGATATAGATGTGGCTCAGAGTATGCCGAATGAACTGACTAAAAAGCATGACGACAATGATCTAACCATTATATCACTAAATAGTTCGAACTGTCAGATCTCGCATTATTTACTTACGGAATGACTACAAGGCACTTCTTGTGACAATTGAAAAGCGCCTGGAAGAACATTTTGCAGAAGTCCTTGCCAAAGAATCTTCAGAAGCTACACTAGCTGACAATGGTTCCAAGGCCGAAGCACCAGAAGATCTTGCTCCATCATTCGCTAAGGTGAATAGTGTTCTCGACAATAGTCCGGCTTCTGAAGCTGGCCTAAAGCCTGGCGATGAGATTAGAAAATTTGGCTATGTCAATGGCAGAAACCATGATAATCTTGCTAGAGTAGCGCAATGCGTTCAGGGAAATTCTGACGTGAGTATCTATCCTGAAAACACTATTTAAATGCATAAAGATATACATGGCTAACATATGTTATTTTATTTCTGCATTTGTAGCAAGACATCATCGTTCTTGTATCACGACCCAATGCCAACGCTTCAGGCATCAGACAAGAGCTTCGCCTTACGCTCAAGCCACGCTCAAATTGGGGAGGTCGTGGCAAGCTTGGGTGCCATATTGTTCCCATTGGCTAAGATAAAAATTCATAGAATTTTCTCGTAGCTGCTTGTGATAGACAGTGGGATTATGGTAAACATCGTTATATAAAGTTACAATAGGATGTACCTGCTACGTAGAGGTGCCTTCTTTTTGCCCTTCTATTTCCAAATATTATCATTTCCCTGTTTTGCCTAATCGTCTGCGCTTCGTTGCAATTCTTGAGAATTCTAGCTGCATAGCTGTGGTGGTCCCTGGCATTCTATAACCACTCACTGCATGCTTAGTCGTAGTTGGGTTGGGTAGGATGATGCAGGTCTAAGATGTCCTTGCCTTTGTTTAGGCCCTGCCGCCTTGTAGATTAGTCCAGCTACGTGAAATGGGGTTTTTGACCGTAGAGCATTTTGAGGCTAACGTGATTATATACACAGCTACAGCCAGAGTGATTAATTATTAGCTAGAAGTTGGATAGATATAGTTTGCTTTTATGGTCACTACAATAGTAGATTTACGATATTGGATTGAACCGAACTTTAGGTTGTGATGATGAGATAAAACTGTGATATAACGTGCTTGTTTGTATAATTACCTTGTCAAACTAAGGAACGATATATAGTATGATATAGTATGTATTATTTAAAATGAAGTTTATATCAATTTGTGAAGCTTCTTGATACAGTTGCCCGCAATCCAATAAAGTCTCAGTAGCTGTCTTATCCCTGCTAGGGAAGCTTCGATTTGTTGGCGGTGAAGATAGATGGATAGAGCTTAGCAGTAGCATCCATAAGGACCCGCATTTTTTCTAGAGCAGCGGATGACTAAACGCGTTTTTCTGCCTGAATGCACGTGACGCTACAGCCCCCCTTCAGGCTTGGGTGATGGAATTTTTTCGCTTGGGCTCTGGTAGTGAAGTCAGAAAACCCCCGCCATCTTTGGACAATACAAAACACCACCCATTCTAGACTTTTGGTCCAAGTCCTCTTTTTTCTTTTTTTTTTTCTTTTTCCCTCCTTCTTTCCCCATCCATCATAGCCTTTTGTTCGCAATAGGTAAGCCTTCCATCATCGTCAATTCTATTGTCCGGCATTTTTCTCGATTTTCCAAAGCTATCAGATAGCTCTGGCAGAACCATAATAGTCCAGCTCTAACATTCGCGTGTTGTATTAGGTCCCCCCTCCCCACTTGTTTATCATATCTTTCGTATAGACGCCCATCATGTCTGAGAACCCTACTTTCAAGCTGGTGCTGGTTGGTGATGGTGGTACCGGCAAGGTAAGCAACCGATAATATCTTCCCCTATGAAAGCATCACTGGCTTTCGATATAAACTAAGCTTCATTGCATGGCGATTTTGCCCGCCGCTTTGCGCTGTTGCGGGGCACGGCTGTGCCTTGCAAAAAAAAAAAGTCTGGGCTGTGATAACTAATATGGTGAAACATCAATAGACCACCTTCGTCAAGCGCCATCTGACTGGTGAATTCGAGAAGAAGTACATGGCCACTCTTGGTGTGGAGGTTCACCCTCTAGGCTTCTCTACCGTAAGTTGCCCCGAAACTCGAATCGTGCTTGTACCGCGCGCTCATGGTGCCGTGGAGCACGAGGCTGAGAGATAAGAAACGCATTTTTTAATCATTGGGCTACTGATACTAATGCCTAATAGAATTACGGTCCCATCACCTTCGATGTCTGGGATACCGCCGGTCAGGAGAAGTTCGGTGGTCTCCGTGACGGTTACTACATCAATGGCCAGTGCGGTATCATCATGTTCGATGTTACCTCCCGCATCACCTACAAGAACGTTCCCAACTGGCACCGTACGTCTCCCAATCAGTCCATACAACTCGAATCATACTCGATGGCTAACGCGAATTACAGGTGACCTGGTCCGTGTCTGCGAGAACATCCCCATTGTTCTGTGCGGTAACAAGGTCGATGTGAAGGAGCGCAAGGTCAAGGCCAAGACAATCACCTTCCACCGCAAGAAGAACCTGCAATACTACGACATCTCCGCCAAGTCCAACTACAACTTCGAGAAGCCCTTCCTGTGGCTGGCTCGCAAGCTGGTCGGCAACCCCGCTCTGGTACGTTAACACTCGCGAATATTAGCATCATATGCTCTTGTTCTTTCTGTAATTATCATGTTTCCACTTTGGTCGGTTTCGCTAACGTCACATTCTATTTGAATAGGATTTCGTCGCCGCCCCCGCTCTTGCCCCCCCCGAGGCCCAGGTCGACGAGGCTGAGCTGGCCAAGCACGTCCAGGAGATGGAGGCTGCCGCCAACATGCCTCTGCCCGATGAAGGCTCCGACAACGATCTGTAGACGGAACTTTGATGATGTGGATTCTTGGTCTCGTGCTTGAAGATTAGTCTGGTGACGAGAATCCAGAAATGTACCGAACGGAAAAGGAAGTGTGCAAACTAGATGGCCCCCCTTGTAATATCGGTGAATCTGGCGACTCTTCCCGGAGATGCTCCCCAAGACGAAAACTTTACGAGCGCAACCCCGAGATATATTTGTTTCTTGATTATCTTACCAGTTTCTTTTTTAACGAAATAAAGAGGGAATGAGTACAAAGCATTTCCAATGATGAGCACGCAAAAAAGGAAGGCTTCTTTTTTTTTTTTCTATTGGTTGATTTAATTCTATTGACAGGGGAACTGCTACCAGCGATGACATGCTATACAAAAAACCAATCCCAACCATGCCTGCCATAATACTACAAATCAGCTGTGAAGGTGAATGATATATCATTATGATGATTGACATTAGGAAAAACAGTTGGCATGGATCCACGACTTCTAGGCGAAGAGATGAAATTTACTATTAATATGCAAGCACTGGCTGTTGTGCAAAGCGAGAGGCTGTGATAGTTTGTGCATTGTAGATTTGGTTTAATCAACCCAAGGCACATGCAGCATTTTGAGGCCGTATCTGCCTTGGTGTAGCTGTGGAATGGGTTGTAGCGGATGGAGGATGATGTCTTACCTCAGGCCATGAATATGTCAAGGCTGTAGATCGCAGTCCAAGTGAAAGCCCGCGTGACGATCGGGCTTGAAGACGGGTTTGCTTGGGTAGCGATGATCGTAGTACGAGCGAAAAGCTTTAGCAAAGGAATAAATCCACCCTGGCTCACCTTACTACGATGACCTCATACTGGCTTTGTGAAACTCCAGGGCTGAGGCAGAGAGGTAGTCGCCTGTTGGCGGCGCCAGGCAGGGACTGAGGACATATATAGTTTGTAAACGACGGCAATTTGGTGGACTCGTCTGTTTTAGCAGGAGCGTCCGTGAATGTCTATTTCCCTTCTGTCTTTTGACCTCAATAATGATTGGGCTGGGTCCGGCATCTTTTTCTCGCCTGTGTCTACAACTGTATCCAGGATTGTCATCCATGCGTCAACTTGTATATATGTATATTAGCTGCCTGTCAGGTTTCGTTTTTTGTCAATTCTTTGTTCCCCTTGCCGTGGTCAGCGCTGGAAAGGCCCCAGGTTGACTCGAGGAGCTCAACTCACCGAGACTTGATTCGGCACGAACAAGGCCAAGGCGACTCCAAAACGGCCTGACCAGAACGGCTTATGTAGTCATTCAGTGCCGTGAAAATACATGTAAGCTGTGAAGATTTGTATGGCCTTGAGCCGATCTTTTCTTCTTGAGCCTGATTGGGATTCTTGGCGAGATTTCTGTTAGCCAGTACCTGCATACAAGCAGCGTACGCATCATGTAGGCTCTTTTATTTGCCTTCTCTTGTGTTGTTGAGCTTGCCATGTACGAAAGTTACTTGTAAAAGCATATCCTGATGTATGATATATCGAGTGCTACTAAGTGCAGTTTTTCTCGTACATACATATATGACTGTTTGGTTAGCAGAGTGCAACGTGTAGATCGTTCAAGTAGCCATGCATCATATGAAGGTCGCTACTACTGTGATATCACAATCTTCACATATAAAAAGCCGAGGTAGCCTTAGGATAGGGTCAACGCACTTACACTGCGATCCGACAGAAATAAGGTAGAGAAAAGCTTCTAAGTCCTGCGGTAGCACTAAATCCATATTGGCCCGAAACAAAGCCATGTTTTTTGTCTTTTTATTAGACCGTTACGACCATGGAATTGAACTAACAAAAGGAATAATGCCTTATGTTGCTGTCCTTGTTCAGTTTTTCCTTGATAAACGCAAGGCTTATGTGGCAAATTCCCTGGAGGCCACCAATCCGGCCAGATAGCTTTGTAGAGCCCTTGTCAGACAAACAATGCTCTAGACCTCATCCGTATGACAATGAAGAAAGGTGAGAACATAGGAGTAGTAAATACTGTTAGATTATAACTAGCTGCATCAAGTTGCTTGCCATTCCCTATATTTCATGCTCCCACATAACATTGTTTCAAGATTGATATCTTGTGAGACATCATATAACCTTTTTTTATTTTCTTTACGTAGCCTTCAATGCAACCTTTAGGCTGGATATAGAAAAGTTGGCATTGTAGTAACATTGCAATAGACAAGCCCATGCACTACATCTTGCTAATATCTCATACCGCCTTTTTCTAATACAATGATCATTGTCTCAATATGATTGATAATCGGGACCCTCATTGAATTCTTACAACGACAACACAGACTGGGCCTCAAAGCGTGGCCCAATATAAGATCTAATATTATTCACGTAGGCTTGAAAAGCGCCTAATATGTCGATATAGTGAGTCAAGAAGGAGTAGTTAGACCTACTATGGTGACCAGTGTGTACGACGTTATAGTCCTGGTGTCTTCCTTGACCAGCAATAAATATCCCAGCCAATACATCAAGCCCATACCATGTTTATTCGGGATACAACTATAGAACAATATACAAGGGTTAGAAGTGTGGGAAAAAAAACCAATTAACCCGTTCCAGGGCGCAAACTTAAGAGCATTGAAACGTGGGATCACGGGAATTTAGCTTACATGAGCTTCCACCATCTCATTAACAGGTGGACATGACAAGAAAAACAAAACATTCTCTAGTTAAACATTGAAATAGGGATTATTGGGTAGAGAGGAGCTTGTACTGATTGTCAGGATAATCAATAAATTATACAACTTAATCGCTAGTACCGTCCTCATATGAGTAGATAGAATAGCAGCCTGGTAGCTACATAACCACAACAAACATCCAATATTAGGATGTATTATGACAGAACGGCGTGCCAGCAGATCAAACATATTCTGTGTTGGCAATATGTATATGTGTTAGTATATAGTAAGTACGAGGCAAACAGCCTATCTAGGTGATAGCATGATTTACCTTGGCCTGATGTTTTCTGATCGGTTTAATACGTGTATTTATAGCCGGGATATGCTTTTATTCTTTTTTCCCGTACAAGTCTCTTCAGGCCGAAATAAGAGAAAAAGAAAAATGCAAATATACAGCAATGACAGCAAACATCTCGCTCCGGAGATGCCTGGGTACGTAGGAGAACGTAACATGAGGAGAGGGTAGGAGTGGAGGGGGCGTGGATAGAAATCATATAAGCATCTTCATTGGCGGCGCGGAACACCGGAAACTTCTTTCATGTATGGTGTCGCCATGTCTGTGTTGTTCTCTTTCGTTTCTGTATCTTTCTTACTACGTCGAATTTGCCTTAATCCAGATAAGATCCTTAAACATGGAAAGATAAATCCCACTTAAATAGATTTATATAGCTACAAGTTTGGAAGGATAAAAAAAAGAAAAGGAAAATAACGCCTCGATCCAAGTTCGACAAAAAAAAGGCTTGCGTGGAAGTCGTCAAGACTGAATTGACAACTAGCCACGTTTGCCGAGATAGAAAACACATCACTGCTGAGAACAAACACACACAGTAACGAAGCCCAACACGGGGACAACATGGTCGTGATAGTGAGGAGAAAGAAGAGGGGGGTTGAGGTCGGAGGAAGGAGAGACTCTACAAGTGAAGGGCAAGAGGAAGCGATTGCCCAAGCCGTGTCCCTATTACTTGGCTAGAGAAACCACCAGGCTGGAGAAGGCATACATATGGCCCCAAAACAGAATCATGCATGGAAAAGAAAGGAACATATACGAGACATATGGATGGATCGACAAAAGGCTTCGTGTATAAAGATGCTCGTTCGTTAATAAACATGTGCCTTCGCTTCTAGAATGACTGTGATCGTGGCTACCTATGTATCGCTCGCTATGGTGAGCTTCCCCCCCTCCATTTCCATATATCAAACAAAAGGTCCAGTCTCGAACGCGGTCCATGATGCCATATACTCGAACAATGACAACAAGCTATACATGTACTTGTATCTTGGAAAGCAGTCTGTGATGTAGTAAGACAGGCATAAGAATGCGGCTGTAGTACACGCTGTACAAAATTGTCTGACATGGATCATATATGACTAGTCCTTTGCTTGAATATTGCTAAAGTAGGTAGAAGGAAGATATCATGGCTCTATGTACAAACTACTTGGGCATTGATATTCATTTCCCATCCTTGCCTGATTCTAACCAAGCTCACAATTCCTATCTCATGGTAATCATCCACCAATCACATGCTTTACAAGCCAAAGTGACTATCATGTGGATGGCATATAGCGCTTAGTTATGGGTAGTGGCAAACATGTATAGCATACCCTGGGAATCTCTCGAACGAATAACTAGATACACGGATAGCGGGAAGATAGAAAGACAAGGAGAAGGAAATAGAGAGCTTGAGAGGCCCTAGCTCCCCATGTCATCATGCTGCTAATGCTCATCCTGGTATTTGCCTTTTGTCACCCATCCATTGGTGTTTTCTGGGTTGGCGTCACCGCCATATATGCCAGCAGAGCAAAAACAACAGAGAAGGGGATTGGGGGTGTGTTGTGGTGTAGTGTTTATAGTAGGGTGAGCAAAGAGCAAAGCAACAAGTAAGAGAGAGAGAGAGAGAGAGAGAGAGAGAGGGCGTGGAGAGAGAGGGGGGGGGGCGTGATGAGGCAAGACTAGAGAAGGAAGAGGAAGAAATGAAATGAACAACAGAAGAGTAGTAGATTAGGAAACGGAGGCAAAGTGACAGAACCGACTGAGAATAGACACCCAATAACGCAGGTTTGGGGGAAACGAGGAACAGCAAACATGAACAGCAGAACACTACTCTACATGCGATGATCTAAGTGGGGGCTGATGTGTCTGTGTGATATATCTACGACTAGCTTAGGCCTACATGAGCTACGAGCTACTGGATGTATCAGCTATTTGGCCGGCTTGATTGTTGGGCATGTATCTCTCCTTCTCGGAAGAGAAAGAGAAAGGAGGGGCGTGTGGTATGAGATATAGATAGAGAAAGAGGGGAGTGAGTGGATGAGGCAAGTTAAAGCTAAGCCATGAAGAGACGCAAACTGACAAAAGAATGAAAGATATGGTTTGAAAAATGAGTGAGAAACGAAAAGTTGATGACTTACTACAAGTAGTGCTTGCGAGTTGATCGTTCCGGCTATTAGGCGGCAAGCAGCTGGTAATTGGCTGGGGACAGCTAACCCTTGAGTCAGAATGGGCTAGGCTTTCCGAATTAAACATAATATACGGAGAATTTATCTCCCAGCCGTCAGGGACGTCGGGTTAGGCTCGATTTTGCCGGGGCGTGGTTTCTAGCATGTAGGTAGTTGGTGTGTTGGCATTCAAGACCAAGAAAGTCTGGATGTTATGTATGTACAGGTACGTGTGTATCCTTATTGAGCTAGATCATCCATGCACTGGGAAGTTTCAGTCGTATATCACGGGCGGACTATAGGAAGGGGGGTGGAAGCAAGACATCATTTAGCTAAAACCGAGAGTAAGAGTTTAAGGATATGTCTCGATATCTTGATAGTATGGCTCGAATCGCACACTATAGCGGCACGACGTCCGATAGGATGGCTTACTAGATAGAAGAGATGGATGATTCTACGCGACGATAGAGTCATAGTATCAACGGTCGATATATCAAGATAGTAATTATCGTGGGTGGGGGAAATATAGAAGAATTGATATAGCTAAAGAGAAAGCACGATGAAAACCAGCAAGGCCTTTGCTCTTAGCCGAAAAGTAGTTGACATAGTCAGCTTGTGTGAATAGGCAAACATTTACTGAATGGAGGGAGATATTGAACGCTGGGACAGATAAACAAATTGACTTCTAGGCCATAAGAAAAGGCCTTGCGTGTGTTTGCTAGACTAGGCGAGATGTTGGTTGAATCAATGAGTAGTTACGGCCCGGAGGTTGCAATGTTCGGAGAGATATAATATGCAGAGCCCGGTAGGTAAATATATTTGTATATATGCATATGTTGTATGCAATGTACATATATGTACGGGCTGAGGAGCGTGAGTTTAAACCACTAATGTTCGTGCCGCTTCTCTTTTCCAGATTTAGTAGAAATGCCCAGTAATCATTTCAATGAAGATAATCTGACCTGACATTGTGGAAGGCAGCAAAGCTACACACCGCCATAATCGATGGCTATTATGAACATGTTTCCTCTTACCTACTTTGCCGATTGATAGACGGTTACGCGGATGGCATTAAAACCCAAGCTGAGAGCAGATTGGGGCTATATATATGTAGATATCATACATTGCAATCGCAATACTTGTGTGGGCTATAATGGAGTATCATATATGTGTAAGTAAGTTGAAGGCATTCCATTTTATCTCATTTTCTCTCTTGGCAGCCCCATGTTCTCATGTCTGTTGTTGACGTGGTTGCCATGATCCTAGGAAAAAAAGGAATACTTAGAATACAACAAGAGAACCCATATCCGATATGCGTCCTGGAATAAAAACCATCGTGTGGCGCCAAGATGTCCCGTAGACAAGAGACCATCCCGGCATTATGTCTATGGGTGTACTTGCCTTTGTAGGCTGAGAATAATCTAGGGTTACTTACATATATGTATCTATATGCATTATCAAGGTATGTAGTATATCAAACTCTTGTTACTACCTATCCAAGTAGGCCTGTCCTTGACAGCATAATACAGCTGCAAGCTTGCTTATATTCAGGTTCCATATGCAGATGAAAGCTGATTATCTGGAGCCTTTCATTTGGTGTAATGAGTACATATAAAAACCAATAGGATATACCTGTATGATTCTGCCGAAACGAGGTACGTTCTAGAGGCTTAATATTGACTATAAATTTGCGACTTACGGAAAATATATAAAAGAAAGGCTTACCGTCGAGTCTACACGACTAAAAGACAAAAGATGAAGTGCTAGATTAGACGAATCCATAGAATAGCACCTCCATGCGAGATGTAAGAAAAATACCATTTTTGGAAGGCTAAGCATATTTAAGGAGAAGATTTACCCACTTACATGCTTTAGTAGACGTACAGCTAGCTAGCTTGTTAGTCCGGTGTGCTTTTTACCTTTTCAGGTGAGAGCAAATTACAAGTGCTGCCCCAAAAATAACACTTGATGTGTACGCCTTAAATTCCCATCTTATTTCTGCCGGCTGCAATCTATATAAGACTTGCCAGCTGTAAAAATGACCCGTTAGATTGATCGAAACGAGACTTGCTTGCCGAGAGTGGCATCGTCCTGATATAAACATTGACAGCCGAGCCGACTGGAAGCCTTGAATTTTTTAAAAATCAAAAAGGAAACCAAAAAAAACAAGAGCCACCTTTCCCGTAAATACGTTGTTAAAGCGTGCATGTTATGATTATATAAGTGAGTTTCGTATGTATCCATATACCGACGTGTAGTGTAGAGGCATTACTAGCCCGTCTATGTAAATGTAACAGCGGTGATGTCTAATGGTAACGTAGGGTGGTAAGCAAAAGGCAATATACAAGGCTTTCATGAGTATCAGCACTCCATTGAGTAAGATGTAAGATACGTGCCACTTAGTTGTGGAGGTCTTTAACTCACGATGAATATGGGATCTTACAAAAATAGACATATTGATGGTGTTGACAAGCGTATTAGATCCAACCAGGGCTGATTCTTGTCTAGGAATAGTCTATAGGAGAGTATTTGGGACTATGAGTATGCAATAAGACGGGTCTGGCGTTCTTCTTGTCAGAGTAGCCGACCGGGAGGTCGGTCGCTTGGCCACCCTTGACTACAGAATTGAAAGAAGGCTCTTTCTTGTCGTGACAAGGGGCTAGTAGCAAAGGCTAGGATTTTCTGAGTTGGGTTGACTACAAATGAAGCATCAACGCAAAGTGAAAAGACATTACGAATCGAAAGCTATTGCATCGTCGTGTAGAAGCTTAGGCCAGGTGAGCTTGCAGCATAAAGTGGATGTTTGGTGGTGGTCTAGGCGTTGTGGATTATGGCCCGATAAGAAGCTGTTACATTATTGGAGATCAGTGAAGTCTATATGTACTATGTACACATTGAAACATTCCGTTCTGTCCTGCTGCCAATGGACGATGCATCATTGAGTGGCAGGAAACATTAAGAGGGGATAGGACCACAATACAAGTACATACATATACATAGACGTCTTGATCGCTGCTCAAGTCTCGACAGGGGACTAACGTAAAACGACGGGCTGACCGCCTGGATACGATTTTTGTGCTTATGCTGATGAGGCCTGACCGAATGTTCCAAGTCTAGATAAAGTAGTAGCAAGACGTCGAGCTGATTAAAAAGACGATGCAAGGCTAGGATGATAGTAGTGGTTACCAAGAGTGAGTCGCAACAATGATCTTTTGGGAAGAAGACACATCTGGAAAGACAGACATGGGCATGGGACCATCACCATCGGAGCCAAGGACGGAAGTGATCAACTATGTTTGTCGAGAATTGGTCGAGAAACCAAGCTGCACGCCGCTTACGGTATGAGTTTGCGGTGTCTGGTCAGCAACTAAAGCAACTGATTGTACTGCTTAGGTAAGATATGCACTTTCACATAACCGATAGACGGGGAGCTACTGACATGCATGCCGTGAATCGCTAGCCGGACACGAATATGCCGTTTTGTGTTGTTTGTTTTCGAAGGCAGAAGCACCTGACTATCAAAGGTATATATGGCCGAATTGTGTTCGGATCGACCGTCTATAAGGGCCACGCACAAAAGAGAACACTAAGCACATGAGATATGCCGTGTAGCTAGCCAGTTTTATGAAGAGAATAATTGAAATCAAAACAGACAATGTTAACTGGGGCTGATTATGTTCAGGCCAGCCAAACTAATCGCCGCCCTTAAACCCAGGTAGGGGTGATGCCATTGTTATTGTTATTGTTATTGTTTTCTTCCGGGAGCTTTGTTTTGTTATCGAATAAGGGAAAAAAAATGCACGAGGCGGTCAAGGAGAAATTATACTTCAATTATAAACAAATAAGCTGAATAGTGGGTACAGTTCTTGCTTTTTTCTGCTTAAAGTCTGTTATGCAGTTGCGACTTGCAGTATCCAGGGGTGGGGCCATACACTTATCCAGCAGCTGTAGGCAAGCACGTACGCACGCATGCGCCGCCATGCAGCAACTGCAATCTGCAGAGCTCATTTGTGCATTATACAACTAACTGCATGAACCTTTCCTCGGCATAGGCAGTTAGTCTTGCATGCTCATGTTCACTGGACACATCTTTGTGTTTACGTATTCACGTCCTCTTCTGAATTTCACGTTGACCTTGAGAATTAGTAGTAGTATGTATGCATCAGCATTCTAGAACATTACTCTGGGCAGTGGCACGATGGTTTGGCCTGTTAATACTAGCCGCGTCTACCGGGGCTGACTAAAGAAGGAGGTACCCATATCGTTCCTTTTTGTTTTTGTCTTCTCTAAAATTGTCTTCTGCCTTTGAGTTGTTTTTGACCAGCCTCAGCATTCCACCTTTTGGCTTTCTTTTTTGTACCTGACAAATTTACCATAATTTGTGCACTAGAACAATTGGCACACACGAAAGATGTATAATCTTGGTACATCTAATTTTCATTAACTAATGCAAGGGAGCTGGGCACAATTTCATACATGTCGACTATACATGTATATTGTGAACGCCTCATATGCACAAGCTAAATATATGAACAATGGTGTGCTGCATGATGTAGAGGAAAGGGCAATTGACGTATTGCCTTCCGCGGTAGCCAGCTAGTCAGTCAACCAGTCAAGTCGAATATACAAATAGGCATATAGCTGTAAGCAAGTGAGGTACTTTCCGTTTGCTGTCTGGACAAATCAGGACTAAACTACTACTCTAGGTAGACAAAGAACTGGCAATTACTCTTTCGGCATAAAACATCAAGTTGAACATCATTATTGCCACATCAAACCAAGACAATGAATAAGCCATGTGCCACAATGTCTAGTAAGTATTCCGTTCTTTTGTTCCCATTGAAGCTAAGAGAGATAGAGGGTGTGAAACCTGAGAGCCCAGTGATAACCTGACGCCTTGGTAGGACTAGTAAGACAATAAGCTCCCAGTTAATTTATAGTGTTTTGATGCTGCAAGATAGAATATGCCTTGGGCCATGGTTGGTTATGTGTTGGTCTGGGCTGTACACACGATATCATCATGGGCTCTGTAAGTGTAAGTGATGTTGTCTTTGTTGTCTTGATGTTGGATTAGAAACACCTTTTTCACGCTCGCTTTTTAATCAAAGGAATGGATTTTAGGCCGGGCATCTTGATGCATTGTCCATTGTTTCTTCACTCTAATTAATAACAATAAGAATTAGGGAAGATGTCGAGAAACAACCCATCGAAGCCTGAAAAGAAGAACTACCGAAAAAGCTGTTGTTACATTCTAAACGGTCTCTAGGCTGAGAATGAGTGACCCAGAACCTTCATTACTTTTGACTGTTAGTATTGTCCCAAAGTTGCTCGTTGTTTTCTTCGAAGCTTGATTTTCTATCCCTCGCTCTAGAAGCTCGACGCTTTTCTTTTTGTTGATTTGAACATAATGGCCAATTAACACCCCTGAGCCCAGCAACTTGAGCGGTTGGCTCACTATTTTGTGCTATGTATTTCAATAGCTAGACCTTCCGCTGAACTGTTAAACGGGGTTTGTTTAGGATAGTAGGAAAAGTTTACGCTGGGATCCATAACCTAGCTCATCTGTTTATGTCGAGTAGATTTTTTTCTTCCTTTTTTCTTCCTTTTTTTTTTTTTTTTTTGCACTGGTACTGGCTTGTATTATTGAAGGACAGTTGGGAGCACGCTAGGCTTCTTTGGTGTAGCATGGCCCAAGAACAAGCGAGGGCCTGATTTTGGTTAGTGAATCTGAAAAATAAAGCTAGCCATAAAGCCTCACTACAAGACATACGGCCGAGCAGCTCTGACTAGACCGATGATTATAGTTTTGTATATGTTTACATTGAAAGACTCATCCTATTCCTGCCTATCAATAATATATTTCTGATATTGGCAAAGTGACTCGGTTCGTCAATAATACAATCGCGTGATAGTAGATTCTGCCAGCTAGACTGTAACTCAAATACAGATGGTTATTAGTTATTGTACGTTCATTGTCTTAATTTCACAGATCTCATGCACACTTGATGTGACAAAGTAACAAGGCTTTGCCTTACGGTTGTAGTAGAGTTTGCAAGGCAAGGTTGCAACTTGAACTAAGTAAAGCTAATCTGAAGTCGACGCAATGCGAGTGGACGTCATATTCGCGTGGAGGCTCTTAGTGTTGGCTTTAATTTCAATCAAGTCCGTTTGGATAATATTGTTTCACTGAATTTCTGAGGAAGGCAATTGGTATCATTTATGACTTGATAAGTAACTTTGGTATATATCTGTCAGTAGATACGGATACGGGGTCTTTTTATTCTTTTATTATTTAAAAAAAATATTTTAATCTAAGTTTTTACCTCAGGTCCTTGTACACATTTTTCTGATACAAGAAAAGATTTTGGTGTCCTGAGGCAGATAAGTGGATGCATGCTAGTCTGTAATCTGTGGTTGTAGTCTGTGGTAAATCGCACTGACGACATTGTGGCGAAAGTAAATAACAACAATATATTCATAACAATCAACATAACAAAACAAAACAAAAATCCCCGCGACGTGATAGGCCACGAGCTTAACGAGAAAATAGAGTATTAAGTTATGATACATACTAAACGCCAGAAAAAGGACGCACAAACCCCCCCCCTTCTGTACAGCAACTAAAACTGAGTTTATTTGTAGACAATAGAAGTCTCCTGCCCCTCTCCTCCCTGTGCCTCACTATAAGGTACCAGGGGTGTTTTGAGCCCTCTGATTTCTTGTCCTTCTTGTTTCTACGACCAACTATCGCAAAGCTATCCATTTGGCTGCATGTGGCATTCGATTAGCATAGCTAGGACAAAGACAATGGCCAAGATGAATACTCTTTCAACCCGTCCCGAACTTTCTTTTTCTAGCTATCTCTTTTGATTTTTCAGCCTCTTCTTTTGAAAGGTATAGCCGGCCAGCCCCTAGTAGACAAGCAGTAGGTAATCAACCAACCATATCTAAAGAGTTAACGAACCAGCCTGACCAACGACTAAGTAGCCATTTATTGCTAGTGATGCTACTTAGACTAGGATTATGGGTTCTACAAAGACTGGGTAATGGGCATATTGAAGGTTGCATGGATATCATCTTCCTTACTACATTCTATGGAAATTTTTTCCTGTGTTCTCTCTACTAGACGCGACCCAAAAAAGGCGTAGCATCGGCGCACGCATACATGAAGTACTCAAGTACATGATAAAGCATTGTGGAAGCAGGGATTAAAGAGAATGGCGGGGAGGTTGAAAAAAAAGACGGTGAGACGACTGTTTAATTATGGTCAGGGCATAGAGTGGTTTCTTGTTCACCTTATGCTTTGAGATTTACATTGTTTGTTTCGGCGCTTCTAACAACAAGAGCAGGCTCTTTAGTAATATTGCCTATTATTGTAACTGGGTTTGGGGAATGCTATATGGAATACACCAAGGCGTTCAATAGCTAGCGAGACTATAATTAGGGCCATAAAGGTCTGCCTCAGTAAAGGGAATTCGTAAAACACTTGTGTGAAAGAGTTGGTAGTAAAGCTCTTGGTCTGCCTCTTTTGCGTCTAATGTGGAGGCTTCCATGAAGTTTGAAGTTCTGAGAGTAGTGTTCACGTGGACGCTTCTTAGTATATGACAATTTGGTCTTGCCTATTCGGGATCGGTTGGTCTATAGTAAACACTTTGGTTGGTTGGTAAATGGCTTAATGCGTACTAACTAAGAATGCCTTGTTTTTTGTTGTCTTTTTTCTGATTTTTGGGGGTTTGTACGGTGCTACTCGAGCGACGCCAGTGGATGAACACGCCCATGTTTTTCAATGTAACTTTTCTTTTTCTTTTTTCTTCTTCTTTTTTTTTCTTTTTTTCTTCTCCATGTACTGGCTTGTATTGAGTTTTTGGGCCCATTTTAGGCTCGATATTGAAATAGGGAAGACAAAAAAAAAACACCAAAACAAATAGCGCCTGAACGGCCAACGGGACACTGTAAAGTTGGGCTTTGGCGAAGAGCAACTAGCCCCTGCTATATCACAAGGATTAAAACCCAGGTATTACAGAGCACAGTAGCCTGAAAACGTCACGAATATGGTCAGTTCTTGTTTTGGCGGGGCCCTCCTATAACGAGCAGCAAGGGTCTCCTAGTATAGTACCCAAGAGCCTGCTGGCCAGCACATACTGTTAGTAAAGGATGAAAAAATAAATGGCAGGATAAATTTCAGTAGTGTATGCAGGGCAGGGGATGGATGCAGTTGATTGTTTTGTAGTGCTCTACCGCCTGCTCATTAGTAAATCTAAGGCCGCAATGAAAAATAGTAATATTATAATATAATGATAATGTTAGTAGGAATAGGAAGCATTAAGTCCCATGGCTATAGCCGACACAACTGAATACTAGTTGTACTTTAAAGAGGTTTGGTCCCTGGCCCGAATTAAGAAGCCTTTTTTAATAAATATTTTTGACCTTTCTACTTTTATTACGCTTGCTTCCTCTCCTCCTCTCTTCTTGTTCTTCTTCTTCTTCTTCCTCCTTCACCCTCCCTCCTACTTCTATCACGACGTCTTGTGAATGCCATCAACTGCTTCTGACCGGGTGCTTTTCTTTGTCTTCTCTTCTGTTTTCTTTAATTTTTGCTCATTGAACTGTCCCTCGTTGCTTTGCTTTCGTCAAAACCCATCTGTCCTCCTGTCCTCCCGTCTCAGCAACAGGCAATTAGTAGGGCCCTCGCAAAGCACACACCCCCAGAAGAAAAAATCACGTCCCCTTCTCTAAGCGTGTGGCTGGATTCCGTGACATTGGAGAAGGCTGAACAAACGCGGCTGTACATTCTTAAAGACTCTACCCCCAGGAAAATTAATAGCTTTAACTTCACGAACATTCCTCTCTTCCAACGTAAGCGTGATCGGTTCTGATTCCAGCAATCTTTTCCTCCGTGTTTTTTTTCTTTTCTTTTTCTATCATCAACTCTTCCGGTCGTTCATTACCATTCTATTCTTCAACTGGTTCCTCGCCATTTGTTATTATTTCTTCCATTCTTCGGTTCGTTTCCTGTACACCTTTGCGCGTGCTATAGCTTCGATATCCCTTCTGCCACGAAGAACGGTCGACTCGCCGTTTTATTTTTATTTTTTTTTGATTCCTCGAATCGTTTCTTTCCCTTCCAGCGATTTCACCACCCATCTTAATTCTTAATGCCAAGCTACAACATTCTTCTGGACCCTTTCGCCATGAATCACGCCCAGCCAACCTACCAGGGAATGTCAATGATGACACCCAAGAAAGACCTCTGTGTAGTCAACGTTCAACCTGACAAGCAGACTAAAAATCGCCGCAAGAGAACCCAGTACGTTGGATCTGCTACCAAAACTTGCATATACAATGCGTCCGCCGTGTTATTTGCTAACTTGTATCTACTAATAGAGCTGGTGATAAGGCGATCCTCGAAGCCGCCTACCAGGCCAATGCTAAGCCCGATAAGAATGCGCGGCTCAACATTGTTCGCCAAGTGTCAATGACAGAGAAGGAGGTACAGGTATGTTTAATACTCACGCGAATTCTATACTTGCTTGAATGTTCCGGAAGATTAACACTATCTTCTACGTAGATCTGGTTCCAAAATCGCAGACAAAACGATCGGCGCAAGTCCCGTCCTCTGTCCGCCCAAGAAATTGCTGCTCTTCGCTACGGTGGCATGTCCGTCATATCTTCCGATTCTGCCAGCCCAGAAATCCGCAACGCTCTTCAAGCCGCCTGCCTCGGTACTCCAGGCCCCGTTCCTCGCTCTCAGACCGCGTACCACCACAGTGTTCCTCACCATGGCATGGAATCTCCCATACAAGCTTCTTACCCGACACAGACTCCTTCACACATCGGCCACTCGCACATGGGAGTCCAGCTGTCTCCTATGCCATCGCTTGTCGACAGCTCCCCTTTAGTGCGCGGTGGCCATGGCTCTGCCCACGGTATGCGTGTTTCGCACTTGACTAGTTCCCCGGATAACGAGATTCGCACTCCTTGCAACAACAACAACGGCCGTATGCCATTGAATGGTTTCCCGTCCTCTGTTGGCTATGTTTCCAACCGCTGGAACCACCAGGCCTACTCTCCATCTAACTACGCTACTCCATCAAGAGTTGGTTTTCTAGAGGAACCAAAGCCTCTGGTTCATCCATCTCGCATCCTTCCCGAGCCTTCCAAGGTTCGCCTAGGCTACTCAATCGATGGCCGCGCTGAAATCACCAACGAAATCTCTCCTCCGCGTGCCCGTAGCCCCGAACGTGGCAACGTTGTTCGTCTTGCCGATTGCAGGCCTGTGGACCGCAGCAACAGTGAAGCTGCCGGTATCACACTCCCGCCTTTATCGAGCCTTCTTGCCCGTGGACCGCCTGCTGGTCGCTCTCGTGATGTCCGTCGTTGGGAGTTATGCTGTGACAAGGACGGCCCCCAGGACGATCAACTCACCAAGATTGCACTGAATGAGGTTGCTGGTAACGCATTGGCTGAAATAAGCTTGCGTCGCTCTACCTCTGGTCTTTCTGCTTCGCACCCGTCCATGGGTACCAGTGCTGCCCTGCAGACCAACAATGTCAAGAAGAACATGGCCATGTCTCCTGCTCCTTCGTCGGTTTACAGCAAGACACCTCGGCTCAACAAGACGATGTCTGACATGGAACGCTTTAACGATGATCGTGATATTTCTACGCCGCCCAACAGCGAAAAGGATGGTTCAAGTGTGAAGCTACCAGTAGCCATGTTGGTTACTGATGCAAGCCCAGCACCTAGTGGACCCGATAGCGACAAGGAAAATTGGACACCTGAGAACAGAGCGGCATCAACTTCTACTCCTCGCCGTGCTCTAACTCCCGTCTCTCCTATGAGCCGCCGCTCACCGAGTCCCAACTCGAGAACCCGCACTACCGACTTTGAAACGCCCATTATGAGCAAGAAACGCTCGCGTGATCATGATGATAATGATGACGATAACTCTACTTCCCGCAAGCGCCTAGCCCGCAACGAGGATGTTGATCGCTTGATTGGCGATGGCAGCCCTAGTAAGAAGGGCGACGCTGTCTGCGTTGCTGGTCTTCTGGCTTTGAGCCAGGGTAACTGGCGGTGAGTAATATCACCGAACGGTGAACCTGGTTCATTTTAAACCCGACCACCCGGCTTTTCATGACTGCATCATGTTTGATGACGACTATATACTGGGATGAATTGTGGATGTCTTCAGCTTTTGCTGAGCATCTGTAATCTAGAAAAAAGCAAAAAACGGCTAAGCTATGTACAAATGGGGTATTATGCCTTGTTTTCTATACTTTTTTTTGTCCTTTTTATTTTCTGCGCTGTTCTTTTTGATCTGCATTTTTTGTACAATCTTCTTTTTTCTTTTCTTTTTGTTTTACGTGTCTCGGTTTTATGCTTGCTTTTTTAACGTTTCTTCTTTCTTTTTCTATTCATTGTTGGACGCATAAATGCGACGGCCTTATTCCTACTCTTTTGATGCATTCCGGGTCCGGTTATATAGGGAGGCTTCCGAGTTTTTGTTTCTCTGTTTTCCTTTTCTCTTTAGGCTCACTTTGTTGTGATTTTCACGAGTTTCTTTTATTTATTGTTGCTACAAAGGAGGTCATACTGGATGGACGTTACTTATTTTTTCCACATCTTCTTTTTTTCATAACTTCATATCTACTAAATATTTGGCGGGGTGTCTTGGGTTCATTCGAGGCGCGGGATACTTTTTGAGTTTTCATTTCCTTTCTATGCCTTTTTCTTTTCAGAAGACGGCAGCCTGCTCACATTATCTGACTCGAGATATCTTTTGATAACACTCATTGCTCATGATACTTTCGATATCACCTGTTGGTGACTATTGGGAACATGGCAAGTCAGATAAAAAGAGCTGGGTTATCAATAAAACTTGTCATGGACATATAGGCTGTTGCCTATTGCCATGATTTGACCACAAATTTATTTTCTACTTTATCACTCTTATGCACGCATGTTGAAGACGAATAACTAGCTTATGAGATATATATGAATATAACAAGATGCAATTATCTGATCTAATATAGATGCCAGTTTAAGACATTTCAGCGTGACATATATTTAATGGCAATAGTTCATTTTAACTACCAGGAACAACTTTTTTTGGGGCTATTGTGACGACACTCCGGCTAATGATTCGTCAAATATAAAATGCATGAATCTGACCAGCTTTATGAAAAGAAAATGATAACTATGGCAAAGGTTTTTGTTTGTTTCTATTATTTCTAGCTACTTCTT